>OX578285.1:14447341-15047341 GCA_951217055.1 Gerris lacustris
CCCCCCCCCCCCCCCCTTCTGTTTCGAGCAGGATACGCCCATGAAGACAGATATACAAGTTAGACAGATAGACAAGAAGAAAGTTTAGGCCGTTTCGGTTTTCTTACGAATGAAATAAAAAAGTATCCAACAATTTTTCAATTCTGATCAATGTAGAGACAAAACTTTAATTTATATTATGTAGTATAGATAAAAAAAATTAAATTGTAGATTAAATAAATAAATAAATAAATAAATCTTTATTTCCACAAAAAATTTACATTTCATACAAAGTGTAAAGGTGAGGACCCTCAGTAAGTGTTTTTACACCTAGAGGGATGGCCCCGTCTCTATATTATTCTATTATACGCTGTTTGGTTATATGGCTATTTCTTTATTATTTTATTTTATTTATTTATTTGTAAAATTTATAAAACTGTATATTTATTACTTGTTTATTTGTTATACTTGTTTTTGTTATTTTTTTTATTCTTTATAAGTTCTTTGGTTTTATTCTTATTCATAAAATTATCTTTCATTTTTACATCAATATTTGATATTCTATATTTTATAATTGAAATGAGTTAAATATCTTCTATTCTCTAGTTAGGAGATGTTGCTTTATTTTTTTCTCAAACATATTTATGTTATTAATATTTTTTAATGAAGCTGGCAGTCTATTGTAATAATGTGGTCCTAAGTAAGTGGCGTGTCTTTGTTTGGTGGTTGTACGGCAAAGTGGAGTTTTATAAGTTTTCTGTCTTTATGATCTAGTAGAGTAAGTGTGAGGAACTGTTGGTAAATTATTAGTAAAATAATATATTAATACGGATTTTTCGTAAATTGATTTTATTGACAGTACATTAGATTTAGAATACGTTAACGCGGATGAATATCTTTTTGGCTTTTTAGATCATTGGTAATGTTACAAGATTGTTAGTTAGAAATGAAATCTAGTATAACCAGCTAATGTGAGCACCGGTGTAAGGTACCCACTTTTCTTTGGGTCCCTTTCTAACCATTTTTATTCCTAATTTGAGTAAGATGGTGACTTTTGACGGTCCCTTCAGTGGTGACTTTATGAAAGTTTTACTGTAGTTAGAAATCTAAACAATTTTAGTTTTTGAAAGCTAAAACTTATAAATAAATTATTAATTGACAAACTTTTTTCTTTTGTCAAGTCTACTAATTTTGGCTTTTATAACTTTTTTCATTAGGTGTATAAGAGGAAAAAAATTGGTATGTCATAGATCTCTTTTGTACAACTTTGGGATTTTTGATGAGATACATTTAAGGATTGACCATGGTAGAAAATTATTATTATTATGATCGGATGGGGAGGAGGCAAGTGAAATTCGCTTTTATTCACATTTACAATAGAACACCAATTACCATTTCTTACCTAATGACAAGAAAATGATAAAAGTGGATTCTTCTCGTATAAAATTCTATTCATTTGCCTTATCGATCAGAAAAACTAAGCTTAATTCACATTAACTTTTAAGAAAAAAAGGCATTAACTGTCAAATAGAAAAACTGACAGTTAAAAGGGGAAAGGGGTAAATGATCTCTATTAATAGTATCCCTTAATGAACTTTTTTCTTCTTTTCAAATTATTACTATTCTTCTATTTTCCCCCTTTATTTATTTCATTTTTTTGTACAATTTTTTTCTTTCAAACTATAAATTACCTAAGTTAAAAAACCTAGTTACATGGATATAGCTGGCCTTTAAGAGCAGCTTGAAAACTTGTAAAAAAAAAGTTATTACCCTACTTTTTTACTTAAAATAGTTTAATAGCTATTTTATTATTCTTACCATTTTCGTCATTTTTATTTTTACACACACTCACGCATTCATACACACACACATATATATTATATATAAATATTTGTGTGTGTGTGTAAAACGTAATAAAACATTTAGTAAAGAAGATTGTTATAGGTATATTGCTTTAGTTGGTTATATCAGGTATTAAACAATAACTAACTGGTTAGATTAATAATAAATTAGGACTTAATTAAAATACCTATTTATATTTTAACTTTATGAACCAGGGAATGCAGGTAGCCCATTGCTAAAGTATGTGCATCTCACGTAGGAGGTGCGGGTTGAATTGCCGGCTCCGTCAAGGAGGTGCGTCTTGAATTGCCGGCTCCGTCAAGGAGGTGCGGGTTGAATTGCCGGCTCCGTCAAGGAGGTGTGGGTTGAATTGCCGGCTCCGACAAGGAGGTGCGGGTTGAATTGCCGGCTCCGTCAAGGAGGTGTGGGTTGAATTGCCGGCTCCGTCAAGGAGGTGTGGGTTGAATTGCCGGCTCCATTAAGGAGGTGTGGGTTGAATTTTCCGGCTCCGTCAAGGAGGTGCGGGTTGAATTGCCGGCTCCTACAAGGAGGTGCGGGTTGAATTGCCGGCTCCGTCAAGGAGGTGCGGGTTGAATTTACGGCTCCGTCAAGGAGGTGTGGGTTGAATTGCCGGCTCCGTCAAGGAGGTGCGGGTTGAATTGCCGGGTCCGTCAAGGAGGTGTGGGTTGAATTGCCGGCTCCGTCAAGGAGGTGCGGGTTGAATTGCCGGCTCCGTCAGGGAGGTGCGGGTTGAATTGCTGGCTCCGTCAAGGAGGTGCGGGTTGAATTGCCGGCTCCTTCAAGGAGGTGCGGGTTGAATTGCCGGCTCCGTCAAGGAGGTGCGGGTTGAATTGCCGGCCCTGTCAAGGAGGTGCGGGTTGAATTGTCGGCCCTGTCAAGGAGGTGCTGGTTGAATTGCCGGCTCCGTCAAGAAGGTGCGGGTTGAATTGCCGGCTCCGTCAAGGAGGTGCGGGTTGAATTTACGGCTCCGTCAAGGAGGTGTGGGTTGAATTGCCGGCTCCGTCAAGGAGGTGCGGGTTGAATTGCCGGCTCCGTCAAGGAGGTGTGGGTTGAATTGCCGGCTCCGTCAAGGAGGTGCGGGTTGAATTGCCGGCTCCGTCAGGGAGGTGCGGGTTGAATTGCCGGCTCCGTCAAGGAGGTGCGGGTTGAATTGCCGGCTCCTTCAAGGAGGTGCGGGTTGAATTGCCGGCCCTGTCAAGGAGGTGCGGGTTGAATTGCCGGCTCCGTCAAGAAGGTGCGGGTTGAATTGCCGGCTCCGTTAAGGAGGTGCGGGTTGAATTGCCGGATCCGTCAAGGAGCCTCACGCTCAGTGTTTCCCCTGCATCGACATATAAATGGGCCGCTGCTTGTGTGGAGTGGCGTCAACACGCTCAATTGTAAGCTTTATACAGATGATGCAACGACATACTAACCCCGTTTCAACCGTTACATTATAGTTGTATACAATTATACAATTCCTTTGGTAAGATCTAAACCATCCACGGGTTGATGCGCCACTGTTTAGTTGACCTTTTTAAAAACCTATTGAAGCTAGCTACATTTATTATTGTTTTTACTTTGTTTTCTGATATAGCCACTTAATGTACACGATGAATTACCCGTGAACATATTATATTTCTTTAAATATATCTTTATTTTACATTTGTTTTTAAAAATTATCATGTCTCGAAATTTCATTTAATAAATTATAAATAAAATTCAGAACTTTTTGATTTTTCTCAGTCAGGGAGTATTGAACTTATTCAAATATTTGAAATATTTGGTTTGAAGAATGATTCAAAAAGATAGAGAGACCCCCCCCCCCCCCAAGAGACACAGCACATGATTATAATTATCATAGCAAAATGCAAAAGGCAACACAACAAAATTGTCTTGTTGAAGTTTTTAACAATAATATTATATTTAATTTACTTGAAGTAAAAAGATATAGTATTTATTATTTTCACTCTACGGCATACGTGTATATAAATTGTGTTGCTATTCATTTATGAACTTATAACTTTTTCAAGTTACTTTTAGTAAAATACTTTTTATACTTTGAACAACTAACTTTTTTCATACCTCCGAATAGAAAAATTACTAGGGAGAAATCCGTTTTAGACGCCAGGAATCATTTTTAAACCGAATCGTAAAATCAACTCGCCTCATTTTAATAAAATTTGGATGGTAGGCCGTAATTAGCATCGTATTAAGTCATAATGTTTGTCCTACATGTATTTTAATCTTATGAGCCCATAAATTTCTCCTCCATATGCGTGCACAGACGTATCGAGTAGGAAGAAAATATAGATATATATCGCAGTTTTCTATTGTAGGAAATCAAATTAAAATAAACAGGTCAAGTGTTTGCTAGTCAGCACACAGCGAGGGTCCGTAGGCCACACTATATAGTGTTTAACTGTAAAGTGTATAACCAGTGTTTTTTTTAAAATGCTAAAAAGCTTACTTTAAACCATTCTAAGGGTCTGATATTCTCAAAACACACTCTGATAAAGTATTTTTTTGCCACTGAACCGGACTACAACCATATAAATACATCGAAAAGACCATAATTATAAAAAAAAAAGTATATTGTCAATAAAAATTAAAATACTATTTTTTTCGAAATTTCCAAAAAGTGGTATCTTTACTTTTGGTCGAAGAATGTTCAGGAAATTTTTCAGATTTTTTGCACTTCACATAAGCGAGATAGAAGGGGGGGGGGGGACACTTTTCACACCCACTTCAAACTAGCCTACGCTCGCCCTATCAAAGTTATTACCAAAGAATTATATATTTTTGTAATCAGCTCGACGTACCCTTTCATATGATACCCCTTGCGGTGTCGAAAAAAAAATAAAAAAATTTTAACCCTAAGTTTTTTTACCATATTTTTTTTGAAAAAACAATTTTTTTAAGTCGCTATATTTTTAATATATGTGGGTGGGTACAAGACACATACATGCCAAATTTCAAAGTGATCGGACGAAAGGTGTAGCCGTGAGAGCAGGCGTCGAGGACGGACGGACAGACACACGCAGGAAAATATTATAAGGGTCCTTGATTTTGCCTACGGACCCTAAAAATGACATTTTAAACTTTGAAATGTCACTAGTAAATTAGGTTATTACATCGATTGTGTAAAGAAAGTACTTAACAAAGTGTTCTTTAATAGAGGGGGGGGGGGAGGGGGGACAATCAGTGACCAGGTGTCGGAGATTTAATCTTTTAACAATGTTATGTTGGACTGCTAAGACCTCCAACAAAGTTTGAAGTTTGAAGCCATGCCAAACTGAGGGATGGAATATCACCGTATATAAGTAATTTATAAACCCCTCTAGACCTTAAAGATTAAGTAATCAAATAAGTGTTGTTCAAAGAAAGAAAAAACAGCAGAGTGCTCTTATATAAGGAAAGAACATAATAATGCGTTTTTCTAAAGAAAGAACAAAACAAAGTGCTGTTCCAAGGAAAAATATAACATGGTATACTTTTCTAAGCTAATATAAGGGAAGAAGACAAGAAAATGCTATTCAAAGAAATTAAGAATTTTTTTCCTTAAATAAAGAAAGTAAAAAATGTGCGTTCGATTTGCGTCAGCAGTAAATAATATAATGTGTATACTACACTTTTCGTCCCCGTATACGTACTTATGAGTAATATTATTAATGTATGGACTCCTATTATCGATCTTTAGTGTAAAAAATGTAGCTTACTTCGGTTATTTATCAGTACGGGGAAAAAAAGAAATTGACAATTCTTTTTTTTTGTTGTCGAGTTACTTTATTGTGGTTCAAAACCATTTTTGAAAACGATTACGTGACCACTCTATTCATCCTAGTTCCATTATTACGATTTGAAGTGGGGGTAGGAGGTGGATAATTCTCGGGAATAACAAAGTCAGTTGGGAAACGATCTATACCCACAATTGGTATCTATTTTATTTACGAATCTATCACTCATTACAATCGGAAATGGTCTATTAGCATAAGAAACGATTTCATCCCAATTTACTTCCAAGCATTCATTTTAATTTTTTTTTTTGGAAGGGTTAATCGTTTAAAAAAAAAAAAAAATTCAATCATTTCTTAAACAAATTAAAAAATAAAGAAGACTCAAGAATATACAAGGTAGTAGGGGAAACGGTAATGACATTCATAGCACGTGACTATGATTCCCCCACTTCGGCTGGCGCTCATTCGACGGGCTTTCCTTCGCAAGATTCAGTCAGTCAGTTGACCTTATACCGGTGGCGTCGACATGTCATCCTGGGGCTATTCTGAAACCAACGGTACGTACACTAATACGACTTTAAATACATCGCTGACCAACAAGACGAATCCTTAATTCCTTGCTTTATCATTGGTTAAGTTTTTTTAAAACAATGATCATTTTTAATCCAATTAAACCACACTAATACTTTTTTTTTTTTAACTAAAATAACATATTACAAAATATAAAATAAATAATACATTTTATCAAATTTATAATTATTCTATCTATAATTATCTATTCTCAATTCTATTCTATTCTCTATAATTATCTATTCTATCTATAATTATTAAAAATATAATAATAATCTTATTATAATTTTATTTGAACTTATTGTCAAATTAAAAAAAGTTATATATTTAATAATTTGTTCTTACTTATTAAATTATTTAATGAAAAATAAACTTTACTTATAAACAATTTCATAACAAATTATAGTTTACTTATAAACAAGTTGATGATATAACTAGAATCTACAATAAACAATTTTATATAAATAATTATATTACAATAATTAGTCGATCAAATATTATAATTTCTACATTGATCTTCCTTGTAAAGTAAAAATTAATAAAATAATTAGATTTAATTCACAAATAATTAAGCAACAATTGCATCATTTTGAAAATTATTCTTCAACTAAATTTATATTATATTTATTATATTTTTAAATATCATATTAAAAATTTCGCATTTAATATGTTTTTATATTATAAACAATTTCTTAAAGTATTATATAATATTATTATGTAAATAAATATTATCAACTCTTTAATATTTAATTTAGTAAACACTTAATATTACTGTGAGTATTTTAACTCCAGTATTTATTTAATTAGTAATTATTATGTTATCATATTTTAGTTTTAGATATGGTCAAGTATTATGATTTTCTTAGTAAAAAAGTATTTTTTTATTTTTGATATTAGTTTTAAAATGAAAAAAAGCTTAAATACCTTTAGCAAAACAACGTTACAAGTCTTAACAATTATAAGAAGCAGCCATATCCCATTCAAGTGTTTCAAAAATACTACACCAACAAAATTGAATGCATTTATTTAAAGTAACAATTTTTTTTAATTATTATTTATATTTTTTAAATAAACTGATTAAAATTATCAATATAACAATCAAATTATGTAATGAATTATTATTTTCTAACAAGATCTTTAAATGAATTTATGATTTACAATCAACCCCTTATTATTTTTGTATTGGTCTTACTTACAAAATTAAAATTAATAAAATGGTAAGGATTTTTTTTTTAATGAGATAAAATAGTTTTAAAATTATAGTAGCATAAGTTCAGATAATAATTATAACTAAGCTTAGATGTAAGTATACGTATATTAAATTTATTATCGTAAGATTAAATGTATTAATTAATATAACAATTACCTTATAAATTATATTTATTAACATATCAGTTTTATTAAATATATTTAAAATTATAGTAATATAATTTAATATAGATATTTATTAATAATTATAACTACAGAGAGGTTAATAGAAAGTAACACAATAATATTGTCATCACAATTTTAATTGCATTTTTTCTTTTGTGGACTTGAAAAAAGGACTTTCATTCCAAATAGAATTTCATTTCCATCACAATTTTATATTAATAATTATAACTACAGAGAGGTTAATAGAAAGTAGCACAATAATATTCTCATCACAATTTTATATTAATAATTATAACTACAGAGAGGTTAATAGAAAGTAACACAGTAATATTGTCATCACAATTTTATGTAGGTAAAATTGTAATGAAAATTACAATTTTAATTCTATTCATAATTATGAAGTGGTACCACAAAATCTCAGTTAAACAACCAATCCTATTTATTTATATAACAATAAAATTATATATATTTAATAGTATAACAGTTTTATTAAATACATTTATAAGTATAATAATATAATTTATTAATATAACAATAATTATTAAGAATTATTAATTATTAAATATATTATTAAGACAACAATTAAATTAAATATATATTTTAATACAACTCATTGAAAAAAGTTTAAAGCCTTCGTGGGTACATAATAAATAGTGTACCTATGCAAATTACATTTAAATAGGTTCGTTGCAAATACCTGCTTGCTAGGTACCAGTGCTTTATTACATTACGAGTATATTAAAATTACAGAAACATAGGTATCAATGCATTTAACTATATATATTATATTTATTGGCAGTTAATGTGATTTAATATTCATTTTTTACAATTGGATGGCTATAGCTATTAATAATTTTAAATATTCTATTTTTTTCCCCTCGCCTTATATTACTTATTAATATTCATAAGCCCATGAATTTTCCTGAATTGAATTCGTAGAAATAAGTTGTATACTTGATAGTTTAAAATACATATTAATGATTAAGCAGTAAAATGTATAAGTACTTTTTTATTGGATCGAAGTTTTTGCTGAGTTAGAAGTTAACTCCTATAGGCCCTCCACACGATCCGGAAAATCGTCCGCTATTATTGGAGTACTTGGTGCAACTAAATGACAGCAAAGAAAAATAAATACACGAAAGAGACGAATGTGGTGTTAGGAAACTATAAGGGTTTCTTTTTTAGGTGTTACCAACGAAACCCTAAAAACAAGCTTTTATTCGTATTCTTCTCAGCAAAACCTTTCATTTGGTACCCATATCATGGGCGTGCTTAAAAAATAACTAGTCCGCCATCTTGGGCTGTCTGCCTTATTGGATTTAGAATGACGTCACTTAGCTATCCATGCATTGTCATCCAAACTAAACGTGTATGAAAAATTTCCATTCAATCGGTTGTGGATAACTGTTTTAAAATTCAGTTGCAAGATTTGACCCGAACATACATACATCATACAGATATTGCAAGTTAAAAGCTTGTAAAAAGGGGCACATTTTGACCATTCGGAGTTAAAAATTGGCCAATGACATGATTCTGACTCGTATACGAAAATTAATTCCTCCATATTACTCCCGAGCCATTTGGGCACTTGAAAACGTGAATTCATAGCGGTTGAGCATTGATCATGCTGACGGATTTGAACTAAGGTCGGACCCGGAAAATCTATTGATATTTCAATTCTAATCCGATCGCATATATAGAACATCTCTTTTCCGTGAATCAGTCAGATTTTTATGGAAAACGTAAATCCGGAGTTTTTACCATAAGCGATTCGGATATCCAGACAGATTGCCGGATCGCTTTTATGAACTTCAATGTATATCTTGAAGTGAAAAGGTCGTATTAATAAATATATATGACGACGTACGTATACAAAAGCAATATATTATTCTAGGGTATACTAATATTCGATATCTGTAATTCTAGGTCATCAAGTTATTATTATTATCAAGTTATCGATTTATATTTATACGAGCCCTTAGGCCCGTGGCAACGGTCTTAATTTTATATTTAGAAAGAAGAGTAGAATTAAGTAAATTAATTTAGATATCTATTTAGATAAGTTTTTATATCTATTTGAAGACCGACAAATCAAAAAAAACATTTATTTTTATTGGAATGAATGTTTTATCTATTATTTGTCAAATAATCTAATATTTGTCAAAATGCAAATGATATAAATAACATCAGAAAAATATTCATAATAATAATTGACCTAACTATTATATTAGACTATCTACATATTAACAAATTACGTCATTCGTCAGCTATTTTTAATCGTTTTTACATATTAAATTAATTACTCTATTCGACTTTTAAAAAAAAATATATATAGAGATATTTAAATTTGATATACCACTGATATTCCATATTTTTTATAATTGTATTTAAATTTTATGTACTACTGGTAAACGATTTTTATTTCAGAGAAATATTTAATTTTTCATTCGTGTTACATTTTGACTGTTTCATTGTAACTGAAATTTATATTAAGTATAATCGTCCCGAAGATTCGATTGTTTTTAAAACCGAGGATAATATATTTATTATAGAAAGCAAGTATTATATTTTAATTTTATTTGACCATGGACTTATTATAGTAAGTCTTAAGCTATGATGTAACAGATACATGATATTCTTCAGTATTTATAGTTAAATGTGACATATTTGATAACAATATAGTTTGATAACTATAATATTACTATTACATAATATTATATTTTAGTTTGTTATTTACTGAAGTTTTTAAATTTCTTTTTTTTTACTGCACATAATTATTAATTATTCTAACTGAAATTTCGTTCGTCATTACTTAAAGTAATATGTAATAAAAAAAATATAACGAAAAAACAACTTACGCCTTGAGTGACGATATGCGGGTTTAGCATACCCCATATTTTATTGTAATTGTAATCCCCCCCCCCCTTCCAACACTCTAAGAAAACAGATCACCGATCTGTATCTTCGGTACAGATTCCTTACCGCGCGGTAAAGAATCTTACCACATCGGCATACTAGTTTACCGATACCGCACCGATATCGTACCGACAAGTCAGGGAGCGGCCTAAAGAATCTTACCGCATCGGCATACTAGTTTACCGATACCGCACCGATATCGTACCGACAAGTCAGGGAGCGGCCTAAAGAATCTTACCGTAAGTTTACCGATACCGCACCGATATCGTACCGACAAGTCAGGGAGCGGCCTAAAGAATCTTACCACATCGGCATACTAGTTTACCGATACCGCACCGATATCGTACCGACAAGTCAGGGAGCGGCCTAAAGAATCTTACCGTAAGTTTACCGATACCGCACCGATACCGTACCGACAAGTCAGGAGCGGCCTAACAGTCACAGTTGTAAAAATTCCATGGAGGCTGTAAACCTTTATAAAAACTCAAGCTATCAGACCGCAATGGCTTTGAAATTTCTCGTTGTAATCAATACAAATAATATCACCTAAGTATAAGTAAATAGTCTGCCAATTAGTGTGGCACATAGCTTCCTCGCCTACTATCTCGTATACTGGTTTACCCTTTTACTGTCAAATTTATTTAATTTTCCCCAGTATTTTAAATCTCAAATTTGATATTGCTTTCTACCTTACAGAAAGTAACGGAAGCTATGTGATCGTTCTACAGAACAAATATTTCTCTATGTTTCCGATTTCAATCAATTCCAAGACAGAAATCTGTCCCAGTTATCAGAGAATATTTTTGGTCCCGTGTCTGTCTGTCAGTCGGTCTCTCGCTCAATTCTTGTGAACATATCTTCAAAACTTCTCGTTTGATTTTAATGGAATTTGGATTGTAGATTATAATTAGCTCATTGTCGGTTCCAAATATGTTTCAACCTTCTGCGCCCATTTGTTTCTCTTCCACAAGTGCACACACATACATTTATTTACACCTTTATCTTTAAACGTACTCATCTGATTATTATGAAATTTGGCTGATCAAAAGTAGCTAAAAGATCGCCCCAGATTTATTTCAACCGTCTGCGCTCTTTAAAGTTTGGTATATTGATACTTTAAATCATGTAAAAAAATCAAACCGATTTTGAAAGATTAAAGAAACGGAGGGAAAATTAAATATATTTGACAGTAACATGTTGTAAAAGCATAAAATCATTAAAGTATACGAAATAGGACGCGAGGGAGCTACTTTTACACTATTTCACATGAATTAAATTATCAATTTAGCAACATTTTAAGAGCGCAGACGGTTGAAATTAATCTGGTGTTATCTGTGGGCTACTTTAAACAACTTACTCAAATTTCATAAAAAATAGATGAGTACTTTTGAAGCTGTAGGCGTAAATAAATTATGTTTGTGCGCATGTGGAAGAGAAACAAATAGGTGCAGTTATGATCTGGCTAATTATGAATTATGACCTACCATCGAAATTTCATTAAATAGTACGAATAGTTTTTGTGATACGTTGGTTCGCAAAATTTGAGCTACAGGCAGACACGGCAACCAAAATGTACCCTGATGTCGTAAATTGATTTCTGTTTTGGTACTTAAGAATTGTTAGTTGTTGAGATGTATCACATATCTTCCGTTTCCTTTGGTAAGCTTGGAGCAAAAACGATTCGGAGCACCTAGGAGTTCCAAATTTCTATATAAAAGAGAATTTCTCACAATGAATTCTCTAACAAAATTATATCATTCGCTACGTAACCCGTGGTTTTACCCACCAACGTCTTTTAGCACGGTCACCGTCCTTTGTCGAATAACATTATTGCATTATTTAGTTCAATAATTAGTTCACGTGAAATTAAATTACCCGCTCGCATAATCCGTATATTCCTTCTCGAACGAGAAATTATTTAGACCCTTTACATTGAACGAAGTGAGCAACACTGGCAGTGAAAACAAATAAACGGATGCAAATGTGTTAAAAGGGATGAATTCACTTTTGGAGGATCATTCAAAGGGCTCACTCTGGATGATCCTGCTAAGTGAAATAGTGTAAGTCCTACTTTAGTGATTGTAAAGGGTTTTATAGCAGTTGGAACTAGTGCTGTCATTCTAAACATTTGGATCTAAAGACAGCATAAGTTCCAACCAGTTCCAACTGCTGTAAATCGCAAAAAAATACCTGTGAGACTCTCACGCATTAGAAGTGAAACTTAAGTTCTAGAAAAAGTTGCTTTTATGTTCCCTCTTACATAATATTAATATAATATAATTAATACAAAACATCTTCGTTTTGTGTCAATAGGGGTTTTTATAAAATTAAAATGAATGAACTAATTTTAAATATTTAGTTAAAAATTTAATAAATAATATATATGTAATATCAAAAAAAAAATATATAATTACCTTTTGAGTAAAGTTTTTAAAAAAAAAAAAAAAATAAAAAAAAATGCAGGAGTGCTGCAAGAAGTCACATGCGATTTTTTATATAAAAACAATTATTACACACTGCAGTTATGTGTATTGCAGTAAATGGTTTGTGTAATTCTAATTTTTGTATATTTATTTACAGGTTTGAAAGTGTCCCAAAAAAGGGACGAAATATAACCATAATTATAAAAAAAATTGAATTAGTTCATTCATTTTACTTTTTATAAAAACCTCTATTGACACAAAACGAAGAAATTATGTATTAAAATTTAAAGGGGACAGCCAACATAAATGGATAATATAATTATATAAATGTGTCATATATATAATTCAGAGTTTAAATTATTCCTAGAAGAAGCACGTAACTCAATGATACTCGTATATCAAATGAAATTGCTCCACTTATTTTATACTATGTTCATTGAAATGAGGATTTCTAGGTTCCAAGATAAAGGAAACAAAACAATTGTTATTACATAGATTTAATTAATAATGAAATAGCACAATAAACCTTATTTAAGTAATGCATAATATATAAATAATTTATTAAATACGCTACAAACATATTTATAAACAAGAGTTTACAATGCCACCACAGTCAGATAACATCTGAAAGGAACGTATTTTCAATTAATAAAATATTTTCATGAAATGTTAGCGAATATTGAAGAAAAAACATGAAAACAAAATTTATATATATATATATATATATATATATATATATATATATATATATATATATATATATATATATATATATATATATATATATATATATATATATATTAATGATCAAAATGTATATATAAAAAATGCATATACGCTTATATATATGCCTATTCTGTGTTATGGAAAAATCATCTACTCCCGTGGTGTATTGGTCAGCGCGTCTGACACCAAATTCAGAGGTCAGTGGTTTGAAACTCATCCAGGTGAAAGATTTTTTACAAGTAAATCAACTGCCAACTTAAACCCGCAGTTGATTAAATATCTCTCACTTGGTGAAGTCTCAAAATAAAAACTTACAACTTCACATCAAAAATGTTTCACTTGGACAAGTCTCGAAACGCGAACTTCGTTTCCCGTTGTCGTTTTCAAATAAGCAAATTTACTCTACCGCGGCTAAAGAAATTTCACTTCAAAAAGTATCAACTGGCTTAATTTATACAACGTAACTCTTCTCTATAAAATTAAACATTCTAATTCTATGTGTTTAGGCAAGTACATTTCAATATTTACAGTATACTACGCAAATCAAAATCTAAAGAAGTTGATATTCTGTTTTTACTAACGAAAAGCTTAATGAGCACTAGAGCAATACAAATGAATAAGACTAGAACGTATGTAAAATAAGTTAGCCTAAAACCTTTTACAAGAGGATAACCTATTTAAATATGTCAATGCCTTCTAGATAAGTACACAAGCGATAGAGATCGATGAACTTCGTCGTTACTATAATAGTCTTCATTACTATAATAATATTCCGTATTACTATAATAATTACTAAAAATTAAATTACTGACATCTGATCTACCATGGAACCATGTTGTTGCACATATTTAGATGGCATAAACATCTTAAAGGTTATTATCACTTAGGTCGGTCGTCATCTTGTTTCTATTATTTGCCTTGATGAAATTAGAACATACATGTCTTTAGACCCAATCTTACCTTATCAATATGTTATTTATGAAGTGTAAATTACAGATGTCTGATCGACCGTAGAACTAAATTTTTGCTCATATTTAGAAGGCATTGATTTAACTATAGTTATTCTCACATTATCCGGTCATCATGTGTCTAGTCGTATTTTTATGATTTGCCTAGTTTTCATAAGAATTTGTTTTTTGGGTGTGTTGACTTAAATATTGTCTCCTGCTATTAATTTACCTAATTATAATTATACCTACATAAACATCCGATTCTGTTGGAGAACTAAAGTCCTGATTATTTCTTTTGTTAATATTTCGTTTGAAGTTGAATAATTCCTACTTTATAGTCAATCGCAGGATGTCAGGTACCGTTTTAGGACTCACTGATGTAAAACTCCATAACTTAAATAAAATGAAGAAATAAAAGTATATAACTTTAGTAATGAAATATCATTATTGGCGAATTCCCGTTTGAGTAGGCTCAAGTGATGGGAAGACAAACAAGGCTGGATAAATAATAATGAGAACTACACACAAAGGATATTTAAAGCAGTCACAACCTTGGGAGAGGAGTAGAGATGAGAGATGGCAGTCCAGGGCCCTGGCTCGGATGGTCTGTACTTGGTGTTGAGTCCAGGCAGCTTTCACACCGAAGTAGCAAGTCGCAGGATGCATGGCGTCCTGGTGGCAAGATGCACGTCGCACTTGCATCCTCATTGTGTAAGCTCTCGTTCAGTTATACAGTCCGGTGTTTAAGTGGCATGCATCTTGCCACCAGGACGCATGCATCCAGCAACTTGCTACTTCGGTGTGAAAGCCGCCTTAAGGTTTTTTCTGTAGAACCACGCTTGGATGTTAGAGTAAGAAAAAAGAAAATCTTCTACCGGCGCAAACACATTTACCGCCGGGTTGCTATGGCCACGCACAGTATAAACTTTATAGGTATAACATTATGATTATAAAAGGAACAATTAATATTATTATAACACATTGATAAATATCGCCGGTTCTCAACGGCGGGAAAATGCGCGCAATACAAAATATCCTTAAATATATAATTCTCATTATAAGGATTATCCAATTATTTTAAATGAAGCCAGATGTAAAATGATATTTAAGTAGCCAATTATAAACAGTTAACACTCTATAAATAAATTAGGAAATTCCCTCTCGTCAGCAAGTTTAATTTTGTATCATGTTCCTTTTATTTTATTTTTATTTTTTTTTTTATTGATTTTTGTTTTTTTCCCTCTTCTAACTTAACTGACTTAGGGACTAATGACTTAAGCCTTGTTCGCACTTAATAAGTAATTTAGTCGATTGGCGAGTAGATTAGTAAATAAACGTGTCCGAACGCCAACATTTTAGTCAAGTAATTTAGTCACTTAATAAACTACTTGACTAAATACCCAATTAATTTCATTCTATTTTTTCGGGTGAGTAGAAATAGGTATCCTTACGTTGAATTTGTGAATGCACTTTCACATGTTCATGACATGTTGTTTCGCTTTATAGGTAAACAATAGTATTGTTGTTTCGCTGTATTCCTAGACAATATATAAGGAATAATGACATGTTGTTTTGCTTTATCGTTAGACAATATTAATGACTAATAATATTGTTGTTTGGCTTAATTCCTAGACAATAACTTGGAACAATGACAAGTTATTTTGCTTTTTTAAATTTATTTGCTTTATTAATTTTATTGGTTTTTAGGGTCCGTAGGCAAAACCAACGACCCTTATATTTTCCTGCGTGTGTCTGTCCGTCCGACCGGTCGCCAGCTCTCACGGCTACACCTTTCGTCCGATCACTTTGAAATTTGGCATGTATGTGTCTTGTACCTACCCACATATTTTAAAAATATAGCGACTTAAAAAAAATATTTTTCAATAAAATTGGGGTAAAATAACTTAAGGGTTAACAATTTTTTTTCGACACCGTGAGGGGTATCATGTTATGAAGGGCTACGTCGAGCTGATTACAAAAATATATACTTCTTTGGTTATAACTTTGATAGGGCGAGCGTAGGCAAGTTAGAAGTGGGTGTGAAACGTGCCCCCCCCCCCTCTATCTCGCTTATGTGAATTGCAAAAAATCTGAAAAAAATCCTGAACATTCTTCGACCAAAAGTAAAGATACCACTTTTTGGAAATTTCGAAAAAAATATTTTTTTATTGACGAAATACGTTTTTAAAATTATGGTCTTTTCGATGTATTTATATGGTTTTAGTCCGGTTCAGTGGCAAAAAATACTTTATCAGAGTGTGTTTTGAGAATATCAGACCCTTAGGATAGTTCAAAGCAAGATTTTTAGCATTTTAAAAAAAACACTGTTAATACACTTTACAGTTAAACACTATACAGTGTGGCCTACGGACCCTCGCTGTGTGCTGACTAGCATACACTTGACCTGTTTATTCTTATTAGGAGACGTGGATAAGAAATAATATAATTGCTGCTTCGCTGTATTAGAAGATAATTAAGATTACAAATCCTAAAAATTCGTCTCTGCATTTTTTATCTTCTCAGAATTAGAAAGCCATGTACTGGCTTCATCAACTTAAATATATAGTAAAAATTAATTATGTTAGTGATTATTACAGTGTGCAGTTAAGAATACAACTTAATTAACCTTACCAGATAATGATGTAATTAAAATGGACATTTCTAGATATATTACTGTAGAACTGTAGTCGTCCTTCTTTATAAAAAGCTTAATCAGTTAATTATAAGGAGACATAGTTAATATGTCATTACATAGCTCACCAGTTTCATTAATTAAACAGATTACTCCTTCTATTTTAAAGAATTTCCTTTTAATTTTTTCTTTCGTTATTCTGTGATAATGATAAATAATTTAACTATCATTTAATGTAGTAATACGTATGATACGTATTTTTAATCAATAACAGATTAATGTGTTTGATACGTTACCTAATATGTTTATGTGTGTAATAAATGTTTATGATAACACACGTACATATTGTAATGGCGCTTAACGTTGTAATAATTACTAATATACAATGTAAATATAGTTTAATGAGAAATTAAATTAGTATATGATAAGACACGTACATATTGTAATGGCGCTTAACGATGTAATAATTGCTAATATACAATGTAAATATAGTTTAATGAGAAATGAAACTTGTATAATATGATAAGACACGTACATATTGTAATGGCGCTTAACGATGTAATAATTGCTAATATACAATGTAAATATAGTTTAATGAGAAATGAAACTTGTATAATATGATAAGACACGTACATATTGTAATGGCGCTTGACGTTGTAATAATTGCTAATATACAATGTAAATATAGTTTAATGAGAAATGAAACTTGTAATTGTTCGTAAAGTGATTGTTAAGAAGGATTTCGTTCTCTGAGTACTTTGTCAGAGTCAGAGGTACTTGTATTTAGTTAATTGGAGAAGCACTTGTCTGATATTGTGGTTTTCGACTTGCTTTGGTATTCATTCTTATTCTAGGGTATTCCCCGCCTTCCAATGACCATTAAAATGATTCACTTGATGTTAGCAGTAGTACTCAGAAAGTTTGTTGGGTAAAGTGTTTTACCTAGAGTTGTTTCTAGTTAAGTGAATTTCTTTTTTAGGGTCCGTAGGCAAAACCAAGGACCCTTATATTTTCCTGCGTGTGTCTGTCCGTCCGTCCGGTCGCCTGCTCTCACACCTTTTGTCCCATCACTTTGAAATTTTGGCATGTATGTGTCTTGTACCTACCCACATATTTTAAAAATATAGCGACTTACAGAAAATATTTGTCAAAAAAATTTGGGTAAAAAAACTTAAGGGTTACAATTTTTTTATTTTTTTTTCGACACCGCAAGGGGTATCATATGAAAGGGTACGTCGAGCTGATTACAAAAATATATAATTCTTTGGTAATAACTTTGATAGGGCGAGCGTAGGCAAGTTTGAAGTGGTTGTGAAAAGTGTCCCCCCCCCCCTTCTATCTCGCTTATGTGAAGTGCAAAAAATCTGAAACAATTCCTGAACATTCTTCGACCAAAAGTAAAGATACCACTATTTGGAAATTTCGAAAAAAATATTATTTTATTTTTTATTGACAAAATAAGTTTTTTTTTTTTATAATTATGGTCTTTTCGATGTATTTATATGGTTGTAGTCCGGTTCAGTTGCAAAAAAAAAAAAAAATACTTTATCAGAGTGTGTTTTGAGAATATCAGACCCTTAGGATAGTTCAAAGTAAGCTTTTTAGCATTTTTAAGAAACACTGTTTATACACTTTACAGTTAAAAACACTATACAGTGTGGCCTACGGACCCTCGCTGTGTGCTTACTAGTGCACTGATAATTAATAGATAATAAATACAGTTAAAATAATGAATCTGTCTAAAATAATAATTTGTAGATACTTATTATAGAACTTATAGGGCAGAAATATCTGATATATAATATTATATCAACAAAACTTGAGGTTTTGCTTTGTATTCATTCCGACGGCTTGAAAAAATGTCAATATTTTTTATATATATATATATTTTTTTTTTTTCAATAACCCTCTTTTGACATGCTTGAGGCATTCAAAACTAGCTACTTCAAAAGGAATTTAAGAAGCATGAAATAAATAATATATGAGAAAAGAGTACATCATTTGTTGACTATATAATAGGTATTCAATCTGAATATTTCCTTTGAAGATACCGCTTTTATTCTCAAAATTAAAACATATTTTCCACCATTATAAAGCATGACTAATTATCCTTAATTGTTTTAAAATAAATAATTCATGAATACTATTCATTTTAAATAGTTCCAAATATTTTGGAATTAGAATTGTTTCTGTCTGGTTATCTTCTAAAATAAGGAAAGAAAGGAGGCACTCATAAGCCCTTGAACGTTTCGTAGATAACAAACACTTAAGTTAATGTGGAAGGTTAAGCTATTTTTTTAAAAAATCCTGTACTACAATTTTTAATTAACCACTACATAATTACTTCACCCAGTGCTTTCCATTTGCTAGTTCTGACAGGTTATTGTGTTTAAATTAAGTTATTTTCAAAAATAAATCCCCATAAAAATAATTCCATAACAAGCAAGGGATAGTCTAGCGAATATAAAAAAAATAAAAATAAAATAAACAAATAAATAATTCGTCAATGATAATATAACAGTGAACAGAAACGACTCTTTTTTACTACGTTTTTATTAGCTTGCATTCTTGTTTGTTTGTTTGTTTGTTTGTTTGTTTGTTTGTCCGGTAAAAATCTGGCAATCGATTTCTAACTAACTTCCCGAATAGCTAGACATATGAAACTTTTAGCATAGCTCAGAACACCATGACAATGCATTATTTAAATACTTTTAGCCATCTTTCAGCAGAATTTAATTAGTTTTCAGCAAATTTTGCTGTGCGGAAAGTTAGTTCGGAAAAAATCCGCCAGTTATTTTATTTGTTTTGCCATATCCAATATTTACGAAATCTTCATTTTTACGGGTCTCAAATTTGTGATAGATAAACATTGAATGACAGCAAAACAGGAAATATCGATTATATTATTTATCGATTATATTATTTCAAATATATCGATGGCATGCTTTAGATTTGGTGTTGGGGAGATCCGTTGTACAAAGATTTATCCTTATATAGGTTTAAGATCAGCGCTCTGGATGGTTGTCATTTATGTGAAGTAAATAAATTCGGAACTATTTTTTTTTTTTTTTCACTAACATTATATATTATGTAACAATAACAATTATATTATCAACATTACATACGATTCAACAGAAAATTTAAAAATGTAGTATATACAAAGTTCTTTTTATCTTGAAATTATTAACAATTAATTGATTTTTCTGTTTTTTAGGTCAATAGTTATAACATAAAAAAATACTGTTAATTACTTAAAGATTAGTGAAACAACCCTGTTTTTGTTTTTTTAATTCAATAGTTGTAATAATATAACAATTATTTTTAATTACTTAAATATTAGTGAATCGACCCCTTTTGTTTTTTAGTTCAATATTTGTATTAATACAAAAATTACTTTTAATTATTTAAACATTAGATTAGGTTGACTGAGCAAAAACTTTTAATCTGTAAAGGGATACCTTAAAGAAACTTATAATTTATTTTATAAACTTCGCGACAGTTATAATTTCGACTTTTTTTAATATCTAACTTGAGATAAAAAACTTTGGGTCTTTTTTATATAGAAAATACAGACCTTAATCTCTCAAGTGATTTGAGCAATTTTTTTATTAATTGCTTTTCTTCTGAATTTATTTTTTTTCCCCTCAATGTATCTGTGTGCAGTGAAACGGTACATCATCCGAACAAATATGTTTAAGGGAAAAGGGGAACAGGAGATAAACAAACGTAAAGAAGAAGTGAATAGATAGTGTTAGAATGGTATTGAGATATTAAGGTCGGAAGGGAAAAAACATGATGCAGGTCGTGATATCCTTAGTCCCATCTGGGGATGAACATGTTAATAAAAAGTCTAGTACATGTGTACACTTAGCTAGTTTTTACTACACAGTTTTGGAGGACCTAACTCATAGTTAATAAAAACCACTCATGGAACCGTTTCTCCCATCCCTAAATAAAAAATTGCATGCATACGAGTCTGCAAGACAGTGAGACATTTTCATGTAACGCGTTTTGGTGTTGTTTTTTGGTAACGCTTTTCGAGTTTATGTGCCAAAGTGAAGACATGAAAATGTCAAAAAATTTGAACGTGGAGATTTTTGCGTTTGTATATGGGTTCAGTTAACTGTTCAGCACTTTCAGACAGCAGTATTTGGCAATCATTGGTACGAATGACTAATAGTTGGCATTTCACCTTATACGTAAGTTAATACCCAATATTTCAGTAGATTACACTGATAGTCGAACCGCTTAGAGTTTATTTTAGGGAAACATTGTATATCACACACTATAATAA
Source organism: Gerris lacustris (assembly GCA_951217055.1). Taxonomy (NCBI): domain Eukaryota; kingdom Metazoa; phylum Arthropoda; class Insecta; order Hemiptera; family Gerridae; genus Gerris; species Gerris lacustris. The sequence continues at coordinate 14,468,782 of OX578285.1, forward strand.
GAGAGTAATCTTCTATTAAAAATCCTATTAATTTATATATAAAAACATATTTTCTTAATAATATGGTGCACAAGTGTATTAATGCACTATAGTACAATGTTAAAATTAAATATTTTTCTTAACACTTTCAAAACCAGATGATCAAAACGATAAAAAAATAACATTTTAATTCGTAACAAGAAATGAAGTTTTAATTATTTACACGAACAATTATTACATTTTCAATGATTGATCGGGTTAAAATGAAAAAGAGGGATTTTAAGTGATACTTAAAATCAATATTTGGCGTCGTAAAATGAAATGTTAATTTATATTTTAATTGAATCTGAAGAGGGAAGTTAAATATTAAATCGAGCGTTAATCAAACTGTGTTCTGATTGGTAGATTCAAGGACGGCGAGCTCTCCACATTAATTGTTACGTCGGCTCGGTTTAAATCATTTCCCGCCTCTTCAAACGGAGCGTGAGAAAATGAGGGAATATCATCGTCTGATTTCGTATTCCTCTTCTATTAAAAACATTGTTTAATGATGTCTATTCTTTTAAATGAAATTTTCGAAACAAAATATTCATTATAAAAATAAGGAGTTATTTGAAATGGTCATATTATAATGTTGAGTAACTTGGACGAATAAATTAGTCACTTTAAATCCTTATATACCTTGATTAAAAGTTTTAATTGATTATTAATTAGTTTTAAAATAATTTTTGGGAAGAATAACATGAAATAATTTTATTATGGCTATACTGAAACTGACCGTACCATTTAATTAATTGATCATATACAGAATTATACATGTCATTAACAACCTCATTTCTAACTTGGGATGCAATTGAAATGATCGATTGTACTCTTTCGAGTAGTCATGAAAAGTATTATTATGATTATTAGTAAAAGCTGTAAGCCTCCTTAAAACTCTTGAAAACGAATGGACATTAAATTTACAGTAAATTTGATTGTGTTTATGTATAAATTGTATGTAATCAACGAATTAATTACTTGAATTATACCTTAAATTCCTTTCAAGGATTTTGTTTTATAAAGAGTGGGATGTTAAACAGATTCTATAGCGTAGGTTTCTAATAATCTATAGGAGTATAATACCTACATTAATCTAGTTCTTCTATGAGAGAGATTTTGTGAATCCCATCGCTGTTGTCATCCTCAAGGGAAGTTGCTCTTGATGAGGAACCATAAGGCATTACTCTTATTACGAGCAACTTTATAACTTGTGAATCCCATTGCTGATGTCATCCTCAATTGAAGTTGGTCATGATGAGGAACTATAAGGCATTACTCTTATTACGAGCAACTTTATAACTTTTGAATCCACTAAGTCCCTGAAGCGGTCTTCTCCGGATGATCTGAATGTGTTAAACAGATTGTTTTTTGTGAAAATATTATAACTTTAATTAATATAAGATAATCTATATGATGTCCAAATACCACTGTCAATCCAGTGTGTATTTAGAACACTTTAGCTTCAATGTTGACATTTTGCTTATTGTTTACCTATATTGTATTTTACCCTCTTAAGATATTGTTTTACGATCCGATAATTTGTTAAACAATGTTGACCACGTAAAATCATTATAGCAACAATCTCTGGACCTACTTGAGCTACTAACTTGACATTTTGCAGGAAATCTACAATGTCTAACTAGAATTGTTAACTGCTGTGAAAATATTGTTAAATCCCATTACTTCCACAAAAATGGTGGCGACTCAGAGATGTTTCACCGCATTTCATACTTCCCTTAAATCTTATCAGACTATAATTTTCAATTTAAAATGTTCCAGTTAGTTGAGTATCTCACTAACACTTTTAGTCGATGTTGTAGCCTGTTGGAGAGTCGACTTGCCCCTTAAACAAGAAGGAAGTTAATAAAGTGAGGGAGACAATACCAAGGAGGAGAACGTCACAAAATAATCTGCAAGAAATTATTACATTTAATTATTTCACTGTTTCCTAACTGTAGTAAGACCCAAACAATTATTTATTTGCTATACTTGACATTTTAGTTAAACGTATACCTTAATTTTAGAACGTTTCTTGAAGATTGATTATAAACTAAACATGTCAAAGGGAGAACACTGCCACTTTACAAATCAATTCGATAAGTTAAGTGTTCACATCGTTCACTTATGTAATGATTAATTTGAAACAGGCCTTCTCTATGTTTTAACCAAAACCCGATGTTTTGGTGTTATGATAGTTCTTCCCTCTGATCCTCTTTAGCATTTTAAAAATAGAATACTATTACTTAGGACTTAAGCCGGTATCAACATTATAGTTCTAGGTTATAGCAAAGAAACAATATGCCTTGAAGAGTGCTCCTCGGTGTTGCATGTGCATATTATACTTTTCAGTTCACTTCTCATGAGCAATTTTTCTTGGCAATTTAGATTTTCTTAACGACACACGAGGTGGAAAAATAGTAGTAAAAAATTCAAGCTGTCATCTTGACTCAAAAAAGCCTTAAAATAAAATTACCACGTTAGAGATTAGACAGAACTATATTTACCGTGACTATACTTAAATCTGAGGTAAACAAGACTAATACCAGAATAATTTAGATTTACGAAATTAACATTGCTGCTTTATGATAAGAAATGTTATTAATAAAAAGGACTTTTAATCTAGTTAAAAGTATTAAGATGAAGTTAAAAGATAGTTGATTCGAGAGCTTTTGAAGGAGTCGTCTGACATTAGATTTCCTTAAGGTCAGAGGTAATATCTACAGGCGCCTTGGATACCTACCAATATTTGTTGGGAAGATTGCTGTCAAACTGGTCTTTAGTCTTTATACCTACAACCTCCTAACAGGGTCTATATGTAAGAAACAGATGTACAGAAGAGCAGTTCAACCGGTTCAAGATACGTCGAATTAAAATAAAACTTAAAAGAATGTCAGCCAATTCTTCCAATCCTGATTTGGCGGATAGAATTCCACGAAATTATATAAGTACAAGATTTCTTAAGAACACTTCTTGAAGGAATCTTGCAAATAATAAAATCTTATTAGTGTTGAATTCAAGTAATAACTGCATTCAATTAGACAAAGTCAATGTAATCATGTACATTCAATAATATTACAACACAAGTACATTATTATTAAACCTGGTCATAATATAAAGATCAACAAAGTATCGAAAACCATCTTCTTCGAGAATTAGTCTACGAAATTCTACACGTATGAGGCAAACTCCTGAGATTAAACATGGTCGAATAGATATATAAATTCATTTACTTAATTTTACATTTTTTCTAAAATTATAAAATTAAGTTAAGCCGTTAAGCCTGTTGCCACAGGCTCAACGCCTCGTTAATAATAACTTAGTACTAGTAACCCAATGGTTAACATGCTTGCCTTTAATTAGAAATTCCTTTCTACAAACCATTGCATAAAATGCTCACCACCATATACCCAACACCTCAATTTAATATCCCCAATATCCTTATTTCATAATAGTAAATTATCAAAATACTAGTGATGACACTAAAATAGTCGAACAATTTGACAATATATACTGATATAATTTGCTCTTTGAGCTTGATCAAACATAAGTAATTTCCACAAGATGTCAGTAGGATCAACTAATTTTAATGAAAGAAGTTATACGCATTTTTTGATATTTCGGTGTTCTATTTTTTTTATTAGGTTTTCTTTTTAAAAGTTGATATTTTCTTAACCTGAACAGTGAAGACGCATTCATCGAATACTTAACTCACTTATTGAAATTCTCTGTAATAATTTAAAATTGACTTGATGATCTAATGTTCTATAGAGATTTTAGTTCAATTTATAAGTGCGAGTTATATTGTCTTCAGAAATTGCATTTAATCAGCCCTGGTGATCACTCAGAATCACAAGTGATGCAACAAATCAAACATGGAAAGAGTTTTTGTCGTAGATTATACAATTTTAATTAGTAACATTGAAACTTATAATAATTGTGACACAAAAGAGAATAACATTAAAAGAAGATTTATAAAAACTAAGATTTTAATCTTAGTTTTTCGCTTTAAATGTAATATTTCTCCATAATTTAGTTCAGTTAGTTTCTTCGAGTTACTATGATATCCTAGAATCTAGAAGATACATACTTCCAACAGTTGAAGCCAAACTAATTTCCAATGAAGTTGTCTTCACCTGAAAATCTACAATGTAATCAAAAAGTGATGTACTTAAATCGTTATCCTCACAAGTATTTCGTATAAGTAAGGAGTATTTTCTTAAGGGTCAGCCCCCCGTGGGTGCGCCACTGGTTCCAGACATAATTAGGTCTATTCAAGTTTTTCATGGTTTATGTATCCAAAGATATAACACCTTCTAAATTCTATAACGTTTGATATTAAAGTAATTCATTATAACACTTTATTATATAGTTTCTACGTTTTTACTACTTATTTTACTAAACTAACTTTCAATTACCAATTATAATTGTATAATCTATAGACTGTACCTTACCTTGTATAAGTACAAATAGAAAGTAGAGCGTGGTAAGGCGTCGTAATAAAGAGAGAAGCTCCTTGGGCTCCGCTAGGCAGCGGCACCAGTAGCGTCGGAGAAGTGTTGCCATTTATTCAAATAAGTATAACTACAAATTCTACAAACACTTTGAAGAATTTCCAATCTCATCTTTCAACACAAAGGCCAGGCCACACAGGAGGCGGACAAGTACTTGGTCCGCGGCGGACTCTGTGGGCTATTTTGCATTATCCTGTTCAAACAGAAGGAATCTGTCCGCCGTCCGGAGCGGACAGGTGTAATCAAGAAGTATGTGGACAAAGTAAAACGTGATTTTCTTCAACTCGTGTTCTTTTTTGTTTTATATCAGCATATCAGCTGTGAATTGAGTTCATTTATATGTTTTTTGTTGTTGCTTTATCTCTTGGGGAAGCGCTGCCGATACTACTTTATAATTAGTAACCACAGACCACAGTTCAGAAAGCAATAATCAAAATATGCAATCTTAAAAGAGCCCCTTTGAAAAAAAAGTTACCCTTTGGAAATGTGTTCTAAAATATTACTGTGCTACCATAAATCTTATATTTAAGAAGGGAACCAGCGTGGACGAGGGTCTTAAGGCGCTTGCCCAGCTATCAATAAGTTGAGGCGACTCGAGGTTGTGGGTTCGATCCCGTGCCATGATACTCTGAATTGCTTCTATGAATCGTGGACGGTGCAGAGCTAGGGACACCCCAATGGGGCACTCCTCCCCCACTCTTTGATGTGGGTTCGATCCGTGTCATGATGATGTGATTTGTATCTATGGCTCGAGGACGGAGCAGGGCGAGGGACACCCCATATGGGGCACTCTTCCCCCACGCTTTGACCCACGCTTATATAACTAACTAATGACCCACCATACTCGCTTCGGCGGTGCAATGAACAAATATATGATGTGTGAAGTAGCTGGAACTCTCCACCATGGGGCGTAAAATGGGCCTAAATGATGGCCTAATTGCTAGGTTCGAACAAGTGGTTCGTCCACTCGTTCTAGTAGGAAGTACTAGACTACTACTACTATATTTTTTTAAAAAAGATAAAAACACAATTAACCATAATTATTAACGCGTTTAAAAAGATTAACTACAGTTATGAATAAGTTCCATGTTGCAATCAATAAAAAAAAAAAAAAAAAAAACAACAACAAAGACTCGCTACATACCAAGTATCAAAACATTACTACCAAACTTCCGCACTGTCTTAAAAATATCATATAATTTTACACGTTGAAACGCAAACTAAAAATAAACCTATCTACTTTAATTTAATAATAATAATAAAACAAAACAAGAAAACAAGTATTTATTTATATATAATTATAAAAACGCTCTACTATATCAATACTATGACTGACTGCCTAATCCTACACTGATGTATCTATCTTCATACTCATTGAAAACATTAGCCCTCTAGAGTTTCATTTTCTCTACTAAGGGTCCTCACCATCACTTATCTCATTATTATAATTTATTTTTTATCTTCATATAATATTTCTATATATGCAACACAAACACAGAATATATTTATGTGTGTGTGTAAATAATGTAATATTAGTAATATATTTACTATGGTGATATAAAAACAATTTTTTCCTTCATTTGACCGCTGGTTTCTCATATTTTCGAATGTCTGAAGACCAATTTTAGAAGTTACATGCTCTCCTACAACCTAACTTATCGAAACAGAGAAGACAAAAAGAAGAAAGAAAGAAAGAAAAATAGTACGGGTGACGCATATCACACAGAAAAACGCTCTCCAGAGAAATCTATCTGTGCTTCTAGTCCGCTGCGAACTCTGTGGAAAATACAACTTCAAATCTGTCCGCCCCGGCCAGTCGCCTTCTGTTTGACCAGGATAATGCAAAATAACTGCCCACAGAGTCCGCGGACCAAATACTTGTCCGCTGTGTGACCGGGCCTTAAATCGATACATGTTACTGCCTGATTTTTGTTTATCATTCGGATAAATGGGTGAATACAACCTCCTCTAAAGAAACTCTTTGATGTTGAAAATGAAGTTTACGTCCAAACGATTTTCCCTCTTCAATAAGAATATATATATATATATATATATATATATATATATATATATATATATATATATATATATATATATATATATATATATATATATATATATATAAGAATTTATTGTTATATTATATTTTTTAAGTTTAGGAGTGTCTTGCTACCTGGTCTAATTTTTTTCTTATTTATAAGAATAGAGAGAAAACATACAAAGAATTTTTATATTGTGTCTCCCATCCCACTGTATATTTTTTGAATCGGAAATTTAATTGAATCCTGTATCTTCTTTGTCTGCATCTCTTTCTCCTGTTATAAACATTATAAATATATATATATATATATATATATCGTGACCTTTAACTTTTCTCTAAATTGGGGGATATGGTCCCAATATATTATATATTATTTCTGTTAAAGAATCTCTATGATGCGTGTCTCATTTTTAACCACATAAAAAGACCAAGTGTGGTGGATGCCAAAAAATACTTGGCAGTTAGATATGATTTTTCTTTCTTTTCTGTCTATACATATTCAGCAGTTGTTTTGCGTCATTTGTAGTTCGGAAATATCGAATTGGAAAAAAATAAAAACCATATCTCCATCTCCCACTTTGCGGTTGCCACCAGTAAGTGTTTGCTTGTTTCGTATCTGAAATATCTGGTAATAATACCGAGCAAACTTGGCATTTGTGTCTGTATATTCGCTTGAAATATGGCTGATTGGCATGTGAAGGCCGTATTGCTTTCGGACCCACTTTTAAAAATATTACAATGAAAAATAATAAGTATCATCAGCCTCGGTGTTGTATTAAAAAATCTCGGGAAATTATAAATGCGTCGGGATAGAAACTGTTAGTTATATATTTTTTTCAAATATGCATTTCTTCTTTTTTCACCTATCCCTAAAGTAATTGTAAAATCTGTAAAGCTTTGCTTGGTGCTCTAAATCGCAAATGTAATACAACAACACGAACTGGCGATGAGGCACATAAAGAACTCGCGTAGAATTATTCGTATTTTGCTCTTGTATCAGTTATGTCTTCTTTTCAATATGGCGACCAATGATTTAAATATTCTTAATCTACCTACCTGAAGTTATCTTTAAAATTATTTGTAACATGCCATATAAAAATAAAATTTCTCATTCATAAACATCCAATTTCGGCCATATTTGTTTTCAAAATGCCGGTAAATATTGATTTTTTACTTTCTCATATAAAGAGAAAGTAATGTGATGGCGCGAAAATTCGATTTTGAGATTTTGATGGATTTACACGTTTTGAGGTCCCCTGAGTCCAAAAAAGTGGTTTTTAAAAAAGTCTGTCCGTCGTCTGTCGTCTGTCTGTGCAGACGCCTGGAGCCTAAACTACTAGGCCGATTTTGACGAAATTTTGCATACATGTTCAGAAAAATCATACCCCGAGGCGAAATTGAAAAATGAATTTTAGCTCCAAATTTGGGGGCGCTACTCCCCAAAAACTGAAGAAACGTGAAAAAAATTATTTCTCGAAAACGGTTCCGACGATTTTGATTAAAAAATTCTAAAATGTAGTCCATTTGAATACGAATCCAATGATATAAGCCGTTTTCCCGGGAAAAATCTAGTTCCTGAGAAAATAACTTAAAACGCGGACGGAGAGTGCCCGGGTTCGATTCCCCGCGCAGGGGAAGTTATTTTTATGATAAATATTCCCGAAATGTTTAATAATAATTAAATGTATATACAAAACTAATAAATGGGTAACACTGGGCTAAGTATTTATGAACTTTTATATGAGAAAGTTTGTCTCAGTTGTCTCGGACCGATTTTTTAAAAAAATAATAGTCACATATTCTTTTCCAACTCTTCAAGATCTTTAAAAGTATGTATAACATGTCTTGCTGACTTAAAACTTTATTTTAATCGCCCGCCATATTGGAAATATGAAGAGGGAAATTTATAAGAGGGAGAAACTATACAAATATAGTTGTCACAAATGCCAAGATGCACTTGTAATTTCGTTAGACAAACGACACATTAACACAACCCTCATTTTAATTCAAGATGGCGGACATTTATTTGTAAAATTTGTCATGAATCAATTGCACTAGAACTTTGAAATTAGGAAGTTACCTTCCTTTCATGTTATAAGCAACTTTAATAAAATAATTTTCTAATCGGAAATTTTTATTTTAAGATGGCGGTCATATAATATGTATTTGAAATGTAAAGTCTCTTCACTAACATAATAATTCTTTAAAACGCAAAAACAACATGGTACATTGATGGTACATTATGTTTTTATGCAAATTATATTTTAAAGTTGTATAAGTGTGCTGTAGACTGTAGACGAACATTTTCCACAGTAAAGATGTTACGTATGGAAGGTAATTAGAGGTTTTTAATGCACGGTCAGGAGGTTTAGTTATAGCTAGGCTATCGTCGGTGTATAGCACTACATCTATTGGATCAGGGTCACATGTCGAGCTCAGCAACACCTCATAATGTTAGCTCTTATTATTCACTGCTCCGACCTATCGCCCTAATTAAATTCATTAGAGAATTATCAGCCGAAACAACTATTTGTAGGAGAATAAACCAACTTAACTATTTTGGAAAAGTGAATTTGTTTTACCACAGACAATTCTTCTCTTTTATTTTTTAATTATTTCTAACGACAATATTCTGTCGGGTAACAAATATTATTTGAAACAAAAGAACATCTATTTAAAAAAAAATAAGAAAATATTTTTCTCTGATTATATATCAAGACGAAACATTTCAAAATAACAATTTTCCTTATGGATTTGTTTTTGTTATTGTAACAACAATAACAAAAAACAAACTGTTATTGTAACAACAATAACAAAAAACAAACACATAAACAACAATACTAACTAACTATAAATAAAACCCCTTTTATTCTTAACGGTATCCGTTTGTCTAAAATCATAATGGAAAAATACGTTGAATTATACTATTATAGTTATTTATGCACCAAGGGCGTAAAGTAAGTGATTGAGTTGGAAGTGGATGAAGTTGGTTCCTGAGGCGAAGCCGAGGGAATCATAATGTTAACTCCCGAGGTGAAGCCGAGGGAATCATATTGTTAACTCCCGAGGCGAAGCCGAGGGAATCATAAAGTTAACTCCCGAGGCGGAGCCGAGAGATTTAATTTATCGCTCGGATACAATTGATTTTTACTCCCGAGGTAAGTACAATATTTTACCTACTGAAGGAAGAAAAAAAATGATTGAATAAACTTTTAATTTTAAAGTATTTTTATTTTTAACAAATAAATAGTTAGAGATAATATTAACAATTCACTAAATAAGTTTATTCACGTTTAAATTGTATTATAGATAGTAATTATTTGAAATTCAATCTATATAATTAGGTGGGAGAATCAGCTGGTAGCTGAGTCATATATTAAATAATTGCCAACGCCAAATGATGTATATACTCGTACATATGCATTAGTTTATCTACATTTAGATATTTTGTTTTCACCTTTAACTTGTTTGTTTGTTTTACTAATTAATCACCATGACAACCGTTGTGGAGATTACATGACATGTGTGAATATGACATTATAGATTTAGACATTAAACAAAAGTTAAAAAATCGGGTACGGGGTACCTCGGAACTTTTCCTTTACTTCGGAGACCAACCAAAAGTGGCCTCTCCTGCTGCTCCGCAGGAGGAGGAAGCATCATTGGGCGTGGTCAGTACAAGGATGTGTGACCGTCTTGAACTAACAACTTTTTTTATTATTATTGCATACATTTTTTTTAAAAAAAATGTAGTTTGTATAATATACAAACAAATTATTAAGAATAAAAGAAAATAAATAAATGTAAAAAAGTTGATTATTTGAAATCCACGGTAAGAGATCTTAATCGAAAATGTTATTTGGGTAGAAAAAGAAATAATAATTCCTGTATATAATAACCATATTAAAAATAATTTAATGCTATACTATTAAATTATTCATTAATTACTTCAACTAAAATAAAATCACTGTTTTTATGCCTGAAGAAATTCAAATATATTATGAGTACAACCAATTAGAATAAATATATATGTAAATATACCAAATATATATATATAAACTGAAGTGGAATTCAATGATCTCATATTTTATTTGATTTGATTTTTAAAAACTCTTGTTTTATTATCGAGTGTTAATTTTTTTGTTTCAACTTAAACCAAAATTGCCGTTGAATTACTGAGTCACAAATGGTTATTGATTAATTAATTTGGTCGAAAATGGTCGTCTTAAAATAAAAAAAAAATGAAATGTTCTTTGAATTATAAAATTGTAAATGAAGTTAAGATTGGTGGGGAAAAAAATCAATGATTTATAAGTGTCGTTATTTTTAGTTTTTATGCAATACCCTTTTCTTTTTTTTTTAATTTCTTCATAGAGGACGTATTATAATTAAACTTGTGACAATATATAGATAATGTATTACTTTATGTCGACAAAACGATTTATCGCCCGAGATAACAATTATTATTATCAGACTGCTTGTAATAATGGTCTATTAGTTAAAACCTTTTTTTCTAGTATCACAAAAAAATCTTAAATGTGTAAATTTGAAATCTCTTTATGAGCTTGTTGCAGGGTCAATGCTTTAGAAGTGGGTCAATGTTTCAAGGTATCCGCTCGCTGTCGGAGTTATTATCGTTACAGCTTTTACTAATCCAAGTTGAATTGTCTTTTCTGTCCTGTGAAGAAACGATTCACAGCGTCATATATATCAAAATAGTATTGATTTACACTAATAAAGTTGTAGTATTAGGTCGATAAACAGTAATATGTTTGTGGTTGTAAATTGTAAAGACAATTTGAGAAATATCTTGGTTAACAATTGATGTAAAATTATTCAAAAGATGAAATGTCTTTTCAAAGTCTATAAAAAGATTTCTTTCTTCTCTTTATTCAAGCTGTTTGCTTTTGGAAAAAAACCTAGATTTAGATTTAAGATGGCTTCTTATTCTAATAAATGTTTAAGGTCGCACTTGAAAAAGGGGTATTGTTCGCACCAGGGGGAGGTTTTCCTGACCTGGCCACGAAATTGTGAATAAGAAATAAATAAAAATAGAAAGATGATTAGTGTACTGTAGGTTATATTTAGTAATTATGCACAGATGAGAAAAAAAAACAACAATAATAATGGCCTAATATATAAATAATTATCTGTTGGAGAGGTTTGGTGAAGTGTGGTGCCGTGGTGATATGTTGAAAAGCTGGATTCCAGCACTGATGAATAATTAACTTCCCTGGAACAAGGTTTTCTTCTCTGCAAACTTGGAATTTTACTTGTAGCATTGGACCTAACAACATATCCAAAAATTGCAGATGCCCGACCTTTTGCAAGGAATACTATTTTTTTGTACTTATTGACTGGACTGTTAGATACCCTACTATTTTTATTTTTAACCTAATACTATCAGCTAATTTCTGTTGAACTCAAAACATTTGGCGTACTTCATTTTTAGTGAATTTTCGAAAAGAAAATTAAGCTATTGCAATGGCTTCAACATTTTTGTAATGTGAATTTTTGAAATAATTTTCCACGGAAATCCGTTTTAGACCATTCTGAATCGATTCCTAAAATTTAACACTTTTTTTATGTATGTATGTATAATATACATATATACATTGTATATATGTATATTATGTGTCACTCCACAACACGAAGATATCGATATCGGTTTAGGATGCACTTAAAAATTTCAAACAAATTTTAAAATGTCAATAACATCAAATGAAAGGATGAGTTCGTTGGCCAGAGTTTGTGGAGTTCATTTAGGGGTCCCATTTTGACAATTTAGGGTCAAAAACGTGTAGTTTCTATTTTACCCCCCTCTTATATGAAAATATGACAAAACTGTACATAACAACAATTACTGTACTCTTAAAGAGCTTTCCAATGACATGCATCTTGAAGGGTAAATACTATTTTTACTTTTGTACCCCGTACCCCTGTGTCCTGTGTACTATTTTTTTTTTTTTTTTTTTTTCCACACATCCAAATTTTAAACTAAAATTTTCCTCTATTATTATAAGCCAATAATGCGCAGCTTTCTTTGAAAATTCGCTCATTAAGCTATGGTGCATGACTGGACTTTTTGTTAATTCACGTACCTAACTAAAATATTTTTAAAATATATCAATTTATTTTTCTGGCTACTAAAATAAAACATTAATCAATTATATAATGTACAACTTTTAATAATAAAATATTATTCAAATATAATTTTGTTTACCCCGTTCATAAAAACTTTTAGTATAAAATAACATTTTAGATGCTCTTGGAATAGGCTAAAAAGACGTTTTTAAGTAACGTAAACTACAAATATTTTCCAGGGGGAGGACCCCCCCGACCCCCCTAAAAGAGATTCCAGCCCTCCTGAAAAGTTGGCTCGTTCTGCACTTGATATGAAGTAATTTAAGATCAGAAAACCAGACAGCTTAATTGTCTGCGATTATGCTAAGCCCACATTACATCCCCTTCCCCTTATTTTTTTTAATCTGTGCCCCCCCCCCCCCCCCTCGAAAAAAAAAATCCTAGGTGCGCCACTGATCCATTGTACGGATTTGACGTTATAAATAAGTTTAAAATTGAACATTGTTATATTACCATCATTTCTAAATAAGATTTGAAAATCTATCTTTAGTAAATTCTCGTTTAAAGGATGTTATTTTTTGTCCGATTATTTAGAAGGGAAATAAGGGTCGATCTTATATCTTTTTTAAAAACATTTCGGGTCTGGTCTAGCCGAAAAAAAGAAAAAAAAAATCTTGGCTATTGACTTAACACTAATCCAAATTAGGATTATGTCTCCCCAAAAATAGAAAATCTAATAATAAATGCCGACTTGTTTCGTGTCCGCATTCTTCTTAATGTGGACGGAACTATACACAACACCAAACACTATCATGTAACCCTTTGTTATTGTTTACTTTTAAAAAGGCCACTCTCAAGCCAAAAGCCAAGAAGTTTGGCACTTGACTAAGAGATTATAAATCATATTTGTTTTGGTTTTGTCTATTTCTCTCTTGGTTCTCTTTATCGTTACTTCCCACGTAGATCAAGTGTAAACAAATTGCTTTAAATAAATATACAGATGTCATTCAAATCACGTGTACCTCTATTTTTATATTTTCGAGCAAAAATTTTACAATCTCATAAATTGTTCTTTTTGGCCTTGTTTCTTCATTTGTGTACATCTTTTGTATATTTATTTTATTTTTTTCTATTTAATAATATTCTAATAAGTGGATTGTTTTGGCCTTATTGTATTATATACTCTTTGCGGTTTTTGACTTAAAAAATGTTTCCGCATCATTCCATTGTATTACAAAAGCTCTTGTGTCCATCACTATAGCTAATTTATACAAAGAAATTCAATTTAAATTTGTTCACTACTATTTTGCGAAGGCATTGGGATATCTAATCAAATTTCTAAAAATCATACTAAATTTCAATACAATCCAAGTAGTTCTCTATTTAGTAATTGTAAGAATGGTTATCAAATCTTGATTTGTGGCAACACTGGTTTATTATATTTGATTTATAATCTAATCATCTGATCTTTTCTCATGGGGGAAGCAATTGTAACAACAAAACACTAATGTATTTCCTATATAAGTGTACGTTATCACTAACTGTTTGATATATACGTTACACTAGTAGACATTTCAATCTGAAAAACAATAATATAACTATTTTTCGTAAAAAATAATTACATAAACTACTAAAGTGGGTGGAGACAACACTATACCTTGTTGAATCAGGTTGAAAAAATCCAAGCAAGTGACCTTGATAATATAGAATAAACGACTACTTTAATTTTTTTTTTTTTTTTTTTTTTTTTATCAGAGGAATGATTCTTAATTATTTTGCTATCGAGAATAAACATTTTATTTGGAAAGGCAACACTGATAAATAAGATAGAACGAATCAGTTAATCCTTTTTTTATTGAAGTAAACTAATACTAATATAAGTATTATTAAATTCGTAAGTAATAATGTTTACTACATTTCCATGGGTTTTGAAAACTGTTTCGGTATTCAAAAACACCATGAAAACGGTGATTTAAAAACTTGTTGATTTCATAGTCACAACAGCAAAAATTTTAACGCTTTTTATTGAAACTGTTTTTTGAAAAATATAGCATAGAAAAGGGTTTGAATTGAAAACAGAATTGTGACATGCGCAGTAGGCTTGTTGAGCGGAGATATGATAACCTGACTTAACTATAACTAGTCTGGGAGTTGATAGTTTTTGAAACCCATGGAAACTTAGTAATCGATATAAAGAAATGTCAAGAAAAATTAGTAATACAGAAAATAGTCGAGTTGAGGAATAAATAATGAAACTACATCAGTTCCCTCAGTACCTTAATATTCTTCTAGCGAGAAAGTGCAGAGAAATAGATTCATTTTTATCACCAATATATTATCATTTATTAAGCATTCTCGTGAGCTTTTGGATTGAAGAACCATCAAATCCTTAAATCCGACTGTTTATTATAGTCGTCTAGATTTGAATCGCAAGAATAGCTGATCATCACGGTCCCATACCCCTTATTGTTATTTTTATTTGGCTTAGTGCTTAATGTTCAGTGAGGGAAAGATAACTGCCAATGTTCATTGTATAATTCTGAACTAATAAATTATCAACTGGTGTTTTTGAGAACCATTCTCCAATTTAACTACTATTACTTTATATAATTACAATAATAAAAAAAACCTATATGTCATTTAGACGAGTAGCTGCACTACTTGTCTAATGAAGTTCCATTGTTAGTTTCATAGTGTTGAAACGATTGTTTGGTTAAGCAGCGACTCCTACTCTAACATTTCCTCCCCACCTCGGCAACTTTACATCCTCAATCCTAGTGCCTTGATTATCTATTCTTAGCACGTTCCGGAATATTTTTAAACAGAACATTGCTAAAACAGTTTGGTGACTTTGCCACTTGTTAAGTCAGCTATTCTTTATATTTGTTTAAGCGTTCGATAGAGTGTACCTTACTTTTTGTTGTACCATTACTATACGACTATAATACCTGACAAGAGCAAAAATACTTAGCTAGAGGTAGGAAAAAGAATAATATATTTTATCTACAGTAGGGAAAAAAGTTATGATCTTGAATTAGTTTAGAGGGACTAAAGTAAGTCTTTTCATCCCTGAACTCAAAAAGTAGGGAGAAAAAGTAAAAATAGGGCGAAAAAGTAAAGTAGGGCAAAAAAGTAAAGATTGCAACTTAATTATTTTATAAATAGTAGAAAATGAATGGCTAATGTAATGAAGTTGTTGAAATCAGGTTGGCGGCACTGAGTTTTTCGACCTTGTTTATCTTTATTTATAACCTGCATCTAAATAACCTTCTATTTGAGTTTAATTCCAATTCTTATTTGTTTTTAATATTAAATCTCTTATATCTTCTATTAAAAGTGCTAATAATTATTGTTATTTATTAAAATAATTAATAAAAACTGTGCAATGGACGAAAATGTGTAGTTTCTTCCTACTGGAGATAAAATATTGTATGTACCTCGTGAGTAAAGTGCCATTATTCCCCTCGCGATAATTATCTCCCTCGGCTGCGCCTCGGGATTTAGGGACCATGGTTCCTTCGGCTTCGCCTCAAGAACCAACTTTTTCGCTCAGGGAATAATGGCTCACTTTACTCTCTAGGTGCATAAATAACTATTTTTCTTCCTTAATTAAATGTTGTATATTTCTCCATTTATTCTTTCTTATTACAAATAACTGATTCCTAACTGAATGATTCATTACTTACTGATAAGTGAGGTGATAACTAACTAAGTGAGGTCGCGACTTGTTGCAGTGGCGTTGCGACGGTCAGGGGTGACCTCCCACCCCTTCGTTAACCTAAAAATTGCTCAAGCTTCTTTTTAAATCATAAATGTATTTTTATACTTTGAAAAAGTATTCTAATGATACTAAAATATGTAAAATTGAAGAGAATTGAGTTTTATAGTATTTTTTTTTTTTTTTTTTTTGGTATGGTGCGTATTTTTATGAGATTGAATGCTGAGAACTAGATAAGCTTTTGACTCTGAATTAGACTCAGTTTTTAAGAAGAGGTGGGTCAGAGGTTTGAGTATTCAACTTGAATTTAAGATGGGTATCTTAAATTCAAGTTGAATAATAATAATTTAGGTGTCAAGAAGGGTTTCTTGACACCTAAATTATTATATCTTTTGACAAACGTCTTATCGTGTTTCGGGGTTTAAGTCGATCACACTAAGGACAAATCATGTTGACATCGGGATTTGATGACATGTACTCATGTTTTCTTGAGAGAAGATGCAGTGCGGAAACCACTTCAACAATCATACACAGGCCCTTAAGCCGTAAAGAAAATAAATACAAAAACGTTCACTATCGCCATAGGGTCAAAAGAAAAAGTGGTTTCTAGAGAAAGGCTGAAACCAGCATATACAGTTGTGTCAGTCAAAAGTTTTTTTTGTAAAAAAAAAATATAATTAAGTTCCACATTCTTGAACCGTAAACCATAGAATCAGTTTATTTTATATAGACAATAATACTATAGTCTTATACAAATACATAATTATGTCAATGTAGCCAATTTCAATAAAAATCTAACCGTCTTAGTCGTTTGCCCGGGAATCATCTCCTATTACAATTAACACTGTAGGGGATCACCATTGCTGATTTGTAAAGCATGATCAGATCTCCTTTTTGTAGATACAAGTAGGTGTTGCAATTATTTTATCAGCAATAATTAACAATGTGTAAAGTGGCTGAATAAATGGACACTATTAAATGTCTAGAGTCTATAATAAGAGAGGGCTGTACGACATATTTAATTTTTTTTTAACATGACATTTCATTGATAGTGAAGGGTTTTACTCGTGCCTACATATTTAACTTGGTTTAACTCGTGGCCTAGCAACACAAAATGAAATGTGCCGCTGCAGGTTGCCTACATATTTAACTTGCTTTAACTCGTGACCTAGCAACACAAAATGAAATGTGCCGCTGGAGGTTGCCTACATATTTAACTTGCTTTAACTGAGTCTTGTGCCTTGACAGCGCGGGAAAAATGATAAAATGCAGTGGGGAGCCAATAAGAGCTCAGCATTTTTAAATCTTAATTTTAAGACTCACAGACTGCAGGTTAAGATTGTTTTGTTTTCAAGGTTATAAAAGATAAGTGGAGAGGTAGGCTGGGCCGATCCCCTAGTCGGATGCCTGCAACTTAAGTCCTTACTACGTACAGGTAAACAAAAACATCAATGCCTCGGCTTATCTAACACCTAACACCTTCTCATCATCAGAATTTTTAAAAAGTAGCAATTGAGAAATTTTATCATTAAAACGTCAGCAAATTGATGTTATTACGTTTATATACTATAAATTGTCCGTTACATTACTTTATTGTATTATTTACTTAGTTATTAAATTAGTTACATAAAGGAGTTTGATCATACCAATTTAGGAGTTTTAGACGATGAAAGCTTTTTTTAATGGTGATTATTTCAATGTTTCGTGGATTTATAACGTCGGACAGAGGATGTAAGCCCTTGCAGTACTAGAAGTACCTCCCCTAGAAGTCACTTAAAATCAATACTCTAGAACATTTTTCCCAACCTTTTTGTACCGGTGGACCACAAAATAGATTCCTCATGTTCCCACGGACCACAAGCCCCCCCCCCCACCACTCTCAGCCTACCCCTTACCCGCCTCAAATATTATTTAATTTATTAATAGTGTGTGATATTTTATCATATTGCTAAATGTAGCACATTAGCAATAATTAAACTTGTAATCTCTTCATAAAATGTTTTTCCATGGGTCAGTTCTATAACAACAGATTACTAACATGATTAATAATAATTAGCGCAATAAATAATATAATATTAGAAACAAACGGATCAGGTGAAAAGTAATATTTGTAAACTTTTTGTATGGATCTTGCCCCAGATATCACAGATATCTAGGACGGTTAAACATAAAATATATTTCATGTGTATACGAATTTAATTGAGGACCAATTATATTTTGGTTATGCATATAAATGCACTTTTGTTGTGTTAAAAGTTTTTAAAAGATATGACTATTGCCATTTAAAAAAATGAAAATTGTATGATCAATGGCTAACTTGATCCTGCATGTAAATGCACAACTTGACAATATTTTGCTTTAAAGTAGTCAATGCCATTTTCATTGGAGCATTCAAATGGGTTAATCTGTTTCTTTGCTTATTCTTGATAAGACTGAGGGTACAAAATGGAGCTTCTCATAAATATTATGTAGAGTGGAAGGGCGGGATCAATGTCACTGCTTTTACACTCAATTGAGGATATTCATGAAGTAGTGGCATTCAAAATTCGGATATATTTTTATACTGAGATTTTACTAGCTTAAGATGAGTATCAGCTGCAATGCCGATCAGTTGTTCTTGTTCTTACGCGTTAATGAAATTAGGTAGAAAATAAAACACCGCCTCTTGATTCCCGATACTTTATGACACCTTATCGGATTTTTTACCTCAGACTTGATCTGTCTTATTTTATTCGAAATTTAATTCTATTTGCTGTAGATATTTGACTCGATACATTTAATTAGAATTAGAAGTATAGGTACATTTAATTAGAATTAGAGATATAGAAATATGAAGAGATTTGATAGCGGCACTCATGGCAATTACGAACTGACCTGCAATTAGACACATTGTGAGAGCCTAAGTAGTTAAAACATCTAGAGTGTTTCTTCACAAGATCACGGGGTTCTGGTACACTGAGATCTAAATATTTAGAGCAGTGATACAGTTGATGGGGCTCATTGCACTTTAAACATGTTGAAACAAAGAATTTAGGGGTTAGCGATAGCGGATTTGCGGAATTTTCATGTCTGGCGGGGTTAACGGCGGTTGGTGGTTGAGTGGTCAAAACATCAGGTTTAATTTTAAAATTGGGCTTGTATGAAGTTCGGATTAAATTATTTTTGCTGGAAGTAGGTTTGACTAAATTATAGGCGGGTTGACCGATACTTGTTATTTCAATTTTGATATTTGCTGTGTTAGTCTTCCAGGGTATTAAACAAAATAAAAAGCTATTCCATTTGCTTTGCTATTTTATTTATTTTCTTTTGGTGATATTTCGTCTACATTTTAAGACATTTTCAAACCTTCATCAGTCATTACATTACTATACAGTAACACGTCACATTTTAAATTTCAAAAATAATTTAATTTAAATTAAACTATGAGTCATGATCCTACAGTGATGTCTGATTCACGACTCTTGTTATTTCAAGTTATTTCAAGTAACCGGCACTCTGATTTAACAAAAGATAAAAGATTATCTAAGTAGGTATAGCATGACTACTATATTTAGATTCGAATTCTTTTCGAGTATGAGGTTCGAGTTGCCTAATGGCAATGCTGAATAATAAAAAATTAGAATGATCATGGAGATTCATTTTTTTAAGACAACTTACATTACTATTAATTATGGTGATAAAATTTTGAAGCGATCCGAGAGAGGGTTTATTAGGAATAGGCTCAACTTTAATTAATTGCTTGAAGAGATTAGTGAGATACACCCTGTCAGAATTGTACCTGTCGTTCAGAGCTGCCCAGGCGGGTTCAAAATTTGAGTCAGAGAGAGAAAAGTCATTAATGATTTCTGCGGGTTTTTGAGATAACGTAGTGAAAAGATAATGTAATTTCTTAACTCCAGACAATCGCGGATTATTATCAATAATACTATAAAATAAGTCTCTACATTGCGGCCACTCTATCACAATCCCAGTATAAGGTTTTATTGCCAAAGGCGGAAGGTGATTATAATATTTAAAATTCTCGCAAGAATTATTGGATGCATTTATTTATGCTTTTTTTTTTTTTTTTTTTTTTTTTTTTTTTTTTTTTTTTTTTTTTTTTTTTTTTTTTTTTTTTTCTTTTTGGATGCATTATTGGGAGGTCCTTTCTGACAGCGGGGACTTCAAGACCAATTTTATCCATAGCAAGGGAAATACTGGATTCTAATTCAGTAAATGCATTAAGAGGTTCATAGTTAGGAACAAAATCCGGATTTAACTCAGTTATGTCATCGATAATATTTTCGAAATTTACTTTCTCGAGTCCTCGTACACCAATTAAGAACGTATGTTTAGTTTTTTCATCGTCGAGATTGCCTATTAACTGGTGAATGTCTTTTTTAGAATGAAGCTTTTTTAATTTTGCTTCAAGTTTCGTTTTAACCGATTCAGTCATGATAAGAAAACTAATTTAATAATTAAAATAATAAAAAGAAAAACATTTAATATAATGACGAGCAAGGAAAATTAAAAGATTTAAAGTTAATTATTCCAAAAATAATTATTAATGAACTAGAGGGGTTTATTAAAACGGAATCTTTACAGAGATATTTGACAGATTTTGATGAAGAAACCAAGTGACACTGACAGAATTAATCAAAACACAGAACAAGCAATAAAACAGTTTTGGCAATAATATATGTATAAAAAAAAATATATATATATTATACTGAAAGACAAGAGCAAACAAAAAGGAAGTAGAGATTAGGAGATCTCGGAATAGATGTAAACACACCTGCGGAGTGACTAATACGATTGACCTAGTGAAAGATTTTGATCTTGACGGCGCAACGCTTAAAACTACGATAATATCGTAAATCGAAATGGCCAAATAAAATCGATATAATTTAATTTCAACTTTTATAACCCAGTGGAAGAAACCTTTTTATTTAATAGCTTAAAAAAGAGTAAAAAAAACAACAAATTTTGCGGATTTAGCAGATTCACTCATAAAAAAAAAATAAAAAGGCGAAAAAAATGTAGAAATATTTGTAAAAATTAGAAAAAAGAGATATCTCGGCCCAAAGGACCAAAATGGTGAGGTGGATTTTAGGCAGTCGGTAAAATTGGCCCTAAATTATCCAGGTGCTGGTGGCTTTGGAAGTTGGACTGTATGAAATAGGTGTAATATATAAATATGTGGCGGCTGGGTTATATTTGTTTACATTTGATTTATATTGAAGTTGTTCTGTTTTCTTATGTACTCAGTCGTTCGTGTCAACCCAAAAGCAGGCCCCGATTTACCAATGGGCAGACTGGGCAATTGCCCAGGGCGGCAATTTCTGTGGGGTGGAACATTTTTGGGATAATTGTTTTTATTATTATTATTTCCAGAACAACGGTAGAAAAAAAAGGAACTACACAGCTAACTTGCGTAGCCCAAGCAAGAGATGGTTACAAGTAGCTGTCTTTGTCTATCATTGTATTGCAGCAACTTGATTTTTGGTCTACTAACTAATTTCGTAATCAGGATCATGAAAATCACATTGTTCACCATAAATGGCGGGAAATGGTCGCTCTCCAGCGTTTTATTTATTTTTTTTCAAATGCCTATTGCAGAGCTATGTCCCGCAGACGAACTTAGCCGACCACATATTCTTAAAAGGCACCAAAAGATTTACTTATACACAAAATTCTAGCTTGATGTTAGTCAGTTAGTCAGACACTTCTTTGCATGCTATATCCTGGATTATAAATCCATGTGTGTATGTATTAAAAACAAATTGATTTTACAGTACAAAATTATATATGCAAACTAGATCCTTCAAAAATTATGTTCCTGTATGTTTGCAGTTTGCACTAAAAACGTAGTTATTAAAAAAATAAATATAGGCCTACTAATTTTTTTATCAACAGTACACACCATTTCAGGTTAATACCTAATAAAACAGTACATATTATATGGTATCAGCCCACATTGGGGTAACCCCAAAATACTATTCAGTAATCACAATCACAAATATCTCAGTCCTTTTTGTAAGGGGTGGGGGCGGCTACAAAAGGTTTTGCCCAGGGCGCAGCTTATCCTAAATCGGGGCCTGCCCAAAAGAAATATATTCTTAATTTATCGACAGTTCAATTTATTTCCAATTTATCATTATTTATATATTTGGGTGTACACTATAATAAAGGACCCCCATAAATAAGTATAGATAGGAAAATACAATGAAATAACGGAGATTATTAAAAAGGGTATTTACGCTTACCTGATGGGTTCGTAGAGTCGCGATCTTCTCCGGACGTCCGGGTTAATAATAATAATAAAAGGTGTGTTAAATTATAAGTTCACTGTTATAAAAAAATCAAGTATGAGGAGTAGCAGCGGAATTAATAAAATAAAATATATGCTAAAAACAGCGGTAAAAACATGAGTAGCAGTATGGCATGGCAGTTAACAAAGTGGTGCGCGTGAGCCTAGACTAGCGTGGCGAGATTTGGCGAGGCTTGTAAGAAGATCACACCTAGCGCTACTTGCGGCGGATTTTCTAACTCCGGAGTACGGACCAGGCTGGAAGAAGCTAATACATTTTTAACATCTGAGTAATTGCATCATAGTTTTTAGTTAAATAGATAATATTTAAAAAATAGATATATTTTAGATAGATTGATAAATAAAAATCCAACAAATGGTTTAAAAGAACGATAAACCGATCGAATGAACAACCATCTATGTTTTTCAGTGTATCTTTGAGGATGTAATGTAAGGTCTAACACTATCGGAAGAACATTCAGTTTGTTATCACTTTGAGTCAACACACTTTTGACAAATGGTTAAGTGATAAAAGAATGGTTTACAGATCGAGTGTTTAACCATCATTGTTATTTCGGTAAAGAATAAAAGATCACATCTTTGAGGATATTAGGCCCATTACTAATAGAAGAAGCTTCAGTTTTTTGTCACTTTGAGTCAACACTCTTAAAAACAAATGGTTTTTGTGATAAAAGAACGATAAACCGATTGTATGAATAACCCATCCATGTTTTTCAGAGTATCTTTGTTGAAGTAAGGTCTAGCATTAATTTCAAATAAATTGTATCATTAATCTATCTTTAAGATTAATTAATAAAATATTGTGTAGGTAGAGGCATACGTGCGAAAGGCTTAAGACATTCTTTTTGAAACCAAAGTTATAGAACAGTGTACAAATCTGGGTTCAGGTCCTAAAAGGTATCAGACAAATCCAACTCTATTTTTCGTATAAATAAATGTTTAAAGTACCTGATTTTTTGTCCTCTAATAACCTCATCGTGTTGTAGATAAAAACAAGCACTATAATAATAAAATGTGTGCAATGTTGATCAACGTAGCTGGGGGGGGGGGGGGGGGGGGGTGAGATGGAAAATACTTACAACTTCTTTTACCTTCAACTAATACAGACTGGACTTGATATAAAGTCTTGATACTCTCATATATTATATAGTGGCCGCCAGGTTTTTTACGGTTACGGGGAAAGAACCAAACCCAGGAGGACAAGGAGAAGGAACGGGAAAGGAAACACGAAAGAAAGGACACCAGACAAAATTTAGATTTGTAAATTTTGACAAAAAGGAAAATAAAGATAGAGGCTTATACGTTAATAAAGATTGGATAATAACAGTGAATATTAATTTCAAGCTGATAAGAGTATGTTTATTCATGTAAGTGAACAGAGCTGATTCTCTTTGATCTGTTCGCCCAGAAAATAAACAAAAAACTGACCTAACGCCAGAACAGTCACAAAATGAAAGAAACTAAAAAGAAAAGAATGAAATTTAAAAAATTCTTCAACTTGGCAGAGTTTAATTTGAAACATAAATTATAGACTACTTTAAGGACTGCCTGACCCGTATGTAAAGAAAATAATAAGTAACCATGGAGTTAATTACTATAGAAAAAAAGTAAAAACAGTGATAAATAAAGTAACCTGATAACTGAACTGAAAATACATTTTTAAGGTACCTTGGGATCCCATCACATACATATCCTACCGGTGGTCTTCCACCGACCTAAAACTACTTCTGGGCAAGGTAACATAAAGGTAATTTAAGGTATTTACAGAAAAATAAAATAATAAAAAAAGAATGCCAAAAGAAGAAAAAAATAATCTGGTGTTCTTGTAAGGTGTTGTAGATCATAGAGATGGTGGATCAGTTAAGAACCTCCAGAACTGGTCACCAACCCATTAACTATGTTATTAGTTATTAGGAAGGAAGTTGGTAGCAAAAGATAAATCTCAAACCTTACAGTTTGCGAGCAGTCTCACAGTAAAGACTACTCATATATATATATATATATATATATATATATATATATATATATATATATATATATATATATATATATATATATATATATATATATATATATATATATATATATTAAGCTCACGCGATCCTCACACAGGCATTAAAACAGGTGGTTGGTAGTTTGATCTGGAGCCTAGTTAGAGCCACAGGCAGGTCCAGAGATAAATTGAATCTCACTAATTCCATTAACAGTGTCCTATCCAAAGTAATCCACTAAAAGTGTTCACTAGACCACCAAACGAAACTCAAAATCAGAACCTAATTAACTTAAACTCAGAACATGAGGTCTTGACCCCCTTTTCCACTTGACCTCCAACCTCTGACCTAATCTTTCTAAAGGCCTACCAACTTAATTATGAAAAGAAAAAAAAATCAAATCAAATTAAACCTTTCCAAAACTAAAATTTAGAAACTAAAACAAACCTACAATAAAGGAAAAGACAAGAGAAAAACTTAAACTTCACAATAATACAATAAAAGAACCTACACAGTTTCCCTCCAAAATTTAAACTAGAATTGGCGCCATAATTCAAATATAAATCAAACATACCACTTCTAAATTAATTTCAAATAATTAAATAAATAGGGGTATATTCCAAATAAATATGTTACATGGTGAATAGTATAAACTTAAAGCAATATAAGAGAAGAGAGTTTTGCTTTTTTGTTTATTCAGTTAATTTGTTTGAAACACAGATTAGTAAAAAAAAAATTAGTTAAATTAAGTTTAGTTAATTAAAAATTAATTAAAAAAGAAGTTAAATTATAAGTTGAATATTTCATTCTTCACTATCTGCTCACAAAGTTTCGATCGTCTATGTTTCATTACGTGAAATAACTTGAAAATGACAAATGGTTACGAAGCCGTTTTGCCACTCGAATTCTTACATATTTTTTTAAAAACGAATATAAGACAAAATAGAATAATGTATGTATCCCCGTTCGAGCGGTAAATGTAATCATTGAAAGTGGTGCAGTTGGTATGCGAATATAATATCATGGGGAACATTAGGCGCGTCAGGTCCCCTCGCATAATCCTAATATGGTTAGGTAACGGTAACATAGCAAACCCAGTCTTGCGAGCAACTTGATTTGAGACTGATAAACCAAAGGCATAAAAGGCTTCTGACGCAACTCAATAATATACAACAAGGCCCATATATATATATCTATATATATATATATATATATATATATATATATATATATATATATATATATATATATATATATATATATATATATATATATATATAATACATAAAAGAATGCACTTTCTCATACAGGGTTCACTGACACAACAAAAGAAAGAAATCATTGAGAAAATTAAGACAGGCGTTTTTTCCTAGATGTTTAATCGAATTAATAGACATAAAACACTTATTCCTGTTCTCGTTTTATTACATACACATATATAATATATATATATATATATTTCATTCTCTAAACTAAACCAGTTAATTTACAGTTGTGTTCTTTTATGAGACACACTTTATCAAATGCCTCGAAAACGAATGACATTATAACCAGCCTAATTACGTAAACATATCTGAGCGAACTGATTATGAAAGATCCATGATATGTAATAATCGAAAATGCAGAAGTTGTTTAGAGAGGATTTCTTTCTTTTTTTTTGTCCACGTGTAATCCACAGATTTCGTTCGATTACGTAAGAATAATAAAGGATTCGGAAGTATAACTGTATAGTTAATTTTTAATTTTATTGAGGGTTATTGTAAATCATTAAAAAAAGGAGAATAGTAAATTTATAAACAATACATTTTGATTTCAGTAGTTCACACATAAAAGACGACAATATACTATTATTTTTAAACAATACTTTTACAAATTTAGGATTTTCAATTCACTTATACATACAATTATTCCTATTTTTTTAAAAAAAATATACTACATCCTTTCATTATAAAAAATTAATGCAGCAGCTTTTTCTTTAAGAACTATTTAGCGATGTCATAAAAAAATAAATCTTATTAAAAAAAAAAATCAGATATACTTCATACCACAATGTCTTTTGTTTAATGCCTTTAAAACGGATATTATTGATCAATGGAAATTAATTATTTTTAATGTAAAGGAAACCAATTATAGGGTTTACACTGCATTAAAAGATAATGTCTAGTTCTCTAAGTATGGTAAATAACTTTGCCCGTAATCCTTAAACGTGTAATCCTAAATTAAAGGTGCCACAAATTCGGATATTTGTATATGTGGAATATATTCCATTTACTAAGCCTAAAGTAAAATAGCTGAAAAAAAAATCAGCATCCCGATTTGTAGGGTTTCTTTGATCCTTCGCGAAACCCTTTTACCAAGGGTAATGTGTCTGTCCGTCCGTCGCTCGTCAACCGTTTAAGGTAAAAAGTTGAAATTTGAAATGCTGTTGTACCATCTTGACCCACACATAGGTGAAATACTTATAGAAAATATAAAAATTTAACATGCGTATGCGCATTAGCAAAAATGTGGTAAACTCAAATATTTGGGGTAAAGAATGAAAGTTGCTGAAGAGTAGGTTACAAATATATAGATTTCCTTTTATAAATTTTACATTTATTGGCTAAATGAGTCAAAATATAACCCAAAAAAATCCTCCCCCCCAACCACCCTATAACGGCTAGTCCTAAAATTTTGAAATAATTCATGGAAATACCTTAGTAAGGGGCGAAATGACAATTTCCCGAAAGAAAATTGCCACTTTTTATAAATTGCAAATTTACTGGGCAAATTTTCAGGGGGGGGGGGGGGGTACCAAATGAAAGCTCGGGAAACGAAATGAAAGCTTGGGTACCAAATAAAAGCTCCTGAAGAGTAGGTTACTATTATACGAGTATAAATACAATATATTATATCAATGTTTAAATTTTGCATCCCTTATTGGTTTTATGAGTTAACATATACCCAAAAAACACCCCCCCCCCCCCATCCTAAACCAGCCTATAACGGCTTCTCCTGCTAGTCATGCAGTGCATAAACAGCTCGCGTTAAATTGTGTATTTATATCAGCCATACTATGTTTTCAATATTGCTACCAGAATAATTATTCCGTGAAAACCTTATTCAACCAAAAAAGAGCTTTAATAGTACATTACGCGTCTAGTGCGGAAAGTAGCATTTTGCATACGAGTGTGGATTTTGCACCCGAGTATAGCAAATGCAGTTTTCGTACGAGTTGCGTACCGTACTTTATCTACGATTGTTGGATTTTAATAATTAATACCTTCCTATACTTAAGTTCGTATTTCTCTTTTGATAACGATAACATTAATTCATTAGTTATATTTTATTTCGGGAGGAGTATTATTATTCTCCTCATTTTTGTCATAATCACTTAAATCACTCATTGTTTTTCACTAAAAACTCGATATAAACATTTACTATAATTAAAAAAACAGCAAATTAATTTTGTTAAATGTAAACAAACACGCTAATGGTGCGTTAAGGTGAAGAATTCTTCTTTTTTCCGCCCTAGTGCGGAATTATGAACGCGCATGCGCAATGAATACAACTACGAAACGAATCACTTTCTACGCATCTAAACAGAGATAAAATGTTTATATTTCGTATCAATCGTAAATACAATTTTACGTAGCACGCCATATAAGCATGAATATACTTTTTAACATCCTCATCTCGGCCGCATTTATTGTAAAATAATAGTTATACATATTCATTTCCTACTCATCAAGGCCTTTAATACAATTTATGGCATTTAGTCGTCTTTAATATTGGCCGCCATCTTAAATTTAAAGTTGTCAAAATAAGCCGAGGTGTTGTGAGCCGAATTTCGTACAAAGTCGCAAGTTCTCGGTAGTTAAATCTGTTTTTATTTCATCCATACATAATCCTTATTTAATAAAGTTATCGCAGGCTCACCACGCTCACCTGTTTTTATAGCATTTGTAAATAATTTGTATCTAATAAAATGATTGCTCACTTGTTGTAAAAGCATTAGTCCAGAATCTTTATATAATAATGTTAATGCAGGATCGCAAAGCTTGCCTGTTTATGCAGCAATTTTAGATTTAATAACGTACACTAAATTATTTTGTTTGCGTAGGTTTGTACATTCTTTAGAGGTTCGCTGTTAAAACCAAAAAAAGAAACCCTTATAGTTTCGTTCCTGTGTCTGTCACTCTGCATACGGTTTCAATAACTTTTGAATCAATAGAGATAAATACATAAAACTTTTTTATTCACACTGCGCGCGAGACCGAGCGAGGCCGGGCCAAGCGTTTTTGTATTCACACTGCGCGCGAGACCGAGCGACGCCGGGCCAAGCGTTTTTGTATTCACACTGCGCGCGAGACCGAGCCGATCGGCCCATTATCTACCAGTCCGCGTACAACTGTTTACCATGCGTTTTCGGCGGTAAAATGGTGGCCATTTTACCCCGAAAAAATTAAAACACAATAGAATATCCCCGCTACCCCATTAGGACAAGGTCCTAAAAATAAGGCAAAAATATACATCTCTGTGGTCCAATGATATTTCCGGGAGTTGATATAAAAAAGTCAAATATTAGAAATTTTAGGTGGCCGTAACTACGGAGACCCAAAATTTTTAATATTTGAAAGTTTGAAGTTGGATATCATTTTAAAGGTATTGAAATTTGGTTAGCAAATATATATCACGTTTCCAAAATGGCGGCCATTTTACCCCTAAAAGAATCAAATAAGTGCATACCTAAATAGGTAGGTACCTACTAAAGGATAATATAATATGCAAACCTTGCTTCTCAAAAGTGTAACGTTTTATACATATTTTAGTTTAAAAAAAAATTTAAAAAATAATGTTCTAATGAATTTTTATGACCGAAGGATTCCTTTTAGTAACTTGCTTGTATGTACCTACTTGACGGGATTTTTCTCTATTTGCAATATAATCGTATATTGTTACTGATTTCTTTTATTATTATCTATGTACTCGTATTAGGTGTTTTTAATTAAGAATAACTGCATAGAATAAATTTCAGTCCTTAAAATTGTCAATTCGTCCTATAGATGCACTAAATACATATTTTTCTCAACATCTTGCCTTCAACATTAGACACTTTCTGATTTTCATAATAACTTTATGCAAACTATAGCTGTATCCCTTCTTGCCTATGAAGTAAAGAATCTAACTCCACTTAAGTAAATTTTAAAAATTCAACAGAAACTTCAATAATTTTAATATTTTGACCTACCACACTGAACTGGGAGTGCGATTTTTAGGGCCTCAAAACACGTTTTTCATAGCCTAAAATCTCCAAAATTTAAAACTAAAAACTACAGGTGCGGCCAAAAAAACTAGCCCTCCCCTCCGTCCCTGTAGCGGTGCTCCCCCCCTACAAAGCTCCCCCCTACAGAAATTTATATGGGCTCCCATGAAAGGTATCGAAAATGCTTGGAATTAATTCCAGTAAACGATGGTACGGTCTCTGTGCTTGACTTAAGCTGGGAAACTACTGTGGCCTCAGATTAGACGAGATCACGATTCTCTAAAAATATATTTGTATCGTGTTTTACATCTACAATTGTCATTATTGTACAAAAATAACCTGCTGCATCTGGAAAACCAATTCTCTAAACTCCAACTTGTAATTTGTCACTCTAACCGAGACAACATAAAAACAACTTTAGATATAAACTGATTGAACAAACAAATCTGGGCTACAAATTTCCGGTTATTCATATAATAACAGTACACTCACTGAAGTTGACAGCTTTGTTATACTACCTTGCCCCTTTCATTTTATTTTCTTTTTCGTTACAGCATTTCCCTCTCTTTTGTATATTCAAATATATCTTTCTTCAAAACAATATTCTTTTTGTTGCCTCAATACCTATATATTCTCAGGTTAATAACCACACAAACACACACATATATATATATATATATATATATATATATATATATATATATATATATATATATATATATATATATATATATATATATATATATATATATATATACATACATACATATATATATATATATATATATATATATATATATATATATATATATATATATATATATATATATATATATATATATATATATACATTTTTTACGAACCAAATGATAGATTATTTGTAAAATACCCGAACAAAACAAAATACACATAGGATTGCTTTTAAAAGAGAAAGTTTTCCTGGTCTTATATTTGTCGCTTGTCTAGTTGTGAAATAGGTTAAAATTTAACTAAAAAATACACGAATCAATTTCACGGTTGAGCGATCTAACTGCTAGTGTTAAGGTCAAACAGATTAATGTTGTAATAAAAAATAAAACCTTCAAAACAAGTACGCATATACTACGGTGAGGTGCATTTACGCTTTACTGACTAACTTGTGTCCTCAAATATAAACCACTAACTCTATCGCCAAATTGATTTTTTTTTCTTCAAATTGCTATCATAAATAAATATACATCTTGATCGAACTAGAACCAAAAAAGACCAGTCATGCACCAATATGGTCATGGCTTAATGAGCGAATTTTCAAACAAATTTGCGAATTATTGGCTTATGCTTATGATAATATAGGAAAATTTTGGTTAAGAATTTGGAGGGGTGAAAAATTTGGTACACAGGGGTACGAGGAACAAAAGTCAAAATAGTATGTATACCCTTCAAGATGCATGTCGTTGGAAAGCTCTTTAAGAGTACAGTAATTGTTGTTATGTACACTTTTGTCATATTTTCATATAAGAGGGGTAAAATGGAAAAAACACGTTTTATGCTATTTTCGACCCTGTCATAATTTGACCCCTAAATGGACTCCAAACATTCTGGCCAACGAACTCATCCTTTCTTTTAATATTATTGACATTTTAAAATTTGTTTGGAATTTTTAAGTGCATCCTACCGTGAGATATTGTCTGGAGTGACACATACATATATACATACATAAAAAAAAGTGTTAAATTTCAGGAATCGATTAAGAATGGTCTAAAATGGATTTCCATGGAGAAAATTTACAAAAATGTTGAAGCCATTGCAATAGCTTAATTTTGTTCGAACATTTGCTAAAAGAATAGAGGAATGTATATTAATTCTCTCGACATAATACAAAATAATACAAAACCGGGGCGTATGGGAACTTTTCCTTACTAAATAATTCCAAAATGGCGGCAGATATTAAGTTGTAATATGGCGGACTTATTTATCTTATAGAAATGTATAATTGGTTTGAATTTCAGCTTAATCTGCTGAATAGTTCCCACATTATTTAGCCTACTTCACTTAAATGTTCACAAGTCGACATTTTTAAAATGGCGGCAGATATAAAAACGAAAACGAAATTCAGTAGAAATGTTTTTCTTATGAATATGAACATAATAATGTATCCATCAGAACCTAATAATAAACGTGTCTTGATCAGACTAAAAAAGAAATGGCAATAAAATAATAATAAAAATAATTAAATTAATTACAAAAACCTTTTACAAAAAAAAATAAATAAATAAATAAAATAGGCATAGAGTGAATAAAATAGATATCATCGGTCGTCGACATTAATTAGAACTAAGAATAAAACAATATCTCGATATCAGCGCTAGGGGTCATTTGATTACAGTGTACAAAAAATATGCGTGGAACTACTGTCAAAATTATGATAAGACTATCATTTTATCATATTAAATTATATTTGACTTATCTTCTTTGCAGGTTTTTCCTATCATAAAGTTGTTTTTTGCCTTGCACGTCGCTTTGGTTGATTAATTTTAAAATTCTAAACACGTTATATATTTCATAGTTATTTTTATCAATCATTGTCTATTACGATTGAAAAGCCTTATAATTTGACTCTTCTATTGCACCCTGTCTCTTTTATAGAAAGTAATTTGTAAGAATATATTTAAACTCGTTTTCTTACCTTCGTCATTGGAATTATTTTATACTAAATTAAATACATTTTATAGTATCATTTACTGAGAATATTATATAATTCGTATTGTTGGCTTATATTTTAATATTAAAAAGTATAAAGAGGTTTAACAAATTAACTTACAAATGAATTGTATAAAGTTTATAAACCAAATTGAATCGGTGCTTTGATTTTTTTGGCCATATCGTTTCTCCAGTTGAATAACGATGTAATTGTATTTAATGCAATTTTTACAGGGTAGCGAAAAAGAAAATTATATACATTATAAATGGTTAAAATTAAAAAAAAATAACTACTAGTGGTTGTGACGTACAACATGAAAACTATTTTTCCGACTTGTTCCATTTTATTTGTCATGTTTTCCGGTCAGTTGTAAAGTGTTTCCCTCGATTTCATAAACTTATTGCAGTTTTTTCGTTGTTCCCGCTTATTTCTGGAACAATATTTCCTGCTTGTCATGTACGCGTGTTCATTCGATCTCTTAGGATTTTCTTGTAATAATTAATCATTATGCTTGGTAAATTCTACGTATCTACAGAAATCTATATAAAATAAATATACATTCTGGAATACTTAGTTATTATTTATTATAATTTAATATTTTTTAATTCTACAAAAAATATAATTTGATAGCCCGACACTGTTATGGAGTATCAATTCTAAGCATTTTTATTAACATGCTTTAAAACAGAATTTGAGACAATCTAGTATAATAACTAAGAAGTAAGGTCAGTAACAAGGTTATGAATGAGCCAAATCTGCTTGCTATCAGGGTCCCTGGGCGATTGCCCCCCTTGCCCCCTCCCCTTGTCAGCAGCCCTGCTTTCTATTTAAATTTCATTAAATATTATGCATTTTACTCTATTTCGCTGGTTTATTGTTTTTGTTTTTTTATAACCTAATGCTGTTAGTTTATGCTGATATTGGTATTGTGAACCTTTATGAGAACTCTTAAATAAAAGTTTTTGTTGTTCGCTTTTAACTTACATACTGAGTCTGGGTCTAAATAAATGAAATAATAATCAGGGACGCAATCACCCGAGGACTTAGGCCTGTCGAAGAGGTTATAACTCCGGCGTGAGATGCGCGCGCAGTCGTTATCCGAGCTATGGTACCCGGCTCCGGTGAACTCCCGAAATAAATGGAAGAGACATACTATATTTGAGCCGAATTAATTTATTTTGGTAAGCGTAAAGAGTTTTTGACTGACACTCAAAGTGTTTATTTTTTCAATCAAAGGTTTTTTTTTAAATCTTTTTTTAGTGTATTTGTAAAACAATTTATAACGGGAAATGTTTGAAACCCATTTATCATCTAAATCAGGAAACTTGATGTTTGAATTGTATTGTAAAATCCAGTTCTGGTTTATCTCCTTTTTCATTCGTCTACCATCAAGTACGCTTCACGGAATTCAGGTGTACCTCGTAAACAAACCATGAGTGTAACAAGAGATTTTTGACCCAATATGTCTTTACAATATAAATTTAGATAAGCCGTGAATGTTCCATTACATTAAAATCCAAAGCATTTTAAATCATCTGGGATCTCAAAGATATTAAAGTTATAATATAATTATACAAATATTTTATGTGTTTCTAAGTAGTTTATTTAACGCTGTTTTACGCATTTTGAAATCTGATCTTGTTCCCTTAATTTTTCCTGGCTTGCTAAATTGAATGCATGCCATATTTCATCCAATGGATTGTTTTCTAGTTAACAAGAATAATAGTGTTGTATCCTCGTATCGTGGCATCACTGATTAATTGACCATAATGATAATCTAATCAGCTGATATTCTAATAGAGCTCACATTAGCAGTTTTAAATCATTTTCAAACCGCACCGATAAAGAAATTATGCTAAGTAATCGTACTACGATAATATATGGACTAATAAGTCGATTTTCCGGAAAAATCTAGTTCCTGAAAAAATAGGTATCATTAAAGATGATAGGTCGGAAAAGAGTAATTTTTATGGTAAATTTTGGTAAATTGTTAACCACGAAACCCCAAAATAATTAAAAAATGGATAACACTGGAGTTGTATCAGAAAAGTTGTTTCTTTAAAGATTGTTGGAGTACATGTAGCTTTTTAATTTTATTAAATATTAGTGATAGATTAGATTACATAAAAATATCTCGCAACTATAAAACATTGTGGGTATACGAAAAGAGTATTTTTATTTCTATTTTTAGAAGAGTGAGTTCAAGAAACAAAAAAAAATCACGAGTTAGTAAGAGCAAATGTATGGATTAGTTTCTTTGTAAAATACACCTAGCGTAAAAATAAATAGATTTTGTATTGTTCTCGTATTAAATTATATACAATTTGAGTGTCTATGGTTTATAAATTATATACATTATATCATTATAGTTTTGTTGTGCATAGAAAAATAGTTATTAGTTAATACTTTCTAATGTATAATATCGCATTTTCACAGCTACTTTACACCCAAGTTTAAAAATAAAACAGAAAACGATTTTCTGCAGAGCATTTACGTTTTAGAACAAAAGAACTAACATAGGGATCTGTAATTTAGCCTCGGGGACACCCCTCCTACTACATATACAATATAAACGGCTACATCCTCTTAAGCGGCATCCGACGAATATTAATACGATATACTAAGCTTGCCTTGACACAAGCTCACAACAATATCTATTATTTTCGCTTATAAAAACTCACATTGTTTTACTATATATTCTTCTGAAAGAAATGTTAATCTAATTAAAAATTTAGTATCTTAAATAATAATCAACTTTTTTTCTTTGGGGAACCACATTACCCAAACTCCTATATGACTGGCTCTGAATCAATTTTAATATAAATTAATAATCTAATATATTATGTGCTTGACCCATCACGTTTTTACTGTAAACAACTGTAGAATAAACTAGTCATTAAAATTAATTTTATCTTTTATTAATAGCGATACTGGTCCCAGTAAGGTATTTTACGGACGCTATGGTTAATGGTTTATATAACGATATTTTAGTATATAGTAGTTGAACAGAAAAATTAATAATTCTATAGCGAAGGTTTACGCATTCAGAATCTTACAACCTAGATCAGAATCTCACAACCTAGATCAGAATCTCACAACCTAGATCAGAATCTCAAAACCTAGATTAGAATCTTACAAACTAGATCAGAATCTTACAACCTAGATCTTCCGTAGGATACTGCGTAGAGCTTTTGTGAATCGCTAATAATTAGCATTAGTGATACCGCTGGATGGTTTAGATACTAAACGGGTGACACAAAACCGACGTGTGGACGGTCTGTCCCTCTGGAGACATCTCATTGGTCGAGGAGCACGGCCCCGGCCTCTCATTGGTCGAGGCGTGCGGGCTTTCGCCAACACCACCTGTATATAAGAGCGACGTTGATACGGCTTGGTTTGTGGAGGGCCGTGTCACGGGGGTGATGATGGTCCTGCAAAGGACCGTTGGGCCTGGTAGGTCGAAGGCCAAGGTGGTAGAGGTGCTGGTGGTCCTGGAAAGGACCGTTTGGGTGTCGATGAAGGGTCAGGGTCTCAAGTCAAAGACAACACGGTGTAAGCTTGAGGTCTGGGCGACTGGAGTGGCAGAAGAGTGGTGGAGTTCGGGTGGCCTCTGAGCTTTGATGAAGCTCAGGAGGAGGTCTCTGAGCTTGGAAGAAGCTCAGGACGGATCTATCTTCTGCCTCGCTGGGCAGGGTATATATAGGAATTCAATAGGCGAAAGAGAGGGGCAAGGACCAATGAGAGAGCTCGGGACGGGAAAAGCTCGCTTCTCATTGGCCCGGCCTATTGAATGATAGTTTAACAAAACTAGGTGTTTTCTGGCTTGAGTCGGGCGGTATCAACTCCCCCAACACCCCAGACAGAAAACACCTCTTGTAAGAAAGCCGCGATGTGCCACTCGCCTGTGCACTCCAGTGTCCAAACAGTTTATTGGAATTAAAATACAATAACTTTACATACAATAGATAGTAAGGAGTGATGACGGGTGCGAGCTGCGGAGAGAGCACAGGCTGGGAGGCACGTTTAGGTGGGATGAGTGGCGACGGCTGCGGCGGAAGTTCAGGATGCTGTAGGGCTGCAGGCTGTGTTAAGATGATAGTGTCCGGTGATGGAAGGACAGGGTCAGGTGGTGGAGGGACAGGGTCAGGTGGTGGAGGGACAGGGTCAGGTGGTGGAGGGACAGGGTCAGATGGTGGAGGGACAGGGTCAGGTGGATGCGGGTCAGGGCCTGGCAGAAAAGAGACAGGAGGTGGTGAAGTGAGCGCTGGCTGAAGGGGCGAAGGAGTCTTCGACGATAGCACAAGCTGCAGAGGGAGCACTGTCCGTGGGGACGTACAAGTCTCCGGCAGAAGCGCTGGGCCTGGTACATCAGGCTTCGGAGGGAGTACTGGCTGTAGAGGTAGCGCTGAGTGTAAGAGCAGAGGAGTCCCGGGTGGTAGCACAAGCTGTGCTGGAGGATATACAGCAGGCTGCGGAGGGAGCACTGGCTGTGGGGATGGAGGTGTCTCCGGCGGTAGCACTGGCCGTGGAGGTAGCGCTAGCTGTGGGGACGGAGTAGTCACCTGTTGTAGAGGTCCAGCTGGCTGTGGGGAAAGGGAAGACCATGGTGGAGTGAGAGGTTCCAGAGTCTGCGCTGGGTGACCTGTTTGCGGAAGGAACGATGCCTGCGATGTTTGCATCGTCGGTGGAGGAACAGATGGCAGGGCAGGCTGTTGCGACGGCATAGCAGCGTATGAGGGCCAGTTTGTGTGAGGTGGCCAGGCAGGTTGAGTTGGCCAAGAAGGTTGAGTGTACCCACCGTACGTTGGGTAGCTGGGCGGCGTAGAGTAACCGGGTGGTGTAGAGTTGCCTGGCTGAGCTGTGTACGGTGACCAAGCAGGTTGCTGTGTCGGCAGAGTAGGTTGCGGCGTCGGCAGGGCTTGCGGAGTCGGCAGGGCTTGCGGAGTCGGCAGGGCTTGCGGCGTCGGCAGGGCTTGCGGCGTCGGCAGAGCTTGCGGCGTCGGCAGAGCTTGCGGCGTCGGCGGAGCTTGCTGCGACGGCAGGTCAAGGTGCTGCGACGGCAGGTCAAGGTGGTGCGACGGCTGAGCAAGGCGCTGCGACGGCTGGGCAAGGTGCTGCGACGGCTGGGCAAGGTGCTGCGACGGCTGGGCAAGGTGCTGCGACGGCTGGGCAAGGTGCTGCGACGGCAGGGCAAGGTTCTGCGACGGTAGGGTGAAGTTCTGCGACGGCAGGGCAGGTTGCTGCGATGGTTTTCCGAACCGCTCGCTGAGACGTTCCTCCAAGTGCTCTAACGTTTCGTCAATGTACCATGTTTTCTCCCACCAGGCTTTCGCAGCGCCGGTGAGCTGTTTCAACGCAGCGAAGAATTGTCTCTCTCCAGTGATGTTCATGGCCTGGAGGTGAATCCTGATGTCTCGAATGAACGCAGCCAGGTCCTCGTTTTCAGCTCCGGAGAAGCAAGGCAGCGGCTTGCTCATGTAGGGGTGCATCGGCACTGCCCAAGGCGGGTGGTGATACGGATAACCGTATGGTGGATAACCATAGGTGGGGTATCCGTACGGTAGATGAGGGTACCCAGGCGGAGATTGCTGAGGAGGGGCTGATGAATGGTGTGGACAGTTCATGATGGGCGCCACTGGGTTTTACACTCCCAGAAGTGATGTTCGACTAGCAGAGCGTGGGTGGATGAGCGTGCCCCAGGTTGGGCCGCCAATATGATACGGCCTGGTTTGTGGAGGGCCGTGTCACGGGGGTGATGATGGTCCTGCAAAGGACCGTTGGGCCTGGTAGGTCGAAGGCCAAGGTGGTAGAGGTGCTGGTGGTCCTGGAAAGGACCGTTTGGGTGTCGATGAAGGGTCAGGGTCTCAAGTCAAAGACAACACGGTGTAAGCTTGAGGTCTGGGCGACTGGAGTGGCAGAAGAGTGGTGGAGTTCGGGTGGCCTCTGAGCTTTGATGAAGCTCAGGAGGAGGTCTCTGAGCTTGGAAGAAGCTCAGGACGGATCTATCTTCTGCCTCGCTGGGCAGGGTATATATAGGAATTCAATAGGCGAAAGAGAGGGGCAAGGACCAATGAGAGAGCTCGGGACGGGAAAAGCTCGCTTCTCATTGGCCCGGCCTATTGAATGATAGTTTAACAAAACTAGGTGTTTTCTGGCTTGAGTCGGGCGGTATCAACGTTATAAGAGGACCTTATATTTTGACCTTACTTACACTCGGACTCAGACTACTACCTTTTACTTGAAGACTTGATTTTAACCCTGGACTCCTCTCGATTTTTCTACTACGGCAAGAACCAACTCTGCTGCCTGCCTAGGCCTAGTGCCAGTGCCTAGAACCAGCTCTCTTTACCTCACCAAGGCCCGGCACGAAACCACCGCCCGTGCCCGTCACTTCTCCGAGGCCGCGAAGTCAACGAAGTGTTCCCAGCGTTTCTTACCGCCTTCTGTTCTGCTCTCATCGTATAAGCCGAGACCAGGACCAGTCCCTCGAAGTTAACGTGACCGCTTCCACGGTGCTTGTTCCGCTAACCAGCCTCCACCCAACTCACAACGCTAACCGTTTATCCAGACCGCCAAGGCCGTAGTCTGATCCACGGCGCTCTACCCTTCTTCCCAAGCAGTCCTTTTCAGGACCACGGCAAACCAAGGTACTAAGGTACCTTTCCCCCTCACTCTCGAGCCTGACACGGTCCCACAAGTCCTTCTTAGGACTTCGCTCACTTCTTTACGGTCCTTTTTAGGACCATCGTTCACTCCTCGTGGGATTGTGGCCAAGGTGAGGAAGTCCGGCATCCTTCCCCTGTACCCCGAGCCCGACACGGTTCGCAAGTTCTTCTCAGGACTCCACTCACTTCTGTACGGTCCTTTTCAGGACCATCGTTCACTCCCCGTGAATCGTAGTCGGAGCGAGGGAGTCCGACATCCTTTTTCCCCTTGCTCTCTACCAAACCACCTTCAACCTTCCCACACCCCCTTCCTTTCCCTCCCTCCCGTATCATTAGCTTAATTTATTTTAAGTTAAATTATATAGCGAATGGAATAGTGAATAATATTGTTCATTCACGTTAATTATAAATAAAAATACTATAAATATGTTTCATTTTCTATTTATACCAATCAGTATAAGCTATCTTTCATTATTCTACAATGAATATAGATTGTAGATTACATACACATCAACCATGGTTAAATATACAGAGGTAAATAATTATACATAGGCAGGACAACGTCTGCCAGGTTTTGCTAGTATTAAATAAAAAATGTCAAACTAATCATGTTAAATGCAAATTATACGTTAAAGAATTTGGTCACAACAACAAATCCAATCATTGTGTACAAACCTTATTTATACAATAGCATTATTATTTTTAGTGTAGTATTATTCTGTTTCCACAGAGTGCGTTTTTTTCTTTTTAACAATATTAATCTTCTTATTTTTAGTCTTCAACGTAATTTATTTGTTATTTCATATTTTTTTCAATAATAAATTACATTCCGCTCAAATATCATAAGAGTTAAAATTTCCTTTTACATAGTCCATAGGTCATAGGTCATAGGTCAATTAGGATTGACCTATAGACTTGACTTAAGGTCTGCAGTCTGCAGCCCTTTTTAGTTAAATGTAAGAAATAATCCTCTCATTCATCTCACTTATTAGGGTAATTATAAAAATTAAGGCTCCTCGCAGTAACGCATAAGGTGGTCTGTACGCCATTTGACGATCGTTTATTACAAAAACTCAATCATAGCTCAAAAACTGATGGTGTTAGGGTACTCAAACTGAAGGGGAATAAATGAAGAAGTTTTACTGAAGTTTGGCAAACTGTAGCGCTCTATATATATATATATATATATATACAGTATGACCCAGGATCGACTTGACGATACGTGAAGTGACCTAAAAATTTCATTTTTCGACAAAAAGTCATTCTTGATCATCCCTCCTGCATGTCTTCCAATGAAGATTTATCGCATTAAAAATTTTGTTCCATGTAACCTGTTCCTAAAAATTACGATTTCTTAAAATCGCACAAGAGGGAACTGGTCTAAATTTTAATTTTATGAAAAAAATTCATTCGTTATAAAAAATTATATTTTTCAAAATAAGAAATAATATACAAAAAAATAATCATCGTATTTCACCTCCCCCCCCCCCCCCCCCACTTACCCCACTTTAAATAAAAAGAAAAATTTAAATTAAAAAAACAAATTAGGAATCGTTTTGAGTACAACAATCTGTTGAATAGTCATTTTTAGAATTAACATTTTTATTATTATTATTATTAATATAGTGAGGGAAGGGGGAGGGGGGGGTGAAATTTAAATTATTATTTTTCTGTATTTTCTTTCTTATTTTAAAAAATATAATTTTTCATAACGAATGACATTTTTTCATAAAATTAATATTTAGACCAGTTCCCTCTTGTGCAATTTTAAGAAATTGTAATTTTTAGGAACAGGTTACATGGAACAAAATTTTTAATGCGATAAATCTTCATTTGAAGACATGCAGGAGGGACGATTAAGAATGACTTTTTGTCGAAAAATGAAATTTTTAGGTCACTTCACGTATCGTCAAGTCGATCCTGGGACATACTGTATATATATATATATATATAAACAATTGTGAGAACTATTAACTTGATCTTTTAATTACAACCCCTTATTATATGTCATACAATTGTTGACAGCATAAACGATTTACATCTTTTAATATCTCTTTTAACATGTATAATTGTTCTAAAAACAGCTTGTAATAGTTTTGACTCATTATAAATTCACTTGTATTTGTAACAACGCATTTCTTTGAATTATGTAACTACAGTTTACTTAAGCGAATTAATGTAATCAGGATTATCTTAATATATGTTTTGGGTTAAAATAATGAAAAAAAATACGTTTGCCTTATCTTATTCATTATCACTATTTAATTTGTAATGTTTGTCAAACGCTGAAGGTTCTTGTACAATTTAAATATTTACTTCGAGGATTATAATAATTGTTTTTATAACCTTATAGTTTTACATGTTTAATTCTTACGTTCATTCGGTGTGAAAATGTGTTTATTGTTATTTATCACACATTTATTGTTATTTATTAAAATAAACATCCTTGGCCTGATTCTAATACATTTCGTCCTTCACGAGGAAGAGCGTGTGCATCTCGACGTTTCGAACCAATTTCTGGAACGTTCACAAGGGATTTGGTGATAACGGCAGCAATTTACTGCTATTGACTCTCATCATGAAAAACTTTCTTGTGATTGATCCATAGAACTGGTTTCAAAACGTTAGCAATCGCTATCTATTTCACGCTTTATATCAGCTTGACTTGTTTGTTGTACCTTACGATTCATGACAATAGGTCCTTTCTAAATTGAGATCGAGGAATTATAATTCCAATCGTTATTGAAGATTGCGCCTTTTTATTATAATTCATAATTTAAAAGATCATTGCAGTTCGAAAAGATCATATTATTTACTTATCTATCGATGCTATCATCAATGCGTCACTAGTTACATACACATAAGGGTTCAAAGGCTGCCGAATTTGGAGTCATTATGAAGTTAATAGTTTGCTTAGTAGCTGTCGCGTCTCAAATGATACAAACCTCTTTGTTATTTATGAAGTTTGTTTTGAGGGGATGACAATATCTTGAGGGGTTTAAGTGCTAAAGTTTTGCTCCCAAAACTAGAAGTATCTTTAAGTGTTTTCATGGTGCCTTTTAAGTGTTTGCTTCGGTCTAGAACTGGTTCACTCCAACAACCTAAACCAACGCTATGGACATCACTAAAGATCCTTTTAATATTTAAAACGAAACATCGAGATTTAACCCCTTCAAGAAGCTATTGTCACCTGAAGATCGATTTTAAGGTCACTCCAACCGTGTCTAAGTGCCTAAGAACTTTTTATTTTGTACCCCACACTAATGATCACAATCGATAGGTGTTTAAAAAGTTGATATTTCAGTGCTATAATTACCTTGTCGAATAAGATCTTATAATAAAGAATGCCGAGTATCGAACCCAGATTAAAATTAGTGTTTGGGCTTGAGATATCCAAGCGACTATAAATCTCTCTTTATACGAGTGATTAACTACCATTCTTTTATTCAATAGTTTTAATTCTAAATTCCATATAATGTTTTGGTATAACAATATATATGTTTTAATTAATTCGTATTGGGAAGAGATATGTTGCCAAGACAGCATACCAGAGAGTTTATTAGGGGTCACATGGTTTACAAGTTTAAATTTAGTTTGTTCTTTAAAAAAAAAACAAGACAATCACGTTTATTTTATTTCTTTAGTTAAAAATGAAGCTATATGCTAAAATTTCCTTTGAAATCACAAAAGGGCTTAAATCCCGAGGGTTGGACTTCTAACCCTTCGTAACACAGATTATGTTAATCAAATATATTTTTTCACTAGCTCCACTAGTTACATTTAAATATTTTAATTTGTAGTTTATTTATTATTACAAATAAAACACTTAGTAAGATCACTATCTATAAATTGAAGGATAAAAGAAACTAATATGTAGCTGACAGATATACTTCCCCTGTTAAAATGAAGGAGAAAATTAAATGATAATTTAAAGGCTGACTATGTTAAGAAAAGAAGGGAAGTAAAGGTAGATAAATGCATTTGAAGTTGAACGTTCTCATTTATTACAGGGTAACTGGGGAAAAGGGGGAATTTGGCAAAAATTCAGCAAGATACTCTCTCAGACAATGGTCTATTGGACAAGGTTTTCTGGCCCAGTTTCAAATGGAATTGTTTCAGCTTTGACCCGATATTGTCACGCCTCCAACGTAACACAATTCAAATTTCTTTATTAATTTGAATTCGGTGCTCTTGAAAAAACCACTTATCCGTCTTGATAATTATAAACAGGGAATAATATAACACTGACTTAGTTATTTATAATTTAGATAACTAAGTAGGTAAACTGAATTATTAATCTCTATAT
The DNA here is from genome assembly GCA_951217055.1 of Gerris lacustris. Lineage (NCBI taxonomy): Eukaryota > Metazoa > Arthropoda > Insecta > Hemiptera > Gerridae > Gerris > Gerris lacustris. Next base: position 14,512,354 of record OX578285.1, read on the forward strand.
TAAAAAAAAAAAAATCATGAAATATGTAATTAATGTCCTAAGTTATCTGAATAACTGTATTATTCAGAAAAGGCTCATATGTTGTAGTTTGATACAATCAAGACTCTAACCTCTGAATCCTGTTTTGTGAAATCTTAGATTAAGATGATTATATAGTTTGAATTACATTAATTAAAACAATAACCTAAGCCTGAAACCTAGGTCTGAACATCGACAAATCTGGTGAGTTAGAATCCCAGAGATGTGAGACATTTTTCACACTGAAACCTAGGTCTGAACACTGACTAGTGTGATGAGTTGGAATCCCAGAGATGTGAGACATGTTTCACACTGAAACCTAGGTCTAAGCACTGACAAGTGTGATGAGTTGGAATCCCAGAGATATGAGACATGTTTCACTCTGAAACCTAGGTCTAAGCACTGACAAGTCTGGTGAGTTGGAATCCCAGAGATGTGAGACATGTTTCACACTGAAACCTAGGTCTGAACACTGACTAGTGTGATGAGTTGGAATCCCAGAGATGTGAGACATTTTTCACACTGAAACCGAGGTCTGAACACTGACTAGTGTGATGAGTTGGAATCCCAGAGATGTGAGACATGTTTCACACTGAAACCTAGGTCTGAACACTGACTAGTGTGATGAGTTGGAATCCCAGAAATGTGAGACATGTTTCACACTGAAACCTAGGTCTAAGCACTGACAAGTCTGGTGAGTTGGAATCCCAGAGATGTGAGACATGTTTCACACTGAAACCTAGGTCTGAACACTGACTAGTGTGATGAGTTGGAATCCCAGAGATGTTAGACATGTTTAACATTGATTATCACATCGAGTGATGAATATAGTGGCCTGATCCATAATAGAGACAGCATTAAAATAAATAAATAAAAGAATAAGATTTGCCTAGTATGGTATACCGTACATAGTTGAGACCAATTATATACAAGTTGTAGAAAGTTAATTTCCATTTCACTTGTAGAAAATGAGGATATCTTATTTAAAAAATACAAATACCAATTATATTATTTCCTTTTTATATATGATGATCATAAATATGTATTTGTATTCTTATATTAAAATATAGATCATTTTTAAGAGAAGTGACAGTTGTAGTACCTAATTTTACCCTCTATCATACACTAGTTTTTCATTCCTTTTCATTCTATTTTTATTCCGGGTTAAACGATTGAATCAATGTAGTTGGTTGGTTTCCTATACAACATGCATTCGGATATAAAGCCGCGTCCATACTTAAAGTGAACAACACGCGTTTAACAAGTGTGTATGTGTCGCCAAACTTTGTGGAACCATGTGGGGTCGTGTCGAACGCAACCCGAATCAAGTCGGTACGGATGAAAGGAAGTCGAATCGACAACAGTAGTGGGGACGTGTCGAAACATGTCGCTCGACTTTTGAGTAGATACAAAATATTCATTCTGTTCAGTTGTGTTTTGCTGAGTGCATTTATTGGTTCTACTGAGTGCATTAAGGTGGTTAAGTGGTCTGAGTCTTTAGTTTGATTAATATTGTCATTATGAATTGGAATGACGAACAAATTATATCGTTTGTTGAAATGCACCGTGTTCGGATTTTATTGTGGGACTCAACTTATTCACAATATAAAAATAGAAAGAAAAGGCATGATGGACTAATGGAAATTGCTGTTTCATTTGGCGTTGAGAAAGTTGAGGTTGAAAATAAAATAAAAATGGCTCACTGGAATGGTTTGTCTGAATGACGTTTCTTTTTTTAATTATTTTGAGCGCAATCATACTTAATAAATTTTCAAAATCGGAATTATTTATTCGAAAAAATTTCGAAAGCCTATGTAACACCTGTACTCCAGATTCAACTCATCAACCTCATAAAGAAATAAATCCTTCATAATTTCCTCCTTACTATACTTTTTTCTAAGGCCATTTTGTTTCCAAGGCTGGGCCTCACCCAAAACCTCTTTGGGCGGCGAGGACGATCTTGCTGGTTTCCAACAACTGCAATGATTATTGCAGCAGCCGCCACTGCAGTATCTTCTAAATCACTCATTTAAAAGTTAAATTAAATTAAAACTAGGTATAAAATTCTCTATTTGTCGCTCGACAAGTCCACACATACTAAGGTAATGTGGACAAGTCAAAAAGTCGACCCCACACACAATGTCGGTCGACATTGTCGGTCGGCCTTGTCGATCGACATAGTGTGGACACGACTTAACGATGATACAACGATAATTCGGATAAAGCGATCTCATTTTGGAATTAAAATTGGTCACGCCATTAGCCTATAACGATGGAATAATTTTATTTCACCTTTCAATGAAGACCCTTCCTTTACTGCCGCCGAAACAACAGTTCACTTCCCATTTTCTAACTACAATATGAACAATAAACTTTCCTCGAATGCCCGACAAAACAACACTATAATTCCCCCTTTCTTTTCTAAGAATGGCAACTGATAGGAGTTTAATCTTTTTTTTTTTTTAAATATTATGTTCAGTTAATGGTTTTTTTTACATTGAGGTAGAGTAGGTTCTTGTGGTGCCATTTATTAATCATTTTGAGCCCTTTTCAGTGTTTGTTTCAGCTTCTTCCCAATTTTCACCACTAAAACTTAAGCAGGTGTCGTCTGCAAAACCTACTCTATCCCCCGGCAAGTCTTTAATTAGATAAATGTCATTTATGTAACAAAGAAAATTTAGTGTCGAGAGGACTGTGGCTTGGGCCGTCCCTATTTTTACTTTAGCTGATTTACTGTAATTGTTAGCTATTCTTATCCTCTGCGATCTCTCTGAGAGATAGCTATTAAACAATTTTAGTGATATTCCTCTGATTCCGTAAAATTATGAGTTTATTATGGGACATAGTGTCAAATGCCTTTTTTAAATCACAGAAAACGGCGATAACTTTCTTTTTCTTATATAGATTTTTAATTATTTGTGCGGTTAAATAGAATCACATGTGTTTTTTTCTTCCATAAAACCATATTGCGTTTTTTCCAAAATATTATGTTTGTCCAGGAATTTTTGCAGAAGGTGTTTTATGCATTTTTCAAATATTTCTGATAAAGAGGTTACTAATGAAATTGGTCTGTAGCTGTTTGGGTCCAATTTGTCTCCGTCTTTGTGTAGTGGTGTCACAATAGCCTCCTTGAAAGAAATTAGGAAGTATCCTATATATAGGGCCTGGTTGAATATATGAACTAGAGGATTTAAAAGGCGTAACATGCTTTGATTATGTTTGAGGATATTGAATCTATTCCCGGGGAAGTATTATTTTTAAGTTGTTCATATATTTCAAAATCTCATGGTCTGTTATGGGTGGCAGAAATTGGTGTTTCTTAGTATAGTATTTTTGGATGTATTTTTACTGTAGTCACAGTATTTTATCTGTTTATCGGCTAGAGATTCACCAACCGATAATAAATGGTAAATACACACACACACACACACACACACACATATATATATATATATATATATATATATATATATATATATATATATATATATATATATATATATATATATATATATATATATATATGTATATATATAATAGATAAATCATCATTTGTTGAAGTCTTAGAAATAAGCATAAAATTATTCGGATTTTGGATGGGTATGCTAGGTCTGTTTAGCTTATATGCATTGCGGGTTTAGTAATTTTATCTTACTTTTATTAATATGTACTTCTGTCAGTTATGTTTTTGGATTTTTGTTTATTCCTTATTATAGTTTTTTTTTCTTCTTCTTTTTAGGGGTTTGAGGGCATCCTAAAAACCCTTATGCTTTTGATAGTGTGTCCGTTTATCGCATCTTTGATCATATCTCCCGACCTATTGTAGCTAGAGATTTGAAATTGGTATACAAGTAAAACTTATTTTTGCCCAAAAACAGGAAAATTATTGCGAACTTCACAACTCGAAATTTCTTTTTCATTTCTTGTAATTTATTGAGTGGGTTATCATTTTAAAGTTATTGAAGAGTAGATCACAAATATATATATCGCGTTTCCATAATATTACCCTCAAAAGAACCAAATATGTGCGCCTACCTAAAATGTTAATGGATAATATGCGCACTGCGCACCTTGCTCCTCCAAAGTGTATCTTTTCATATTTTTTTTTAGTAAGAAAAACAAAAACAGAGAAATAAAAATGTAGGAATAATGAGTTTTATGACCTATGAAACCCTATTAGTAGCTTGGTTAGCAAGCACTTTTTATTGTGTAACCTTAAGTATGTATTATCTTAATTATTTTGTTCGTGAAACGAATACAACAAATTAATTTGTAATGGGTCATAAAGACTCTGCAATATAAACTTATTGGCAAAATTACTATTATGCTCTCTTGCAAGATTATCTCTTGCAATACCTCCAATATAATATGATAACATATTTTAGTATAACTTTTCTAAATTTTGATTATAATTGCCCTAGATGAAACTTTATTTGATTTTGTTATAATTCAATAAATGAGTATACTCGTATTTATTAATATTAGTTTTATTCTTAATTTTTGTTACAGGACCATTGACATGGTCAACAATCTTCCCCGCAGCGGCTGGACCAAGGCAGTCTCCGGTGGATATTAACACAACAGTTGCTACATCGGATACTGGACTGGTTGAAGATCCACTAACATGGGTCTACCAGCCTGATAAATGTGATCAGATCGTGAATTCTGGCTATGGTTGGAGGATAGATGTCGATGGATCCGGATCAGGTAAACATAATTATTATTATTATTATTTTTTTTTTTTATTGGCAAAAGTTATCAGTAGTAAGGCTAACTGCAGCCATTTTAAATAAAGTCATTAATTGGATAAGGTGGGTAGTAACAAATTCAAGGTCATTTTGTTGCTAATGCAGCCGCGGCCAACTTCTGTAGAGCCAACCTAGCAATCGCTGTTGGTTGAGGAAACCGCAGAAAACTCAAATCAGGCTGGCTGGACACGAGCCCTTCCAGATGTGAGGTTCAAGATAATTATTAATATAAAGTTCACTGAATGGAACTTGTTCCCACAAGTATAATTCACAAAGTTCGGTAAAAGTGAATTGTACGGTGCTGATTACAGAATCCAAGTACAAAATTTTTTTTTTTTGCCCTAGAATTTTCAACAGCTGCTCCGCACCGCTTTGCCGAGCTCCGCTCATTTTCTGAAGAAAAATAACCCTGCTGTATATAGACCAGGTAGAGGTCCAAATCGAAGTACAAAATTCGATGGCACCGTACAATTCACTTTAGCCCAAAGTTCTAAAAAAACAGCTTAACTTTGAACAATTTACTCAAGGTGCACCATTTTAGTACCTCTGATACCCAAATTAGGTATTAATAATCTATACTTATAATAAAAACATCAATTTATTGATAAAAAAAGTTGGAGAAAATAAAAGGTTCGTCGCATTTAATTAGTAATGAGAATATTAATTGATATTAGTTTATTATAGAATTAATGGCTAACTAACCTGATGGAACTAATGGGGGTTAAAATTTGATCAGTGTTTGTTAAACATCTTGATTGTGAAGAGTTTCTTTCTTAAAATTGAGTTCTGCATAAAATAGAATTATACCAAATGTAAATGAAGAAATAATGCTGTCATATTTGAATTTCCTTTTGTAAACGAGTATTCAAAACTCTTAAAAATGCATAATTTATTCGTTTTATTTCAAAACAAAAAAGGTTTTTCCTATACTAGCTTCTTCTGTTTATCTACAGAAGAGACTCGCTAATGCGGATGTGATGGGCCACTGTCCGAATCACCGAAATTACGGATTAAGCGGAATACGTTTTAAAATGTGTTGGTCTTGTTTTAGTTGAGCAAAACAAATAATATCCATGTTTAAATAATAATGACTGTTTAATATCATCGTAACTCTACTTTTGTATCCTAAAAATTGATCTAGGATAAGAAAAAAATATTAATGATTTGTTCTCAATGGATATTTAGGGGTAATTTGTTGAGAGCCGGCGTGGCCGTGTGCATTAAATTGCTTTCACGTCTGCTCGGCCAGCAATGAATCAAGGGCTGCACGATGTCGTGGGTTCGATCCCTCGCCGTAATGCTTTGATTTATATGGCTCACTAATCATCACATCATACTAGCTTCGGCGGTCCAATGTACAAAAGTATAATATTTATTATACCTCATTAATATTATATTATACCTTATTAATATTATTTAATAATATATTTTATGATAAAATAAAATTTATAAACTATAAAAAATACTTTTATAAACTATAAAAGTACAGCAATTGCGATGGATCCGGAAATAATAATTTTATTTTCTATTTGTTGTTTTCCTTGTATCATATATTTAAATTTGCCATTAAGGTTTTCTATTTAAAAATATGATATCCTTAGATTTATAAAAAATTATAGACTATATAAACAAATATTACACAAACTTAATTTATAAACAGAAAAACTGAACTTACTTTAAAAAATCGGTCCAATACAACTCAGACAAACGTTCTCATATACGAGTTCATAATTACTTAGCCCAGTGTTTTCCATTTATTAGTTTTCGTGTTTTCGTAGGTACATTCAATTATTATTGAACATTTCATCAAAATTTGTCGTAAAAATAACTTCTCCTCGGCGGGGAATCGAACCCGGCCTCTCTCTGCCAGTGTTTAAAGCTATTTTCTCAGGAATTAGATTTTTTCCGGGAAAACGACTTATATCGTTAGATTCGTATTTAAATGGGCAACATTTTAGAATTGTTTAATCCAAAATCGTCGAAACCGTTTTCGAGAAATAATTTTTTCACGTTTTTCAGCTTCTTTTTTTTTTGGGGGGGGGGGGGGGGGGGGGGTCAGCGCCCCCATTTAGAGATAAAATTAATTTTTCGATTTCGCCTCGGGGTATGATTTTTCTGACCGTGTATGCAAAATTTCGTCAAAATGGGCCTAGTAGTATAAGCTCCATGCGTCTGCACAGACAGACTACAGACGACAGACAGAGATTTTTTAAAAACCTCTTTTTTGTACTTAGAGGTCCTCATAACGTGATCTTCTTTGCTATCATTTGAAAATATAACAAAAGAAATTATGATCTCTAATAGAACACATTTTTTAACAAAACTGACTTGTCGTTATTGTATTATAAAAAATAAAAATACAATTAACTTAATCAACTGAATCTTTTTATTTATATATCTATTAAAATATATATTTATGTATATTTCAATAAATTTTTTTTTTAACTTAGATTTTATTAAATCTGAATTCATTAATTATTCCAAGTTTTTTTCTTTTATAAATTAATAGATTAAATATTTCAAAATCCAACCAATAAAGTTATTAAAATCTAACTAGCATATATTTATGATGGATTAAAGTTAAGAGGGACGAGTTCACAGGTTGTTCGTGGCTTTAACAAGTTAAATCTTCTTTAGGGTTTTGAATTGAAAGAAAATGTAAAGATGAAAGTAAAGATGTTATATGAAATATGATTTCTTTACACTATCGTCATTTTGTGCTGGCCTTTAATTAAACTATCGCAATTTGAATTAAGAAGAGAAATCAACTTTATGATAGAAAATGATTCATTTCAAAATTTGAGCATTGACATGGATCTACTGTATTACTGTATTGTACTTTTGAGTATATTTAAAACTTATATTAATTCCAGTAGTAGTAATTCCATGTATCAATCAATTTAGAGTTGCATTTTTAATGATTTTTTGCTCATTTATTTTATTCACAGATACTTTAAACTTGAGTCAGAGTTTTTGAATTAAATTTTAGTTCCACTTTCCAGACTAATTTTAAATCTTTATTATTCTCAGATAGAAAAATAATATTTTTTTTTTTATTTCATTTGTTTTTTGTAATTTCAGAACTCAAAGGTGGACCGTTGAAATCGGTTTATAGGTTAGAGCAGTTCCACTGTCACTGGGGTAGCAAAAGCGACGAAGGATCTGAGCATACCGTTGACGGAAGAGCTTTTGCTGGAGAGGTAAGATCTAAAAAATTAGTTACTGGACATCTTAAAAATATTACAATTTAAGCAAGCAACATTTGTGGAATGAAAGCAAAAAAATTTAAAAAATAATGTAAAGGTAACATATTAATAATATGTATTTCTTTTTTAAACCATGAATCATTTGAAATTAAAATGTATACTTAATAAAAAAAAATCTTAACATCTTTATGAAATAATAAAGTGAAACACAGACATTGTGTGATAATATTAATTGATTTTTGTTTTTGAAAATCCTGAGAGTTTAAAAAATGAATATTTGATGTTGATATTTATGAACTTCTACACTCGTGCCAAAAAAATAGGAAATTAGAGCTTTTCGAAAACTTGGTAATTCAAAGAGCTATCCAAGGCACAAATATAGCATGTTTCAATGAAACATCTCATCTTAGCAACTCTGCCCTTGTAAAACCAATAAACATTTTTTTAAAAATAATATCTGGTAATTGTAAGGTATATTTTAATTGACCTGACCCTTACCCTGACTGGGTTCCGCCTTGGATCTCAACTTCATATCCCTTACCTTGTTCCTTCCGTAATCCTTCTACCCACGCAGCCCTAATCTACCTCCACCTTGAACTGTTTGTTTGTAAAATAGTTAGCTTTGTACAGAATTCACTGTTAGTAGGCATCGCGTGGCTCTATAATTGAAGCGAGCGTATTGCAATAAAATACTGAATATTTATATTAAGGAATTATTAATCATGATGAATGTCAGAGTTGAAGATAAGTGGTTGAGGGTAGAGTGAGGTAGAGTGGGGGTACTTGGTGCAAAGCTTACCTTCCCAGATAAATCTACACTTCTAGGATCTCAACCACCCGCAGAAGCTTTTAAACAATTATTATAAATGTATCACTTCACTACGCAAAAACTTATGCTTGTATCAAGTTGAAATTTTACATGCCTGTTTCAATTGTACTTTAGACGATGTATATAAAGTAATATTAAAATCGTTACGTTAGAACGTAAGATATCGGTAAAAAGGTTATTTTCTCTACTTTAAACGTTTAGGCTCGCTTAAATAGTTTTAACGATCATTATTAATTCATAGCGGTGTCGCTGTTAGTTTCACTAAAAATATGTATTTAAAAAAAATGTTTGTTTCGTTGAATAGATAGTTAAAAATGTTCCCCGTCCTAAAATTCCAATTTTAATTTTGACATTTACGCGAGCGTTGCGCGCGAACGCTTGGGCAGACAATGTTGTCCAACAAATTCGGCCTGAGCAATGGTAAAATGAACATGTGTACCAAATTTCATCAAAATCGGTCAACGTTTACTCAAGTTATCGTCTTACGTTTCAGACACACATATATACCATATAATACCATTTATTAAAGTAACGCTTATTTCAATAACGAATATTCTTAAATTTTGCTACATTTCAAATCAGCTGAAACTGTTATAAACTTTGATTAATAATTGGACTTTAATAAATTAATTATAACAGATCTGTAATATTTTTATTGGTTTGATATAATGTTGAATGAAAGTATTGAGTGGTTCAGAGGAAATATACAATTCTAACTAAGTGACAGGTGGTTTAACGATAGAGTTCGCCACCCTCCGATTTCGTGTTCTGAGCCTTGTTTAGCTATTTATAAGTAAAATCTAATAATAACTTGTTCAATGTTCTTTCTTTTAACGAGTTAAAATGTAGACACGAATAAACATTATTCACTGATTATCAAAGTCAGTAGATTTATGTGAATTCAAACTAAGAGTAATTAAACCCTTTAGAAATGAATCACGAATTACCTAATGTTTACTGTGGTTATGAAATATTGCACGTTTTACGCATTTTCCCCCTTTAAATAATTGCTTACAAACAACTTGGTAATCTTGTCTGTAAAAACAAAATTAATTATGTAAGACAATTTTTGGTAATTCCTCTAAGGTCACTTTAGAATAATTTTCCCGAGCTTCTCCATTCGATTTTATAGAGAAACATACCCTTAGATGAGAGATATATTTTTATGATAAATATTAAACCTATTTGTATGGGATGTATATAAATGTCTAATTTCATAAATATATCACCCTGTAATATGCCCAGTGAAAGAATATGAAAATAATTTTTATCTACGATTGATACGAAATATAAACATTATATCTCTGTTTAGATGCGTAGATAGTGATTATTTACGTACTTGTATTCATTGCGCATGCGCGTTTCATAGTTCTGAAGAATTCCTCTTCTTTACCACGTGTGTAAAGAAGAGGAATTCTTCGGCTTTACGCACGATTAGCTAGTTTGTTTACATTTAACAAAACTAATTTGCTGTTCTTTTATTAAAGTAACTGTTTATTGTTTATATCGAGTTTTTAGTGAAAAACAATGAGTGAATCAAGTGACTTTGACGAAAATGTGGAGAATAATACTCCTCTAGAAATAATTAATTCGGCAAAAAATACAACTCAAGAATTAATGCCATCTTTATCAAGAGAGAGATACGAACTTACATACAGCAAGTTTATTTTTTTCTGTATTTAATATTTAAATCTAACAATCGTAGATAAAGTACGGTACGCAACTCGTGCGAAAACGGCATTTTGCATTGCTCGTGTGGATTTACTACCCTCGCTATCGCTCGGGTGCAAACTCCACACTCGAATGCAAAATGCTACTTTCCGCACTCGACGCGTAATGTACTATTGTTTGAGTTACTCACTTTTTCTTAACGTGATTATTCTAGTCAGGGAAGTTCTATAACTCCGACTTTTCCGGGAAAGAATTGTATAAAATTATTGTTTAAAAATACAATATGAATTGTCGTTTTTCTGCAAGCCTTTTCTTTAACTGGTGTTTATAAAATTAATAAAAATGATTACTTAGACAATTTTAATTTAATTTGCCAAGTTTGTTTTTAAATAAAGGTTAGATATATGTGGCTTCGAGAATCAGTCGGCATAAAAATGTTATATTTTAGTGTTATAATGACTCATGAACGCTTTAGATTTTAATTAAATTGATTCGGGTTTTCCTTTTCTGCATATTTTTGATTCGAGAATAAATTCAAAATATAATGCAATTTACTTATTTTCAATATTTCGTGGAGGTATCTAGGACTTCGGGGAATTGCGTTAGCCATGTCTGTACTTTGTCAATTCAACAATAGAATTCTCTTCTTTTTTGCAACGAAGTTCCTTATGGCACCTTCTGGAGCCCGGGAGTGAATCCAAAAAAACGACCAAAATCACCGTCAAAAATAACCGTCACAAAATCACCGTCACGCAAAAACTGTCACCAAATCTACCGATGACGATAACTTGAGTAAAAGATCACCGAGTTAGTTGACATTTGGTACACATGTTCATTTTACCAATGCCCAGGGTAAGTTCGTTGGAAAACGTTATCCGCCCAAGCGTTCACGCGCAACACTCGCGTAAACGTAAGCTTCAAAAAGACGGGAAAAATGTTATTATGGAAGCCTGTTACTTGACTTGTTTATTTTTGTTATTATGTCAAAATGTCATTGGTTTTGTAAACATCGAAAATATAATCACGGTCATGTTAAAAGTAAAATTTACCTGTGCTAACGCTTACTTCAATATATTAGGTATATTATTATAATACTGCGTATTTAATACAAGAAAAAATTCTAACTTCATCTATTTAATGAGACAAACAACTTTTTTAAATATTTTTTTAGTCAAACGAACACCGACACTGTTATGAAGTGATAAAGATCGCTAAATTTATTAAAGTGGGCCCAAACGTTTAAAATAAAGAAAACAACGTTTTTACCGATATCTTCCGTTCTAAAGTATAACGATTTTAATAAAACATCTTACACATTACAATTGAAACAGGCATGTAAAATTTCAAGCAGAAGCTTTAGAGTAGGAAAAAGATATATTTTATAAAAATATATATTTTTTAGAAAACAGTCCTATTTCAATCCAACATCCAATAACAAAACAAATATACTCTTTAACCATAAACTCATCATGATCAACTTTTTTCTTATATTCAATATATATTTATAGTAAGAGGCTTGCTTTAATGATACAAATAATGATTTTCTTTGAAGTTTTCCTTAATTCTTGCTAGGTACAAACAGTTCGTTACTTTTAATTTTGTCTCTTTTCTAACTCCGCCATGTATAGGTAGTAAGCAATGTATACGTACTTAGCAGTGATTTTATACTTTATATTTAATGAAAAATGTAAGGAACTTCGTTCCTACCGGGTGTCCCGCGACACCACACGTATTTTTTTTTTATAGGTGGAGTTTCGGAGAATGATATCTGTTTAACAAGTTAGTCCAATTAGTATTTTCGATTCATCAACGTATCAGAACATTGTTAGCACTGAACTGGAGTTGTTCGGATAGATTTGTTTTCTTACTTATTACTTATTAGGCCTCTACCGCCAAGCTTAGGTTTTAGTCCCACTTGTCGGCTGATTGGAGTCAAGGAAGAAACTCTCTTCACTTATTAAGTTCTTGCCCTATTTTGGCTTTTGGATTGTAAACTTTTGGTCTGCCAGTAACCCTGTTGGAGTTAAATAAATTGCCTTCAACCAAACTCTAACTTACTGTGGGTCATTTACTCAGGATTATCAAAAGGGATTTTTCTATCTTATCGGGTTTGTTCACGAAAGCACCAATTAGTAGGTTTGCCACTTTGGATTTATATCCCCCAATGAAATTAGAAAAAGGGAGAATTAGAGGGGCTAGAAGGGAGAGGGGACATTTGTCAATTGTAAGTAAGAACAAAGTCATTAAACCGGGTATACCCGGCTTAGAAACATCTATCCAAATATTTTTACTTAGTAAACAATTGGGCCCGATTGTTAAAACTAGATTTGGAACCGAATAATAACTTAAAAAACATAATTCAAAACAGATGTACAAAACGATACCTCATTTATCCAGTTTGAACAATTTTATATATTTACTTACTCATATTGGAGGGGGGGGGGGGGATTTGTTACATCCGTTTTAAAAAATTTTATGTCTAAAATTATCTTAGAATAGAAAATAATTATTTTTATAAAGAATAACATTTTCTCGAAAAATTAAAAATATGACCACTTCAACATAATATAATAAGACACTTTCAACATAATCACGGTCTTGTTAAAAGTAAAATTGATCTGTGCTGACGCTTATTTCAATATATTAGGTATATTATTATAATACTGCGTACTTAATCCAAGAAAAAATTCTAACTTCATCTATTTAATTAGACAAACAACTTTTTTGAATATTTGTTTTTTAGTAAAACGAATACTGACACTGTTATGAAGTGATAAAGATCGTTAAATTTATTAAAGTGGACCTAAACGTTTAAAATAAAGAAAACAACGTTTTTACCGGTATCTTCCGTTCTAACGTATAACGATTTTATTAAAACCTCTTACACATTGTCTAAAGTACAATTGAAACAGGCATGTAAAATTTCAACCTGATTCAAGCAGAAGCTTTAGAGTAGGGAAGAGGTATATTTTATAATATTTTAAATTAGTAGGCCGGGTAGGTAGAAAATAGTCCTATTTCAATCCAACATCCTTTAACAAACATACACTTTAACTATAATAAACTTATCATGATCAACTTTTTTCTTATATTTAATATATATTTATAGTAAGACGCTTGCTTTAATGATACAAATAATGCTTTTCTTTCAATTTTTCCTCTTTTCTAACTCCACCATGAATAAGTAGTTAGCAATGTATACGTACTTAGCAGTGTAATTTTATAATTTATATTTAATGAAAAATGTAAGGAACTTCGTTCCTACCGGGTGTCCCGCGACACCACACGTATTTTTTTATTTAAGTAAATGAAATTTTGGATAGATCGAATAAACTTTCGAAAGAATCCTGTTATAAAGTCTAGATGACAGTGCTGATGCGTGATAGGTGTGAACAGTGTTACCTTATTAAAGTTAAAAAAAAAAATTGTTATTATATTTAATTTGTTTTTTTATTATTATTATTTATTATTATTATAATTAAATTTTATTGCTTTGTAAATTATTTTAATAATAACTATTGTGCGAACAATTAAACTTAACTATTGTAAGAACAATAACTTTTTGTAAAACAATAATAATTATCGCACTTAGTTGGAACACAGTGAATAATTATCTACGTTTGTTGATGCTTTAGAAATCACGTTAATTCTTAATTTCCTTGAGATCTCTGATAAGTTGAGCCGATTAAGCGCATGCCACAATAATAAATACGTTACTCAATAGATAAATAGATGTATAACATAGTGTTTAAATAGAAAGTTTTAGGCCGTATTGTTCACTTCGAACGGATAGCACAGTGGGTAGTGACCCAGCTTCGCGTGCTGGAGGTCACAGGTTCAAAATTAGGTTTTAGCTCATCAATTTTGAACGTTGTAAATCATTTCGAGGTGCGTCGCCGTTGTCGGGACACTACTCGATTATCATATAATAATATAATCTATTAGATACGAATAATTCATCCGGTGTAGCTATAAAAGATTAGAGCACTGGAACGCAATCAATTGACGCAACCCGTGGATCGAGTCCCAGTGGCGTGAGTAATTTTTATCTGTCTTCCCCCTTTAATTTTTTTATAATGTTTAAGACAGAAGTTTTTTTCAAATGACATAGACTGAATTATGATTCGATCATTTTGTACTTTACCTACTTTGAATTATTTTTTATTGATAAATCTTCCATTCAAATAATCATGTCTTAATGATAAATAATATAAACTACAATTTGATATGATTTGTATTTGTTTTAGCTGCACCTTGTACATTGGAACAGTGAAAAATATGGTTCTTTCAAAGAAGCCGTTGGATTCGATGACGGCCTTGCTGTACTTGGGATATTCTTCGAGGTATTTTTATTTATTTATTTTGACAGTTTTAATTTAGTACATCTGTATCTAAGGTTTGTTTTATCGTGTATCTGTTAGGAATGTACGGTCTCGATTCCCGATATCGTGTGAGTGTCTGTATGTATTCATCATTATCTACTTAATACTTAATCTATCCGGTTACGAATGCTAATATTCTAATTTCTAGAGTGACACGCTTATCCTTGCCTCTTTGGCTGGCCAAATCTGTTCTAAGGCTGTTGCGCCTCGGAATATAATCCACTTACTGTGAATATTATACATTAATATCAGGTTTAACTTAGCTGGAAACTGAATCTTTGTTCTTAGTCTTTTGGTCTGTAGAGCGTAGGTCCGTCCAAATTGTGTAAATCGTATTTCTTACGATATTTGGGATTAATATCCACAGCTCTTGGCTTAAAATAGAGTAAAAGGGTTTTTTTATAATTTTCTTAAGAGAGCACTTAAGAGGGCTTAAGTATAGTAACTGGAGATGGTCGCGGCTGTCCGATTACTTACTATTTAATGATTTATTTTGATAAATTATTCATTTCCATAAGTCGTTTCCATATGTTATTTATGATAAACCTAAGTGAATCTATAGAACCATGAACACAAAAAAGAATCAATGATTTCTCCTTCAAGTTATAATTTAGGTCATTCATGAAAACATTATCTATCATTATACCCCTTTGATCCAATCTGTCACTCACATTAAAGAAATAATTATTAATAAATAGCTATCGATTATTTTCTCTTCCCATTGCTATTATTTATTAATTATTTTTACGTAAAATGTAATAATTGATTTTTTAATTTTACTTTGCTTTTGAGCAAATAAATAATGTCACGACAAATAAAAAAAACTACACAATTTTCAAAGGTTTTACCCTCTAATCATTTCAAACACTAAAACTCTTCGTAATAGATTATTAGGAGAATTTGAAAGTGAAAAATACTAACATTGAGAAAAATCACCAAATATTAAACAACTAAAAGTTAGGTTTTTGACAGTTAAATATTGCTGATTAAATTGTGATGGTCGGTGATAGTACCCTTTTAGTTTTAATGAATATATATAGGTGGATCCTCTAAAGAATAAATTATTTCAAAAAATGTTATTTTGGTCAAATCCGGTCATTATCAAGCCTGAAAATGATATATTTATTTAAGCATTACATAGAAAAATAAATTCATATAACACATTGAAGCAGTCTCAACAGGAGGAAAAAACAACTATATTATCTATAATTATTACCAAACAATATACCTTTGAAGCTATGGTGCTACACTCATAGAGGTAAGCCTTACTAATTTGAATATTTTGTCAGAACTTATTGTTCTATATAATAAAATAAATAAATAAATAGCCATTTATTGCAAAAATAAAACAAATACAAAAATTTCAAATAATACATAACTTTTAAATAAATTCATATAACTGGATTAAAATATAAAATAAATCTTTCTTATTGCAAATCGGCAATATGCCGTGGCACCGATGAAGGTATTTTGAGTTGCCTTTTTTGTAGAATACTCAGTTCCTAAACTCAATATAAAAATTAGTATAACATAACTTAAATTTCTCTTTTCTTTTTTCAATGGAAATTCAATTTTGGTTTAGTTTTTGTAGAGCCATACCTCAGAGTATACTTGCCTCATTCTAGACCATTCCATCCTATCCTCAGCTACCCTCCTCCAGGTAGCACCTCCACATGATTTCCTCATCTCCTCGTCCCACTGTACACAAGGTCTTCCTCTTTTTCTCACGCAATCTCTCGGGTACCAGTTAATTATTTTGCTTGTCCACCGATCATCTTTCGTCCTGACAATGTGACCCGCCCAATTCCACTTTCTCTCAAATATTACTCTACCTATATCTTCTAGTTTTGTTTGATTCCTTATCCAGTTATTACTTTTCTTGTCTTTCCTTGATATCCGTAACATACACCTTTCCATCTGCCTTTGGGCTATTCTCATCTGTCTGACTACACCTTCCTTTAAAGTCCATGTTTCTGATCCGTATGTCATTACAGGTCTTATACAAGTCGTCCACAGTTTCTTTTTTTAATTCTATGCTTATATTAGATCTAAATATATTTCTAAACTTATTGAAAGCTCTCCATGCCAATGTTACTCTTCTATTTACTTCTTTATCTTTATCTTTGCTTTCTATACACAACAGGCTCCCTAGGTATATAAATTCCTTTACTTCTTCTTCTATATTCCAACTCATAATTTTTGTTTTTGACTGATTTATTTCCAATCCTACATCTTTAGCTACTGCATATAGGTCCTTTAACATATTTCTTGCCTCGTCTTTATTCTTTGATATTACTACTATGTCATTGTTCTATATATTGATAGTTATTATTGTTAACTTGTTGTCATGTATTAGTATCATAAATAAAGTCATCTATCGACCAGTCATCTCCATTCTAGAAAAAACAACCTAATAGGAACTGTTAAGAGACATTATCCAATGGTATATTTATGCATTTAAATTTCAATTGGTTTCAATATGTATAAAACTGATATAATTAGAGATAAGAGATTACTGTGATCAAGCTGTTACCATGGTTTAGGAATTTGATGTTACTAATTTTTTTGTGTTACAATTATTGTGTGGTTTAATGTTAAATAGTGATATCTTTATGCATTATGTATTCAAATGTTATTATTATTAGTTACAATTCATGTTTAACGCGATTTCACCATTTCAAGAAGGTTAAACTTTTACAATAGTTAAATAATATGCATGGTGTCTTGACATCACCAATTGAAAATTGTAATAATAAAAATACCATTGGATAATGTCTCTTAATAGCTCCTGTTCGGTTTTTTTCTAGAATGGAGATGACTGATGTCGATAGATGACTTAATTTATTATAATAATATGTGACAACGGAACAATAAGTTCTGAAAAAAAAGATTAAAATATTCAAATTAGTAAGACTTACCTCTATGAGTATAGCTCCATGGCTTCAAAAGTATATTGTTTCATAATTGTAGGTTATATAGTTGTTTTTTTCCTCCTGTTGATATTAGTACAATGTGTTATATACATTATTCTAATTAATGCTTAAATAAATATATCGTTTTCAGGCTTGATAATGACCGGATAGTCGAAACGTCGCCACCAAAGAAACTGGTTGAAATTATTTACCCTTAAATGGATCCACCTATATATGCTTACTTATTAAATTAATAAAATCTAAGATTTATTTTTAAAGCTGCATTTATACATACTCCTCGTTAATCCCCTTGCGCAAGGAGCGATTATTAGGGTCGAGTCAAAGGCTGTTGTATAAACTAGGCGAACACTCAGCGAGTGTGTTAAACTGTTAGTTTGCGTTCTGGGGACGAACGGATGAATGCCACACGCGAGTGCAGGCTCGTCACAAGCGTGAATGTGGAAATGCGTTGTAAGGGAATGCAGCTTTTTGAAGGGTATGAAGTCTTGCCTCAGCTACCAATAAAGATCCATACAAACAAAATGAGTGTTAAATGACTGGATTGAAGCATTAAACCCACGCTTCCCAAGTTTCCAAATTTTAAGTATTTAGTATAAAAATGTATTCATATGAGACTGGATATTATTTAGTCTGTTGGGGTTTGCTGTGTCCGAGAACCGATTTGATGATTCCAGTTACGGAAGGGTAACGCAATTAGCGATTAAATCAACTTTAACTTAATAGATAATAATTCTTCACCTTTTTGTTTAAGGTCGGTGATGAAGACAATGAAGAAATAGAAAAAATTGTGAATTTGATCCCTAACGTTCAGTTCAAGGGGCAGACTGCAAAAATTTCTGAGCAGATTGATCCCAACGGATTTTTACCAGGTATATTTATTGTTTCTTCTTTCTTATAACGAGTATAGTATTCAAATGTACATAGTCAGTTTTAAATGTATAGTAAAATCATTTCGAAGAAATGGAATAGAATAGAGATGAGCGCAAACTTTTCCCACCCTAATTATAAACATACACATTTTAAGCAAACAACTAGCTAGCTCTTCAGTAATTAATAGGGAATGATGTCAAACTGCTACTAATAGTTGTGGCTTTTGTAGGCGTACATGCTTCTATAAAAATATATTTATTTAATAATTTAGAGAGTCCTCTACAGTAATTACATACCACAAGGGAGGCACTCTTACACAACAACAACAAATTGTGATAAAAAAAAACCAAAAATTTAGTTTAATAAGCCATAATCGCACAGAAAACAAAGATAGGATAAGTAATTTCTTCGTATTGTGTCAATAGGGGTTTTTCTTTATAAAAAAAAATAAAAAATGAACTAATTCATTTTTGTTTTTTAAAAAATATGGTTATATTTCGTCCCTTTTTAGGACATTTTCAAACCTGTAATTAAATATACAAAAATTAGAAATACATAAACCTTTTACTTCAATAAACATTTTCCATTTTAAGGATTTAGTTAAAATTAAGCAATATATATAAAAAATATAATTACCTTTTTGGGTAAAAATTCTTTAAAAAATAAATAAAATTGCAGGAGTACTGCAATAATTCAAGAAGGATTTTTTATATAAAAACTAATTATCACTTATGAAGTAACTCGTCAATAAGGAGTCTTAACCAATTAAAATAAATTAAATTAAAGGAAAAGGGTGAGTCACTTCACAAAGGGATCTGATCCATGACTGACCTTTTAATACAGCTTTCTTCTAATCTGTTGTATAAACTAAAACCCAGGTTCAGTTACAAGTTTCCTTTTACAAGCTATACTGTTTATCTCATTCAATAAATACCAAATAACAATTATTTTTCTTTGAACAATACAAAAATTACTATTACATTTAATATTACTTTTTTACGGCCAATAACAATTTCTATTTTACTTACTTATTTATCCATTCTTCCACTAAATATTTAACAATAATTTATACATATATACATACATACACATACAAACATACACATACATACTCATATATATTAATAAAAAAACAAATAAATAAAAAAATAAATAAATAAATAAATTTCAATAACAATAATCATAATTCCCTATTAGGGAAACCTCCTTTTTACAGATAAAAAATACATTAAATAAATTAATAAACAATTCAATATAACAATTATATATGTAGGCAATTTAAAATAATAACAAATAAATAAATAAATAAAACTTTCGCAGTAAATTAATCTGTTAATTTTGACTTTATATTCAGAGTTTTAAAAATTCCTGAATAAAATTTGTTCAATTCTTTTGGTAATATTGAAGACCAAGAAACTCAACCTATATACAAATACCACTCTATAACTTATATTAAAGGGCTCACAGAGAAGGTTGCAGATACTTTTAAAGAATTTGATTGTTCAGAAATTAAGTTTAGTATGAAACCCATTAATAAAATGAAAAATCAATTTTTCAGCAAACTTAAGGATAAAGTACCTAAGGACCAAGAAATGGGGTTTATATATGTGGTCCCGTGCAGAGATTGTGATAAAAAATATATAGGAGAGTCCCGTCAAACATTCAAGAATAGAATGAAACAACACGAGGGAGATGTAAAGAATAAAAATAGCAAAACTGCTCTAGCCTCCCATTCCATAGAACTAAATCATTTCCCAGAATTTAATAAAGCTAGAATATTAGAAAAAGAAACCAATAACTCAAAAAGAAAATTGCTAGAAGCAGCATTTATATCAAGTTGTCCTAACAATATTAACTATAAAACTGATACTAAAGAATTGAACAAATTTTATTCAGGAATTTTTAAAACTCTGAATATAAAGTCAAAATTAACAGATTAATTTACTGCGAAAGTTTTATTTATTTATTTATTTGTTATTTTTTTTTTTTTTTTTTTTTTGTAGTTTTAGTCCCGTTCAACAGCTTTAGGTCATTACAGGACGGGGGTTATCCGGCCACTTTACTCATCTAATCGATGAGATTATCAGTTTATTTGTTATTATTTTAAATTGCCTACATATATAATTGTTATATTGAATTGTTTATTAATTTATTTAATGTATTTTTTATCTGTAAAAAGGAGGTTTCCCTAATAGGGAATTATGATTATTGTTATTGAAATTTATTTATTTATTTATTTTTTTATTTATTTGTTTTTTTATTAATATATATGAGTATGTATGTGTATGTTTGTATGTGTATGTATGTATATATGTATAAATTATTGTTAAATATTTAGTGGAAGAATGGATAAATAAGTAAGTAAAATAGAAATTGTTATTGGCCGTAAAAAAGTAATATTAAATGTAATAGTAATTTTTGTATTGTTCAAAGAAAAATAATTGTTATTTGGTATTTATTGAATGAGATAAACAGTATAGCTTGTAAAAGGAAACTTGTAACTGAACCTGGGTTTTAGTTTATACAACAGATTAGAAGAAAGCTGTATTAAAAGGTCAGTCATGGATCAGATCCCTTTGTGAAGTGACTCACCCTTTTCCTTTAATTTAATTTATTTTAATTGGTTAAGACTCCTTATTGACGAGTTACTTCATAAGTGATAATTAGTTTTTATATAAAAAATCCTTCTTGAATTATTGCAGTACTCCTGCAATTTTATTTATTTTTTAAAGAATTTTTACCCAAAAAGGTAATTATATTTTTTATATATATTGCTTAATTTTAACTAAATCCTTAAAATGGAAAATGTTTATTGAAGTAAAAGGTTTATGTATTTCTAATTTTTGTATATTTAATTACAGGTTTGAAAATGTCCTAAAAAGGGACGAAATATAACCATATTTTTTAAAAAACAAAAATGAATTAGTTCATTTTTTATTTTTTTTTATAAAGAAAAACCCCTATTGACACAATACGAAGAAATTACTTATTAAAATTAAAGGGGACAACCAAAATTGAAAAAGATAGGATGTTAAATACATAATACAGGAAAGGTTCACAAAATTCTCGTAAGTAATAAACTTTATCTACGATTGATACGAAATATAAACATTGTATATAAACTCTGTTTAAATGCGTAGAAAGTGATTCTTTACGAAGTTGTATTCATTGCGCATGCGCGTTTCATAATTCCTCTTTTTTTTCAAAGAAATTGAAAGGTGAAGAAGAATTCTTCACCTCCCTTTCACTTACAAATTATGAATAATTATTGATTTTTTTTTTCTCCCAATATTTTTGCTATTCTATTATTCATGATTCCCAAATTTGTCTGTGGCCCCCAGGGGCCCAGAATTTAACTGTCCTCTTCAGTGGACAAATATATTTGGAGGATCAAGACAAAAGAAAAAAAAAATTAAAAACTTATATTTAATGCACCAAAAATGGCGGATTCAAATCAAAAAGTTATAAATGCATAAAATATATATATGTATGTGTATAAAAAAATATATTTGCTATGAAAGCTAGCGAAACAATTTCTGTTTCTCGCAATGTACACATAAACGTTAAATTTGTTGCATTTCATGTAAGTTTTTGATTTGCAGCCAATATTTTTTATATCTCCCTGCATCATTTACATCCCCATATATTGGTAAATGGTCATTGTGGTCTGTTTCTCGCAATGTACACATAAACGTTAAATTTGCTGCATTTCATGTAAGTTTTTGATTTGCAGCCAATATTTTTTATATCTGCCTGCATCATTTACATCCCCATATATTGGTAAATGGTCATTGCGGTCGTACCAGACTTCTTCAAGCGGTATAATTTGGTTCTCCGGAGGAACCACCAGAGGGGCGACCTCATTTTTTGACGGTTTTATCCCAGATAAAATATTTATCGAATATTCCGGTAAAAATTCATCACCATCTTATTATAAATCTGACAAATCAGATGAAACACCTTCATTAAATTTTATAAATCTCTTGTAAAGAAGTTTTTTTTCTTCTTACATTTTCCTATCTCAATTAGTCTTCTGTAAAGGACACAAGTTCAATGGCTGGTAACTTCTAAACTCATACAAATTTTGGAAAAGGTTGTATATAATCTTTTAGCTTGAACTCTTATTTGCTAATAAAAAATCGTCAATGTTTAAAACTTTCATATGTAGCAACCAAAAAAAAAAAAAAAAAAACTGAGCACAGCAACAGGCCCTGTGACAGTAGATTTGAGTCTGGTTATTATTTTATAAAACCTACATGTGTAATTGGATAGTGCTACAATCTTGTGGTAGCAATCATAACTAATCATATTATATGGGCATAGTGTCATATGCCCCCTTCCAGTCGTCCACAGCTATTTAGAGCTTTCGAAATGACTGTGTTCTGTACTGACCGTGGTGAGCGAAAGGGTTTACGCACGATTAGCGAGTTTGTTTACATTTAACAAAACTAATTTGCTGTTTGTTTAATTAAAGTAACTGTTTATATCGTGTTTTTAGTGAAAAACAACGAGTGATTTAAGTGATTATGACGAAAATGAGGAGAATAATACGCCTCCCGAAATAACAAATTTGGCACAAAATACAACTAATGAATTATTGTCATCTTTATCAAAAGAGAAATACGAACTTACATACAGGAAGTTTATTATTTTTTTTCCTGTATTTATTATTTAAATCTAACAATCGTAGATAAAGTACGGTACGCAACTCGTACCGCTCGTGTGGTTTTACTACCTTCGCTGTCGCTCGGGTGCAAACTCCACACTCGCATACAAAATGCTACTTTCCACACTAAACGCGTAATGTACTACTAATGTCCATTTGACTAAATTGATAAATGTGTTACTGAAAAATATATATTCTCAAAAGAAAACATCAAAATCGTTTTTCTCTGAAAGTCTTTAAGATATTGACGTATACATGTACATAAACTGCTTTTTATTTAGAGAGATGACTTAAATTGGAAAAATAAAAATGTTTTAGTCGACAAAGAATAAAATTTTAAGCTTACCATGGCAACCGTGAGTTACAATACTGTCACAATTGTCCCAATGAATTTAAACCGCTGAAAGGAAAAATGATTATTTATTGTAGATCATCTAATCCAATATCTGAACTACTATCGGTTTTCAGAAGTCTCCCTCTCTCTTCCGAAGAACAGAATTTATTTATAGATATTCAAGAAGTATAAATGTAAGGAGAAGGGGAAAGGGTTGGAAACTTGATTAAACTTTTGAGGGGTTTGTGGGTATAGTCTACATTTTTTCGCAAAGCAACCAAGAAACTCTATTTACTCTAGAAAGAGTTTTTACCCCGCTCTTTATACTGTCTATATATTATATCATCTGGCCAAACAAACGTCTGCTGATGTATCGGTTCATTCACACTTTTAGTTATCGTAATTGCAAAATTATATTAATTAACCTGTAAAAGAAATAGGTAGTTCTTAGAGACATAAGAGGAAAGAGTAAATTCGGAAGGTAAATAGAAAGCTACCTATTCTTCAACATAATCCTTTCTTCTAATATTTATCACACCCTTAGTTTGTTAGTATAGATAGAATCATGGTTCTGTATTGAGAGACTTGTCTTATCTGTTTATGAATAGATACTAGAGTATAGTGATAATAGTGAGAGGAACATCTATTGACTTTTTAAATTTATCATAAAAAGGACATTTTTGTATTTCTAGTCTTCGAGGGCTGTTTAATTAATAATTATTTTTCCATATTAAGGTACTAACAACTACTGGACATATCTCGGATCCCTGACAACACCACCCTGCTCTGAAAGTGTAATCTGGATTGTCTTTAAAGATGTCATCAAAGTCTCTGAGCGACAGGTAAATCTCTTCTTTTTTCACTTTATTGTTTAAAACAACTTTAATTATGAACATATTATGAGTGTTACTGTAACAATTTGATGTTTTACAAAATAATACCGTTAAACTCTTATCTTTTTACCATAATATAAGACAAATTTACTCTTGCATTTTCCCTCTAAAAACTTTATTTGGCCGTAATTAAAGGTCAAAAATGTCAATTTTATCATTTCAACTAGCCGCCGCGCAATTTTGAAACGGAAAATGATAAAAAGTTTTTTTTTTGCAAATATTTTCTCTTTTCAAAGCCTTTCAAAATATTATGTATCACAGAAGAGGGGTAAAAATTTGAAATTTTAAAGTTGAATCTATGGTGGAAACCAATATGGCGGGAAATGGGTACCCACCAAAAAAAGTAGTTTTATATGCATGATGAAGATTGCATTAAACCGCAGTTTGATATCTTCCTCAAATATTAACGAAGATAATTAGCCGTTGCCGAACTTTTGCCACACCCTGTACTGTATAAATGATAACAATACAATGTACATAAAATATGCCCTTTTCAAATCATTTATTATTATTTTTTATTTATTTTTTGTTTGGTCAAGGGGGGGGGGGGGCTTTGCCAAGCGGACTTTTTTTAGCCAGAGAAATATATGTATCTATATTTACTTACAAGATTCATCTGATAGTAAATCCGACTGAAAGTTGCATTTCTTCTAGGTAACAATAGGTAATAATAGACTTCCAAGTAGTGTGACATTTAGCTTCCTCAAAACATAAATGAATGGAGGGATCTGCGGGTCAGTCCCTAACTATCCACCAATCCTGTGCAGAATCGGTTCGTTAGATCTTGAGAAATTGGCACTTTGAGGATGCACAGAGAATCGAATGAAAATTGTGCAGCCTATGCATGTGGCAAGGATTCGTGGACTCACAGACGGACAGACCCACAGACACGAAACTAAATTTTTGTTCAGGTAGTTCTACGAAGTTAAATGCAAGCGGACTTTTTTATTTTGGAGGGAAAACAATTGCCACTTACCAAAGTAAAAACAATGCTTCCGCTACCTTGGTAGACTCTGAAGCTATCATGAAGTTTATATAATGAAGGTAGACATTGGAAAAATGATTTATGTTTAAAAGGCTTGAAGCAAAACAAACAGCTGCAGTATTTGTTCCGAAGGCTCTTACATAATGTATTCGACTATGGGGAGATATTTACTAATAGAATCGTACTTGCATTGACATTCACTGTGCGAGCCTTGTTTAATTTCAATAGCTTCAATTGAGGAGAAACGCGATAGTCTTGTTATCATTCCTTAAGTAATTATACAAATCATAGTTGTATTAATTAAATTGAACATTTTATTTTTTGGTCAATTAAAATAGCTATTGCAAAAATATCAAATGCCCATTTTCGTTTTCCGATCCAAATTTTATTTTTCGAGAAATTCTGCCTTTTTCAGACTTTTTGGACACTCTGTATTTCGGATATATACAGTCGTGTTTGGTATATTCTGTGATTATTACGACATAAACTAATGTATATTATACGTAATTGATAATAAAACTACAATTAAAGAAGAATTAAAAGTGTTTATTAATTTCTTCGAAAAAGTGTAATTATAGAATAATTACAGCTTATACACTTGTCAATATGATTATAGAACTTATAATAGGCTAATTATGTAAATTAAAAGCTCAAATATCCTTCAAATTATATTTAATTAATCTTTTGTTTAACAAAAAATTTGAGACTACAATTACGTATTATAAAAGTGAAAAGTGATGAGAAATCATAACTTCATTTAAATCACGTATCTGAAATCAGTTGATATTTTGTGAGTTCGAATCTCATAGAGGGGAGACATGTTTCAGTAATGATCTTCATTCATTCATTCGGTTTTTAAATACCTTTTTTGAATAAAACATATTAATACATATAATAACATTTAGCACATCAATTTATCTACTTGTATGAGTAGTGTTTTCAAATTTTATATTTGAGTCCAGAGTTGAGTCCTGAGCTGTGGAGAGAGAGTTTACACAGTTTACTTATATCTATTTTTACAATAATTATTTTTAATAGAATTAATTAGTTATTTTATATAATTATATTTATTGATTTATAGTAATAATGATGAATATTGTATACATTTAGTATTTATATATATTTTTTTTTTATATAATTATAGTATAATAATTATCTGATTTAGTAGATATAGCAAATAGCGAGCACTTTGCTATGTGCCGTAACTTGTTCAGTGGTCATGACCACTCAATATCATCAAGATCCGTATTAAACAGTTTGTTGAATTTTGCAGATCAATATTGGCATGCTTGCCTTCCTCCCTGTAGCACCCTACTACCTTGCAACCCTTAGCAAGGATTTAGTGATTGCTCTGCACTCTGCATGGTACTTCATTGGAATTAGGGTTGGGACATCGATAGGCAAACATCGATGTTTTCGATACATCGACATCGAAAGAACAAACATCGATGTTAGCCAAAACATCGAAAGAAAACATCGATGTTTTCGATACATCGACATCGGTCCTCCAAGCTGAAGAGCAAAAAAAAAAAAAAAAAAAGGTCGCCACTTTCAAAAAATCTCTCCTTTTCGCCCCCCATTTTCGTTGTCGTCCATTTTTTAGGCTGCGATGGATCGATAACATCGATCTTTTCGATGTTTCAGGAAAACATCGATGTTGACCGATACATCGAAAGATCAACATCGATGTTAAACATCGATTTTTTAAAGTCCGATACATCGATGTTTTCGATACATCGACATCGATGTCCCAACCCTAATTGGAATCCATATCGCAAGCTTGTATCACGGGTCGTATTTTGGGTGGACCTGGTTTAGAATTTTGAGCCTAGATTTTAATAAATTATGAATTGCTCATCTTTTAGAGATGAGATGTGTTGTCGCCAGGGAGCTCTTGTCTTGACCTGCCCACTACTGGGTTTTATATAAAAATGATAAAGAATAAGAATTGAGCGCACTGCAGTTAGAAATGTGTATAAAGAGAAATTAATGCAATAAAATATGGTGAAAATAGATGTATGCATAAATTAATTTAATTAATAATATGAATTGCTTTGAAGTGTAGAGGTGAGGGGAAGTGGGGTGGCTGATGGTGATATTTCCTGTGGGTGGTGGTAGAGTGGTTGGATTCCAGCAATTTAATGGCTCTGCACTTTCCTGCTGTCAGAATAAATTTTGTTAACCAACATGTTAAATGTTGGTATTTATTAACACTCGAATAAATCTAGATTTTGTTCTGCGGGTTTGCCAGATCATTTATTTCTGGAGAAGTGTTCAAAGCGTCTTGATCAACAAGAATGAGATCTTGAGATTCGAATCCCGAAATAGGGACTTTACTGAAAAAAGTTTGTTAGGATAAGAGTCATTAATAACTAATTAACAATATTTAATAATTCTGTATTAGATTAAGCTTAAAAAACTATGTAAAAATGAAACTTCTGTTTTAGTTGGCCGCCTTCAGAAACTTGAAAATTGTTAACGAAGAAGATAATACTGAAGACGACGAATGTCGGCTTCTATTCAACTATAGGCCACCTCTTCCTCTAGGCAACAGGGACCTTCGAGAATGTGGACCTGTCTAAAAAAAAAAATGCAAAAAAACAAAAATTACGACCGATCAAACAATATTCAACCGAAAAAAATTATCATAGTTTATTAGTTACGATTAGTTGTAATACCACATAGAATCACGAGCTTCTATAAAAAAGTTTATATAAATAAGTGAAATTATTTGCACAAAAATAAGTAAATATTGTAGAAAAGAGTTCAAAATTATATTTATTTTATATAGAGGGATAAACTTTAATTAATTAATTAAATTAAAAAACCAACAGATTTAAAAGAAATGTTCAAATTATAAGTAAGTCTCAAACAAATTTGCAGGTATTTGTTAAATTGATAAATAATATTTGAGTTCAATCAAGAAGTGTCGATAGCTATTTCAGAAAATCAAGAAAGTCTTAATTAGGTATAAGGTATATCATTTTATTGACTTTAATTAAAACGATTTTAAGAAAACTTATAGTTTAGTCTACCTGTCTATTAATTTGGATATGTTTGCAAAAGTCAATTAGAATTATATGTGTGCAATCAGGTGCAATTATAACGTATTTATTAAAGCATAAGTAACTGCGCCGAATAATGTTAGAAAGAGTAGGCATAATAGCTTTAGTGTTAAGTGTTGGAACCAGATATTAGGTAATAGGAATTTAAATTATAATATGAGAAAATTCATTTCTTCAATGGTTATTTGTGAGTACGTTGGTCGGAAATATAAAATGCAAGTTTACCGAGGTATTTTATATTTTTAGATTTGTCGGTAATAAATCATGTTGAATTGTTAGCTAAGGGACAACAGAAAGAAGGGTTTATTCGTCATGAAAAAAAAAGTTAATCGTTATGATAGACGTAAAGGAAAATATTCTTCATATTGAAAGAATGTCATTGTTAAAGGTTAAAGGGGAGGATCTGATAAACAGAGAGAACTCCGAGGGCCAGGGTGACAGTGATTATTAATAGAGATGGATCACATGGCATATGTATTAACCAAATGGACAAAATAGAAAACCATGTAAAAGCAAAAAGGAAGTTAGCACTATACTATGAAAGAACAGTAAAAGTTCTGGAGAATTACATATCATATTGCTTTCTTATTAAGACTGCAATGGATTTGAAGTGTATACATGAATAAACAATGTTCTTTTATGCAGAGACAAGTTAGTACTACATTTGGAAAAGAATATACTATGTCAAAATTATAAAATATAAAGACAATGCAGCTTCTCATTTTAAGAAGAGTAGAAGATGCGTGAATAGGAAAGTTTTCTTTTCTCCAATAAAAGAACTTCATTTGGACAAAAAAAAGTACTAACTTTGATTATAGTCATGTAGGATAAGCATTTTCCAATATTAACACATCTCTTTTCAATTTAATAAGAGTATATACTTAAGATAGACGAAGGAGTATATACTTAGAGTTATGGAATAATAGAACAAAAACTCATCTTCGTTTTTTATGTGGGTCGATCAAGGGTAGTAAATAAGTATTTCAACTAAGGTGAAATCATTCTTAAACTTGGCTATATTTCGCCCCACTCCGGGGCATATTCATGCCTTACTAAGGCATGTCTTATTAAGGCATGAATATGCCCCGGAGTGGGGCGAAATATAGCCAAGTTTAAGAATGATTTCACCTTAGTTGAAATACTTATTTACTACCCTTGATCGACCCACATAAAAAACGAAGATTAGAAGAAGGGACAAACCTAATTACTATACAAAAACTCATATTTAGGAGATTAGTATTACAAGAATAAGAAGAGAGAGAGAAAAAAATATGTAAACATGAAATAAAAAATCTAGTCGTGATTAGTTTTGAGAAACTATAAAGGTAAGATTCGCCGAAGATAAAATATATATAGAAGGAACAAGGCAATAGAAAAATGTGAATTACAGTGCATCTTCTAATTAAAATGGATCGTATTCTTCTTAAATTTATTAGTTGAGAAACTTGCATTATTAATTATGATCTATGAGTTTATATTTTTAAGAATCTTCAAATTAATTTTAATAAATAATGTCAAACCAATTTTTGTTGTGGTGTCAGGTGAAAATTTGAATACCTTATATAAACTGCATAAAAGATAATTTATTTTTTCAAGCTCGTTGCTCACTCTGACATACTATGAGTACGTGTAAGTACGTGTTGTTTCCTTCAATTAGTTGAAACAGTCTTTTATGTTCCATATCAAAAACTCCTTTTATGTGTAAAACAAATAAACCATTCCAATGAATTTAAAATTAAAATTAACAAAACTAACTATTAAAATACTCATCATGCAATTTCAAATGCGTTCATACATAAGACACAATTATATAATTAATTAACACCCATTTTACAAAAACACTGTTTGCATTTAGATTATTTGAATTTAAATTTAATAAAAAAAATGTTCGATTTGTAAAAATAGGATTGTGATAACATTTTATTAGAAATATTCCCTTATTTTTTATTAAGCAATTTTTTAATTAGTTAATTTATTTTATATTTTTTGTTTTGTTTTGTTGAATTTGTTAAATGTTTTTACTAATCAATTATAATTAATAAGTGACTTTCCTGTTTATAGTTTTATATGAAAAATACGAAATAAAATAATTATTATTTTATGCAAATTTCAGAAAGAATCTTAAACATATAATATTAACAATTATATTAAAATATAACTAATTATATTATTATGTGAAGGAATTTTCTCTTTTTGTTAAATTTAGTATTAGTTTGGCACGTTTTAGTGTAGAAGATACATAATTCTTCTACTGGGTTTCTAAACTATCGCTTCATTATATTTTTAATTTTGTTCTTTATTTGTCATTTATTTTATGTATTTAATTTTTTTTGAGAACTTTACTTAGTTGATTTATCAAAACAATTTAAAAAAAAAAAATAATATACATACATAATAAATTATATTTTAGAATCGTATATTCGGTAATAACACAGATAAATTATTACCACATCACCTAAAGTGCCTTAATATAATGTGTTCAAAAATAAATATGTAATCTGAACATATTATTAATTATATTTTATAATTACATATCAATTGTTTATAAGAAATTTAATTCAATAAGTACGGATATTTATATGTTATAAATATTACACTATACATTGTATTTACTGCTATATATAACAATGAGCTAATTTTTGTCACATATAAGTACTAATAATAACTAGCTCATAATTAAATTTATAAAGAAAAAAATTAATAATAAAAACAAATGTTACATACACAGTACTCTATGCATTTATTTTTAACATAAAATAATATTTTTTTAACTGATTTTAATAATACTCTGGTACTATACGATTGGCAATATTTAATCATATTTTCAAATATGTACAAATGATTTACTAATATATATATATATATATATATATATATATATATATATATATATATATATATATATATATATATATATATATATATATATATATATATATATATAATATGAAAGGGAACAATGTTAATTATATATTAAATTATATATTTGTAATGTGGTATTGTATTTGTTAATTTTGGTGCTATAAATATTTTATTGGGTTAGAACGGATTGAGAATAATATTATGTTCTAAATATTATAATATTAGAACGAGTTGATTATTTGTTGATTTATTATATTATTATTAGTCAAATGGACTTCTAAATTGTTTTGGAGTAACTAATCATAAATTAATATATTCTGGTGTTTCCTGTTATTAATTAATATATAAGAAAGAATTATACAATTATTAACATTCTTAGACTTATAATCCTGCCCAGTCCAAAATTAAATTACTGTTATGAATACAGTTAATTTTATTAATAATCTACAATAAATATAAATCTACAATGTACTAATCATTTCTAATAAATATGGTTAGTTTTATTTACAACTTCCTGTATAGCGATATGCTTAATTTTACCTACCTTTTAAAATAACTATATGCTTAATTTTACTAACCATTTTTAATAAATATTGTCACTAACCTGTTCAATTATTAAAATTGTTTATTATCTTACTAAATATATTTACTAATGGTTACAATTATTAAAATGTTTAAAACAAATAACTAATATTTCCGTTTCAATTAACAAAAATAATAAATAATAGTTGCTTATCTGCCTTAAATCTATATTCTAATCTGTATGAAAATTAATAATGGTTAACTTATCTGTCATAATCAATATACTAATCAATATTGTTATTAAAACAATGTTTCTTTACAATCAAAATTCACAATCTAATTAATAGGATTACCTGTAATTTTCTTACTTTTAGAGTTATTTATTTTTTTATTTTTTTAAACTAAATTAATTGTGTTGTAACTTTGTTCTCATAAGTTCAAAATGCATTTAATTAAATAACTAATTACGTACAGAGAAAGTAAAATAATTAGGTATTATCATTTGGAAAAACTAATGTTTTATATTACTACAGGGTGGAGCACGGCAGACGTATGAATTTGAAAATGTAATAAAACACAGAATGTTACAAAATAAATTTTTTCCTGATTAAATAACATGGGAAATTTAAATTTACCTAGATTTAAACAAAGTATCGGATAAGTGGTTCCCCTCACATTCCAAACACTGATTAAGCCTTTTTTTTTAAGTTTTTGTGCACTCTTTCGAACATTTCCACAGGAATTTTGGCAATTTTGGCTCGCAATGTTGTTCTTGAGGGCTTCCAAGGTTCTGGAACGATCGCTGTACACCAAGGATTTAAGGTATCCCCACAGAAAAAAATCACAAGGAGCCAAATCAGGCGATCTTGCTGGGCAGTTTAAATCGCCTCTTAAGGAGATGAGACCCCCGGGAAATCTGTCTTGCAAAACGTTTACGCAAACCCTTGCTGTGTGGGCTGTGGCCCCGTCCTGTTGAAAGGTGGAACATAAACTTCCCGTCCCCCTCTTTCAAATGACCCTACTCTCAAACGTCTAGGACCAATCGGATGGGAACAATCCCCTCTTCAAATTCATACGTCTGCCGCGCTCCACCCTGTATATATTACAAATAAATATTAATAAGTTGCAGTTTTAATCGATAAAATAAGAAATATGGTTACTTCTATATACTGTTGTATACTTATTAATTTGATTAAAAATAAGTAAAATAATATCTAACTTTTATTATGTATAAATATTTTAACCAATGTAATAATTAATATATTGTTTAAATGGGTTAAATTATCAATGTGAGTATTTCTTGTCAGGTCACTCAAACTAATCAATATGATAAATTATAGTCGTATAATATTAAAAATATTAATCAATAATTTTAAAATATCCTGTAAAAAATATGTTACTTTATATAATTGAACCCGATAAGATTGATCTATTGATAATTGAATCGGGGATTAAGCTGCTTAAATTTTAATAAATATATTATCTAAATAGAGTATGTAATTAATATAATGTAGAATACAGTTCCTGTATTAAATAGACTATTCAAATATTAATTCAATATTGTTGATGGACCAATATTAGATCAACGGTACCCTTAATAACCTAGCGTTGCCATATGGCAACAGCAAAACCCTCTCCCTTTATTAATGTCTGGAGAGGTCCAAGTTAATATTGAACTTTTTTAATGTGAATATTATGTCAAAAGCAGGACTAAATTAATTTTTCATCAATAGATTTATTTGTTTTGTGCAACACGTATGTGACAAGACAGGTTTAAAAAATGGGTTATTCCAAATTTGTGACACGGAAAGAATTTTAATTTTTTAAATTAATTAAATAATTTTATTATTAGTAATGAAACTATTAGAATAAAGAATGATTAAAAATATAAAATGATTGCAGTTTCACAAAATTTAATTTTTCTCTCCTAAATTGAGCGTCAATTTGAAAGTTGCCATATGACAACGCTAGGACATTAGCCTTACAGTTTTTCTTCTAAGTCTTAATTTTATTCAGACATATTTATACACAAAGTTTTGATGTTTTTTTTGCCTAGTGTTTATTTATTTTTATTATTTTCTAAATATTTCTCAATTAATCTCTAAATATTGTAGTTATTTTTGTCGAATAAGTATAATTAGTAACAAATAGTATTGGGCTTTTCTGTTAAAAATAATATGTATATAATACTATTTTTTTTTTTTTATTACAATTGAATAATACATATTATATATTTTTAAAGGTAATAACAAAAAAACATGGATAAAACAAAAAAAAAAGAAATAATTACATAATTTTACTGATAAACAACATGAAACATAATACAAATTAATAAAATTTTGAAAAAAAAATAAATTAAATTAACTTTTTCGTTCTTTGAAATAAATTTAGTATTTTGTTAGTATTAGTTGTGCTTTTTTAACCTACAATTTATTTTACATACATTTTGTAAAAGAAATTATTAAAACATTTACTGAAAAAAAACTGTAGTGCTAATGTCCTAGCGTTGCCTTATGGCAACAGCCCAAATTTGGGGTAAGACATTTTTTTAACATTTTTTACATATTAAGGGACCTCTTAACTGGCAAAATCCCCAGAAAAAACCAAACAATTCCCCAAAAGAATAATTCGGGCAGTTAAGGGTTAAATGTTGTATGATAATATTCTATGAACCTATATATGTATAGAATAATAATAATAAAGATAAGTAACAATTGAAAAGATACTGTTCCATATTTAAATTTATTTCTTGATATAAATATGAATAACAGGATAAAACTACGAACCTAAACACTATCATAATAATTAATGCTCAAAATATTACTAAACGCAGTTTATATAAATATAGCTGAATATAATAAACTAAATTGGGTACTTCTTTAGATTGTTACTCCCCTATGTGTTTTTAGAATATAAATTACTTTAACTGAATAACTATTAAGACAATGTGATGTTCAGACCAATTTACTTTTATAAAAATAAATAATATCACACATATTTTTTTATAAGGGGAGTAACAGTCTAAAGAAGAACATTACATGTAACTTCGTTAGATTGTTACTCCCCTATTTTTTCTTTATAAAGGGGAGTAACAATCTAAAGAAGTGCCCAAAATAGTTTATTATTATTTGAATTTATAATTTATAATCACTCAACATTCTATGGTATAATACATTATGAATTTGTTACTGTATACAATATCCTAAGTTTTGTGTGACAATGATATAGTCAAAATTAGAAAAAAGTTTGTTTTTTTTAAATTAAGAAATAAATATTGTTTTAACAATATCTAAACAGGTTCAAAGCTTGCCTGTAAGATCTACTTATAGCATATTTTTTACACTCTTGAATATGCTATACTCAATTCATAATAAATTTACTTTATTTAGATTAGTAGATTGTAGTTATTTAGTTAGATTGTGAAAATGTGACAGATTAAAATGATACTTATTCAAAACGATTTCAACCACTTTGTGTTGACAAAAATATTAAAGAAAAATGCCGTACTTCTTAAGCAATGAATCAAACATTTATATGTAAAATTATAGGATGGGGAGAATCAGTCAAAAGTAAAAATTCAAAGTTATGCATTTACCTAAGTTTTGGAAAAATGTATTCCCTCCATTATAGCATAAACAAGAATGGAAATTGCTAGCAAAATAGGAACAACCCATTCTTCTCTATACATTAAAGAAGGAAATAAATGTTTCCGAAATTTTGTAAATCTATCATTGAAATATAAATATATTGGTATTACTTATTGATTAAAAATGATCAAACACACATCTATTATCAAATTAATCAACAAGAAAATCTATTGAATTATTATTTCAAATATTATTAATAATGAAGCAATCATTTTAGTATATGTCTTAGAATTATTATTATTTTTATGTACACAAGGATTAATGTCAACATGTGTTTTTAGTATTTGACTCATTAGAATTTAAAATAAATTACCAGCATCACTATCCTTATATGTAGTTTTATAAATATATATATAAATATATATAATTATATATATATATATATATATATATATATATATATATATATATATATATATATTTATATATATACATTATTTTGATGATCATTTTGCAATTAGATTATTTTTACTGTGGTTAGGAGTACTGTTACTAATAAAAATCACATTATATTTGGTTGTTATTTAATTGTTTTATTTAGTATATTTTATTAAGAAGTAGTTCAAATATTGTTGTTTTTGTTCTTCCTTTTATTTAAAATTCCTTTTTCTTATTAATATACCTTTATACGTTTTCAAAATACTTTTATCTACAGGGGAATTTACAGTTAGAAAAAGTATTTTTAAAAAAAACTGTATAAAAGATGAACAAACTGTTTATTAAAGTGCTGCGATACATCGAAGGTTCTTTTAATTGTATTTGTGCCAGCTGACTATGACAACATTTTTAGGCTTTCGTTGGTAAAACCAAAAGAAGAAACCCTTATACTTTCGTTCATGTGTCTGTCTGTCTGTCACTCTGTACGGTTCAAATAATTTTTGAAAAAAAGAGATAAAAACATGAAACTTTCCAATATTAAACACAGGACGCGCACATAGGAAAAATATAGTGAACTCAAAATTATCAGCTGTTCAAATCCAAAATGGTGGATAACTCACGTCATGCAACATTTTTTTTTTAAATTTTGACTGGGGTATCAAATGAAAGGTATTGAAGAGTAGATTACAAAAATATATAACACTTGTGGAAAGCGTTTAATTTTCCACACCATTTTGTCAAAAAAAACGTCCCCCCCCCAAAAAAACTATATTTCCACTATTTCTAAAAATATGAAAAATTTGCGTTCTGCTGGGCCATAGAAAAAATAAGAATAGCAATTCGATCTGATTAACTGGGAATCCAAGATGGTGGCTAATTGCTGTCTCAAGAATTTTTTTTTTTTTTTTAAATTTTAAGTGAGGTATCAAATGAAAGGTATTGAAGAGTAGATTACAAAAATATATAAACAGGTCAAGTGTGTGCTAGTCAGCACACAGCAAGGGTCCGTAGGCCACCACACTGTATAGTTTAAGTAGCACCCTATTGATGGTGGAGTCGGTTCTGAGAGCCGCCGTGATTAACATCGTCTCCGCGTAAATTTGTTTTAAAGAACAGTTAATCAAGTTCAATCGATGTAATTTTTTGTAAGTTTATAGTGATTGTGTCAGTGAACATTTCTATAAATTTTCAAGAGGATATCTCACTCAGGAAAGTAGATATTAATTTTTAAAAAGAAGAAGATTATTTACGAATATTTCTTTGAATTAGTAAAGCGTTGAAGAATCATAACGGGTAAATCTGTAAAGGAATAGTGGGGGATTTGCAATAGAGGGGGTCTGCAAAGAGTATAGTGGGAGAACACATGCGCATCAAAGACCACTTACGTGTTTTGTTTACTTTTACATGCAACAATAACTCCTAAAGAAAATAAATAAATAAATATCTACTTGAAACTATATCCGTTTAAACATTATTCATATCAGAAGAAGAGAAATAAAAACAATAATAATCAAGTAAACCTTTTAATATTAAACGTGCAATAAATAAACAATTCGCCTGTTAACTCTAAATATCTTTAAGATAAAGTAAAAATAAAATTCAAGAACTATGGATGATAATATCATTAGGCAATTTAGGGCTATTATAAAAGAGGAAATAGAAGCAGTGAACGAAAATATAAATAAAAGATTTAACCAAATAGAAAATAAATTTGAAGAATTTAATAAATTAAAAGAAGAAGTAACTTTCATGAAGAAGAAAATAAGAAAACTAGAAGAGGACTCAAGGAAAAGAAATATAGTATTCATGGGGTTAGGACAGCTAAATAATAATAAAGAAAGGGAAATTAGAGTATTGGAATTAATTAACAATACATTAGGAATAAAATGTCAACTCTATGATATCGACTTTATAAAGGTTATAAGAAGTTTTTACAAAGAGGAAGAAATTAATAATAGTGGGCCCTTGATAGTAGGTTTTACAAGTTTTAGAAAGAAAATTGAAATTCTTAGTGCAAGACGCAATCTAAAAGGAACAGAGGTAATTATGTACGAGGACTTAGACAAAGAAACGAGGGAAGCTAGGAAAAGACTATTACCGGTAATGATAGAACAGAGGACCAGAGGAAACCACGCGATATTAAAAATGGATAAACTAATAGTCAACGGAAGAGTATGGACAGGACCTGAGTT
The DNA here is from genome assembly GCA_951217055.1 of Gerris lacustris. NCBI lineage: Eukaryota > Metazoa > Arthropoda > Insecta > Hemiptera > Gerridae > Gerris > Gerris lacustris. The sequence goes on from OX578285.1 coordinate 14,550,555, forward strand.
TAATATTGATGAAGAAGAAGGAGAGAATGAAACCAAAGAAGAAACTAACGTAAACGGTAAGAGACATCTAGGCCCAACGCAAGCACCATCTGAACTTATCCAAAAGAAAAAAATGATCAAAAATGCTCAACAAAATATCACATCATACTTGTCGAACTCATTTAATTCTACTGTTCTTGAAAAAGAAGGTCCAAGCAACAAAAAAGATACATAGCAATCACCAAATATCGATAAAACAAAACTTATCACTATTAATAAAAAGAAAATAAATAAATTAAATAAAAAAAATAAATGTTACACACTATATACATACAACTGCAGAACACTGAGGGATGAAAACAAACTTACAGAGCTTATGGAAGAGATGAAGAATATCACCTGGGATGTATTTGGGATTTCAGAGGTTAGGAGGAAAGGGGAAGGACTCCTAGAACTGGAAAATGATGTTGAATTTTACTACAACGGTAACGGAAGTAATGGAGGAACAGGATTCCTGGTGAATAAACGTACTACTAGAGACATCAGATGCTACAAGTCCTACACACATAGAGTGTCGAAACTTATAATAAGTCTTGCGGATAGTGGAGTTAAGGGCAGACTGAAATTAATTCAAGTTTATGCACCGACTTCCGAAGCAGAAGAGGAAGAAGTAGAGCAATTCTACAGTATGCTACAAACAGCTATCGAAGAGGAAAACTGTAAGTTTACAATTATATTAGGAGATTTTAATGCTAAAATTGGTAACGAAAATAACTCGGAGGCTTTAGGAAAATACGGCATCGGCAAGAGAAATAATCGTGGAAAAAGATTAATTGAATTCGCCGAGGGAAATAAGCTCTCTATTATGAACTCGTATTTTAATAAACCAGAAGAGAAGAAGTGGACATGGGTCAGTCCGGACGGTCAGACTAAAAATGAAATAGATTTCTTTCTATCAGATAAAAAAAATCTATTCTACGATGTTGAAACAAACCGTGAAGTTGATATTGGAAGCGATCACGTGCCATTAAAAGGAGTCCTCTATATCAATGAATTAAAAAGAAAATATACCAACAAAAAGAAAAATATTAATATTGATCTAAATTGCTTCAATAGAGAAACGTTTGAAAACATCATAAAAAACGAAATAAAAACAAATTACAAAGACATAAACACCGCAGAGAGGGAAATAGTAAAAGTCATCAAAACTGCATCAAATAAAGTAGTCTCAGACAACCCTATAAAGAGAAAGTCAAAAATACCTAAAGAAATATCAAGAATGCTAAGGACAAGAAGAAAACTGAAGAACACCGGGAAAGACAGATCAAGACATGTAGATCTCTCAAAAAAGATCAGAAATCATATGAAAGAGTGGAGTAAAGAGAAGAGAATAAAAGAAATAGAAGAAACCATTGAAAAAGGTGGAAGTATTAAAAAATATTGGAGATCTGTATCAGCAGGAAAGAGCAAAATAGTCTCAATGAAATCTAATGATGGTACAATAAAATATGACAAATCGGAGATTATTGAAATAATAAGTAACCACTTTCAAAATATTTATAAAGGAGAAGGAAAAAACGAAGCATGCAACTTAACGATATATGGTCAAGAAATAAAATCACCTCAGATACTACCACAAGAAATCGAATGGGCCATAAAAAAAAGTAAGAATGGAAAAGCAGGAGGAGGAGATAATGTAATAAATGAAGAACTGAAAGCGGGAGGTGAAACTCTTATACTTGCTCTTCAACACCTATATAATCAGTGTTTAAATGAAACAAAAGTACCGACCGAATGGCTAACAGCACACTTATTGTTATTATTTAAAAAAGGGAATAGACTAGATATAAGTAATTATCGCCCGATAAGTCTCCTGTCGACTGTCTACAAAATATTTATGACAATTATAACTAGAAGGATAGACAAGTCATTAGAAGCCGAATTAAGCATATCTCAAACCGGATTTAGAAAGAACTTCTCGACGCTAGACAACATCCTTACTGTCAAGCAACTAATAAGAAATGCGTATCAATATAATTTCCCCTTAGTTATTGTGTTCGTAGACTTTAAACAAGCTTTTGATTCCATCTATAAACATTCCATATTAGAAATACTCAAGTTATCAGGTCTAAATCAAGATTATATTAAAATATTCCAATATATATATGATGGAGCCAAATTACAAATTACTTTCGAAAAGGAAAGGAGAACAGTGAACGTTGAAAGAGGAACAAGGCAAGGCGACGTTCCGTCTGCAAAAATTTTTACTGCTGTGTTAGAGAGAGCGTGTCGGAAACTACAGTGGGAGGGGTGTGGAATAAAAGTGGAAGGAGAATGGTTGAACAGGCTGGCATTTGCCGACGACTTGTGCTTGATTGCGAAAAATTTTGAAGAGGCTGAAAAAATGCTTGAAGAACTAAAGGATGAAACAAAGAAGGTAGGACTAGAAATAAATAAAAGCAAAACTAAGTTCATGAAAATAAATACTGAAGAAAACAAAATGAGCACAGAAATTGAAATAGTAGAATCTTACATCTATCTAGGAAGTATAATTAATTCAGAAAACAACCCTGAAGATAAAGAAATCAGCAGGAGAATAGCTATAGGATGGCAAAGTTACAACAAGTATAGATATCTCTTCAGATCAGAGGTTAATCAGGAAAGGAAAAGTAGACTTTGGAGCATGTGTGTCCTACCTGTACTTATATATGCATGTGAAACCTGGGTAACATCGAACCATGTCCTCAACAAATTAAGAGTTACGCAAAGGCACATGATGAGGAGCATGCTCAAAATAAAGATCAAGGACAAGAAGAGCGTGGAATGGATGTTAAAGGAAACAGGGCTTGAGGATATAGCAAGGATTATCACACGAAGAAAATGGCAATGGTCAGGGCACATAGCCAGAAGTGTGGATAACCGATGGTCAAAGAAAGCCTTACAGTTCTACCCGATAGACAGAAAAAGAGTTAAAGGAAGACCGAGAACCCGATGGGACGAAGAGTTTAAAAAAGTATGTGGAGGAGAGACCTGGCAACGTGTCGCTCAGGACAGACAAGAGTGGAGGAGAATGACCGACATGTACTGTGACGTTTGGCTAAGGAAAAAGTAGTAAAATCAAAGTTATACATTTTAATTATATAAATAATAATTTTGTTTATAGTAGTAAACGCAATCTAGAGTATACAATAATAAGGAGAAGTTTATAATAATAATAAAAAAAAAAGAAAAAAAATTAAGTTTTTACTCGTAAATTGTCTAGTCAATTATTTAGTAACTAATTTTATTGTTAAATTTTATTTTAATATTTATTAAGTAGTGTTGTTGTTAAAATATTTATTAACTGGTATTGTTAAATTTTAATTTAAATATTTAGTAATCTGTGTTTTTGTTAAATTATTTGTTAATTAATGCTAAATTAACAAATTTTAATTTAAATTAATTTAAAAAAAAAAAAAAAATAATAATAATAAATAAATGAATTTAAAAATTTTGAATTATACATTTTTTTTCAATTAAATTAACTAATTTTAATGCTAAATTCTGTCGGAAATATTTACTAACTAGTGTTGTAGCATTGAATGGTTTGTTTAATTATTTATTAATTATCTTTAAATATCATTTAATGAAGTAGTATAATGTCTTATAAGTAGAATGATGTGTAAATAATATATTAATCTGAAATAAATCATGTAAAGTCAGTGAAGAATGTATATTGAAAATTATTTATTGTTATTATAATCTTATGCAAAAAAAAAGAAGGAAAAAACAAAAAAAAAAAAAAAACGTAAAAAGTGGCTGCGACCAACTCCAACCCCACAAGGGAACCACGGCTACGTGCCGATTTGCTAGGGAATCAGTGTAAAACATTATAATTATTTGTTATTTGTTATAAAAAAAGCAATAAATGGTTATTATTATTATACTATTGATGGTGCTTTTAAAATGCTGAAAAGCTTTTTATGAACTATCCTATGGGTCTGATATTCTCAAAACACCGATAAAGTATTTTTTTTTTTTTGCCACTGAACCGGACTACAACCATATAAATACACCGAAAAGGCCATAATGATAAAAAATCGTATTTTGCAAATAAAAAATAAAATTGTATTTTTCCCGAAATTTCCAAAAAGTGGTATCTTTACTTTTGGTTTAAGAATGTTCAGGAATTTTTTCAGATTTTTTGCACTTCACATAAGCGAGATAGAAGGGGGGGACACTTTTCACTCCCACTTCAAACTCGCCTTTGCTCGCCCTATCAAAGTTATAACCAAAGAATTATATATTTTTGTAATCAGCTCGACGTACCCTTTCATATGATACCCTTCACGGTGTCGAAAAAAAAAAAAAATTTAACCCTTAAGTTTTTTTACCCTAATATTTTTGAAAAATATTTTTTTTAATTCGCTATAATTTTAAAATATGTGGGTAGGTACAAGACACATTTTTTTTTTTCTTTAAGTTTCTTCAACCACATAACTTCAACTTCAACTACATAAATTATGTAACAAGATGTCTTGATAATGAATTACAATTTATATTAACATTATGGTATTGATTTGATTCGGGTGGTCACCCAGTGGTGGCACTCCGTAACATGTTTTATTATATTCATGCATATTTTTTTATTTATTATTACATATATATTTACATATAGACTTAAATGTTAGGTTATAAGGTTTAGAAGGTCCCTAGGCCATTCTCTTTTTAGTCTCCGGCGAGGAGCGGTTGGAATAGTAAGTGAGGAAAGGGATTGGACATTTGGATTTGGGAGCAAGGCAAATTTGGTGTGAAAGTTTTTATATCGTTCTATGGACAAGACACATACATGCCAAATTTCAAAGTGATCGGACGAAAGGTGTAGCCGTGAGAGCAGGCGACCGGACGGACGGACAGACACACGCAGGAAAATATAAGGGTTCTTGGTTTTGCCTACGGACCCTAATAACACTTGTAGAACGCGTTTAATTTTCCCCACCATTTTGTCAAAAACATCAAAACCTTGCCCCCCCCCCCCCCCTTTACTAATTTCATGTTTACAACACCAACGAAACCCTTTTTACGCGAGACTTCACGCACTACCAATTTTTTTTTAGATACATTAAATCATGTTGCTATATCGACAAAAGTAAATGTTGGCCTGGGATGTTTCTTATATTTCCGATTCCATTGTATTTTCAAAATCGCTAAGACCTCTGACTCGGTTTTAAGTACTCCTCAAACGGAAGAAGATCCATCCTAGGAGTTGGCACCTGGATCAACCTAGGGTTGGGACATCGATAGGCAAACATCGATGTTTTCGATACATCGACATCGAAAGAAGAAACATCGATATTAGCTAAAACATCGAAAGAAAACATCGATGTTTTCGATACATCGACATCGGTCCTCCAAGCTGAAGAGCAAAAAAAAAAAAAAAAAAGGTCACCAATCGATGGATCGATCACATCGATCTTTTCGATGTTTCAGGAAAACATCGATGTTGACCGATACATCGAAATATCAACATCGATGTTAAACATCGATTTTTTAAAGTCCGATACATCGACATCGATGTCCCAACCCTAGATCAACCTTCACTTCTCCTCAGGTAAATGATGTTCAATATAACTAACATTCGTTCTCAGCTATATTTAACCAGCCCCGTCAATTAGTAATTTTTGTCGTTTTCAAAATCGAATTTCGAAGAAAAATGTTTTATTTAAAATAACTCTTTGTGGTGAAATAGCTTACGAGGGACAAAGAACCAGCAAACAAATTGTTCGTTGGAAAATTTGCACTGATATTATTGGTTTGAACTAATGCCAATAGCTTTATCACTTTATATAGGGTCGATTAAGCAGTTGATACCTCTTATAATAATTAAAAGAGGTATCAACTGCTTAATCGACTGAATAAATAATTATTATAAATACCATACTTTAATTGTTGTTACCTTATTGCCTTGGCTTCCGCGGTTGATGGCATCATTAAGTTCCATGTGTTCCGGTGTTGACCGCGTCATGTTCGATGTGTATCCCCACGTTTCCCCTCCTATGCTGGAGGCATCTTCAGGGTTGAACATGTTGTCCCTCGCTCAGAACAACGTGTACAACCCTGAAGATGTTTCCAGCATTGGAGGCGAAACGTTGGAATACGCATCGAACATTACACGGTCACCACCGGAAAGCCTAGTATTTAATTGAATTGAAATGTGTTGGGTCAGTTAGGGGTGAAAAAAAAGTGTAGAAACTACTTCGTGAAATAGGCTATATTTCGTCTAGGGTTGGGACATCGATAGGCAAACATCGATGTTTTCGATACATCGACATCGAAAGAAGAAACATCGATGTTAGCCAAAACATCGAAAGAAAACATCGATGTTTTCGATACATCGACATCGGTCCTCCAAGGTGAAGAGCAAAAAAAAAAAAAAAAAGGTCACCACTTTCAAAAAATCTCTCCTTTTCGTCCCTGATTTTCGTTGTCGTCCGTTTTTTAGGCTGCGATGCATCGATAACATCGGTCTTTTCGATGTTTCAGGAAAACATCGATGTTGACCGATACATCGAAAGATCAACATCGATGTTGAACATCGATTTTTTAAAGTCCGATACATCGATGTTTTCGATACATCGACATCGATGTCCCAACCCTAATTTCGTCCCAAAAGGAACATCCTCAATCCTCAGGCCTGTAAAGAAAGCAACTTTTTTTTTATAAATTAGGAAAATATCGGTTACAATTATAAAAACTTTTAACTAACACTCTAATCATGTGAGTCAGGAGGAAAACTTGATTCAATCACATAAATATATACATAATTACAATTACTATTATAATAAAGAAGACAGTGTTTAAATAAAATGTGTAATTATGTACCTGTTATCTACTGGTGTAGTTAAAATATTAACAAATGGTTTATAGCATTTTTTAAAAATAATTGTCAATTTTGTTACTTCTTTAAATAAACTTCAACCACTATATAAAAAACTAAAAAGACACAACCAAACAGAACAACAAAAAATAAAACCATCACTTATGGCTAGTTTGATTAATAACTGCTCTATTATAGGATTAATTTGTATATGCAGAATGCAGGGTGTCCCAGCTTGAAATATCTCCGGAACCATGATAGATAGAAAGATGCGGTTTTCAGGGTTCGATAATGGCTATAAATGCGCTTCCAGAAAAAATGCTGAACATTTTCTGTGTTCATAAAAGTGTGTGCAGTCTACATAATAAAAATAAGTGAATAGGAAACCATAATTGTTAGACTAGATTTATATTGTATGGTTATAAATAAGAATATTTTGCTCTTGAAAATTGTTCGCTCCGAGCATTCCACCGTCTGGAGAGCACTGACACTGCCGTCTGGAGAGCACTGACACTGAACATGCTAAAATTAAAACTTTAAGTCCATTTTACAGAATTCAAGATACAAAAAGGTCTTATTTTTAGTCATGGAATCCAAATCCAGTCTAAAATACATACCTTATTTGTAAATGTTTTTTGAAAAATAGTAAGTAAAAAATACCAATATTGCATGTCTTTAAGAATGGATTTGGATTTTATGGCAAAAAGTGAGAACTTTTTATTGTATCTTGAATTTTTTTCTAAATCCATAAAGTAGTTTAGCTGTAAAATGGAATTCATCTTTCAATTTCAACAGGTTCAGTGCTCTCCAGACGGCAAACTAATGCTCGGAGCGAAAAATTTAAAAAAAAAGTAAAAAATTCTTATTTTTAGCCATAGAATCCAAATCTATGGCTTCCTATTCAATTTTTTTTTTAAATTATGTAAACTTCACACACTTTTGCTGAACACAGAAAATGTTCAGCATTTGTTCTGGAAGAGCATTTATAGCCATTATCGAACCCTGATAAACGCATCTTTTTTATCTATCAAGGTTCCGGAGATATTTCGCGGTTCCATATTAGCTGGGACACCCTGTATACATATATAGGTATAGTCCAGATTCATTGAACAAAAATGACCTAAATTATATTGATGGCTTTAAATAAAGACAAATTGCTTATACTTATTTATTTATAAATATGTATCCTGAGTGTGTTGCCGCGTCATGTTCGATGCGTATTCCGACGTTTCGCCTCCTATGCTGGAGGCATCTTCAGGGTTGTACATGAATCCCTCGCTCAGGACAACGTGTACAACCCTGAAGATGCCTCCAGCATAGGAGGCGAAAGGTTAGAATACGCATCGAACATGACGCGGTTACCACCGGAAAACCTAGAATTTAATTGTTGTTGCTGTCTGGAGACCGCATAAATCTTCAAAACAGAATAATAAAATTAAAATTATTTTTTGTGACAAACAATCTAAATTAGTAGAACGCTAAAAAACGATACCTACCTTATGCCTCTTATACCTTGTATATTCGAATACAAACAATTTTAACTAGGATCATCACAAAACTTAAGAAAACCATTATGAAGGTTACGGTATTGCCTGTCAAAGGATAATACAAAGGCAAATATCCAGGGGAAAATTAGATTGTGTTAGAGAGTTTAGATAGAATAGCGTGTAAGGTGTAATGAGTTAAATCTTATTACGTGAGAGTGCTGTCTAGAAACCTATCTCACCTATACCAGGGCTTGTTTGAAAAAGAAAAAAAAAAACTTAGGGAATCACGCAAAAAAAATTATAATAGCTAAAGAAACAAGTTAGTTTCTTCTCGCCTCTACATCTTGGTCAAAGTTTTGCCAAAACTGAAGCAACATCTGTAAGTTACACCTTTACAGTTCTTTATTCTTAACTACTTTTTTCTGTGGAAAATAGTGTGAGTAATTCTAATGTTTTATAAAACACCTAAGTATTACAAAATTATGCATTTATAACATATTGTGTTCCTACAATATTAATATTATTCCTTCAAGATATTAAATATTTATACTAATTGTAATTTTATTTTGAAAAATTATATAAAAAAACCTCCTCGAATAGGATATTAATGCTTAGCTGTCCGATAAAATTAAGCACACACACAGTGGTTAGGAGTCCTTAAATGGGGGGAAAAAATACCCTATACTGAGTCTAGCTCGGCTTTGTTTTGACACTGAGCTAATTGTAATAATTTTTGAAAATAACACGAGTTTTCCACATAAACTGCCTATTTCTGCTAAAATACTAGTCCTAGAGAAATAGATGAGGTGCCTTTTTAAAGATCAGAAAATTTTATGTAAGATCATGTTAGTTACCTTACCTTAAAGGTAAGGTAACTAACAATAAAGTAAAGGTATTACCTTTAAAATTAGTTTTTACTCATCGTTAAGAGGTCAAAAATATCAATAAAAAATAATGTAATTTTTTGTATTTAAAGGAAGTAATTCATAAAGACAATGTAATTTCAGAAAAGATGGCACATTCAATATGCTTAAAAATTATACTAAAACCATCTCAACTCGCATAATAACTCATAACTAAATAATAGTAACTAATAATAATAACTCATAACTTTCTCATAATTACTTAGCCCAGTGTTTTCCATTTATTAATTTTCGTGCTTTTGTAGAGGTACATTTAATTATTATTTAACATTACATCAATATTTATCATTAAAATAACTTAAACTAGTAGTTTAGGCTCCACGATTCTGCACCAGACGACAGACAGACATATTTTAATAACCACTTTTTTTGACTCAGGGGACCTCAAAATGAGTAAATCCACCAAAATCGAAATATCACGCCGAAAGTATACTCTCTCATATAAATGAGAAAGTAAAAAACATTCAGAAACCAATAAGAAACATTTAAAAACCCATAGTGTGGTAGAGATGAAGGTACTTTCTAACGTACTCATACAGTACTAACTCATATTTTTCAGAGATTGGGGGGGGGGGGGGGGGGGGTGTAAATATTCCAAGTGATTCAGGCAGTTTTTGGGGGTATTTGCCCCATAGGCCTTGTGGGTATAGGCATCCCGAAGTTACGGGACTAGCCTGTAGCGGCGTTTCCTGTCAATTGGTACTTGACGTTTCCTGTCAATTGGTACACGACGTTTCCTGTCAATTGGTACGCGACGTTTGTTTGATTGTTTGAGTTATAAGTCTTTAAGAATGTCTTCTGTATAAAATAGAATCCGTACATCATTAACTTTGGAAAAAACTGACTCACATCATGTGCAGCCACCTTGAGAATAGTCCCTGTAAATTAGGTTCGAAATGTCGGCCATCACAAAAACGCTCAGGCGGTCTCTTCCAGAAGATCTAGAAATTAAATGGATTTACAACCTCATTTCATAAATTCACAGACCTCTGCAGACAGCAATAAACCTAATATGTCAAAGTGTGATATCTAAAAGTTTATGGAAGAAAATAGGGTCACCTGAGTTAGTGCCTACAAGGAGTCTCACAGCTTATACAGACGTTAAGCAAAACTAAAGTGAAGGTCTCAGCATTTGGAGAAGTTAAACTGCTAACTATTTATGTTGTTGAAGCTTATGAGGTGCCTTTGTTTGGATTCTCATGGACGCTGGCATTTGACTTACCCCTCCCTCCAGGTTTGCTTGTATGCAAAGTAGACAATGAAGTCCACTCGGATACAAAGGAACACAGTAAGTGTCAAAAAGGAATAGAATCACTTAAAGATGAGTTTAAGGAGGTTTTTAAGGAAGGTTTAGGGAAAATTCAGGGATGCAAAGCTAAAATACACATGAGAGCGGATGCGGTACCTAAAGTTTTCAAACCTCGTCCAGTCCCGTTTGCGTTAAAGAACAAAGTGGAGATTGAACTAAAATGCCTGGTGAGTATGAGAGTGTTGGAATCTGTAGATCTGTTCAAAACAGCAATAGAGTGGGCGTCGCCCATTGTAGTAGCACCAAAGCCGGGTGATAAAATTCGTGTCTGTGCTGATTTCAAAGTTACAATGAACCCCCATATTATTATAGATCGACATCCGTTGCCACGGTTAGAAGATATATGGGTAAAGCTCAGTGGAGGAGAAAGATTTACGACGATTGACCTGAGGGATGCATATCTCCAGTTAGAAGTTGATGAAAGCTGTAAACATTATTTTATTTTGGCTACGCATATGTGCTATTTTGCATTCAAGCGTCTTCCGTTCGGTCTCTCATCAGCACCTTCTATATTTCAAAGAATTATGGACACGGTATTATCAGATCTGAAGGGAGAAAGGAAATAATATTAAACACATCAAAGTGACACCATACCACCCAAAGTCAAACGGGCTGGCGGAGAGGGCGGTAAGAACATTCAAGGAATGTTTCTCAGCGTCTGGACCAGGAGATAGAAACGTAAGATTGGCCTAGGCGCTACTTGCTTACAGGAATGGTATACAAGCAACAACGGGCAGAAGCCATGCTGAGCTACTTTTTGCGAGACGAATCACGACAAGAATAGATTTACTAAAACCATCTCTAGACAGCAGAGTCGACCAGGAAAGAACAAAACAAAAACTGTATCATGACCAGCATACAAAAGGTAAAGAGTTTGATGAAGGTGAACGTGTGTGGGTGCTCAATAGAGGAGGAAAGGGATATACGTAAGGAATCGTAATTTCTCGAATGGGTTTTGTATCTTATAGAGTGTTAATGTATTTATGTCATTGTCTTTGTATACAATGTCATTTCAGTTATATTTCATACGTTATCATTATTGTATTGAGTTAAAAATATAAAGTTTTGAGTAAATGGCAATCTATGTGCGCGTATTAATTCATATATTACAATAACGACGCCGGTAGATGCGTCGTGTGACGTTCCATTAAAGGAGCTTTCTGCATGGTTTCCTCCGTTGTTTTTTTGTCCTGTTACTTTCCCTTTTCAGGAGACCTGTCCGTTATGTCGGTGATGTTGTTAAGGTGACGGTCCGGTTTTGTTTATTAAGTTACCGTAAAATGTTGTAATATATATATTTATATATATATATATATATATATATATATATATATATATATATATATATATATATATATATATATATATATATATACATATTCCTATATCCATTAGTTTAGCTGTAAAATGGACTTAAAGTTTCAATTTTAGCACGTTCAGGGCACTCCAGACGGTAAACTAATCCTCGGAGCGAAAAATTTATCTTATTTTAAGCCGATTTTATGGCTTAAAATCAAGTCTAGTCTTAAAACTTTGGCTTCCTATTCACTTTTTTTTAATTATTTCAATTGTAACACAGAAAATGTTCAGCATATGTTCTGGATGCGCATTTATAGCCAACCGCATCTTTCTATCTATCATGGTTCCGGAGATGTTCTATATTAGCTGGGACACCCTGTACACACACACACACACACATATAATTCTTCTTTTTCATTTATATACACACGATATGAAATTTTATCATCCAGAGAGAGAATTTTAAAGAAATACATCGAATAAGGTTGGAGAAAAACCAGCTTAGCAACACCGTGTTTCCATGGAATTATAAAAAAATAAGTAGATTAAACCATTTATCATGATTATTATCCTATAAATAATGTAACGACTTTTTTAGTGTTTGCTTTTAATTCCAGTAATTAAATGATTGATCAACTCAATTTGTCAAACTATAAACCAGCTGGAGCCATGTTCTTTTTTTGTTTTTTAGTATAATAGTTGCTTTATGACTTAAAATGCACAATATTTGTTATAATATAGCATAAATTATTTGTGATGTACACGTAATACTTTTGTTGTCTTTCTTACTATTCAACGATGCAAATTACATTTACCATATGATATTACTTTTTAATAAATAAATACCAAAAAACAAAAACAAAAAAAAAACAGAATTTCAAATACAAGTAGTGAAAGCATGTTAAAGTTTCAATCTATAATAATCAATAATAATATGTTTGCGGAGGAAATTCAAACGAACTCGATGTTGTTAAGAGAGAATGTATCCTAAGCTAGTAAATGAGCGCACACACGAGACAAGGTAATGATTTACAATACACTTGCTAAAGTGTTACTCGTTTAAATCTATTCTACAGGATTTGTGATTAATGGATTCGGATCTCTGACAATTCCTTTCAAATTTGGGTTATTGCACTCCCCCAAGCCCTTCGATCTAACCTCTGATATACTAAGCGATTTATATTTTCTGTGAATAACACTTAAGAATCCTTTGAAACATAAGTATAAGGGTTTAAACAAATAGCAGAAAACATTCTAAAAATGACTTATTTGAAGATTTTCTTTTGTGGGAAAACAATAAGAATTTAGAAAAATTCCTTATGTTTCATGTAAAGAAAGTCAGAATTAAATTACATTACACTCAATTAAACTTGGCTATTATTATATTTATATTTGTTTCTTCATAATAATAAAACAGTAATAACTTTTATACTTTTATCAGATCTCCCTAGCGAATTCTAAGTACATAATGTGTTAAATTACATGATATACTGCAGTCATAAGTAGCTAGGGAGTTACTTTGGTCACCTCCCACAACTACTAAGGTGGCCGAAATGGCTTCCTACCTTCTCTTTACAGAAAATAAGTAGTACTTTGTTTTAGCTCTACTAATCAAAAAACAATATTTTTATACCTATTAACATTTTAATAAACATATGGGTTGCATGAAGCGAAATATTTTCTACAAATGTACGAAAATACTCTGTGAGCTGAAAAATACTCTGTTTAACTTAAATCATATTATAAGGCAATATCTCTGCCTCTAATCTGCATCAGTTTTTTTTAAAAAATGTATTTTAGTAAGTACAAAGAGGCACTTCTTTAGATGGTTACTCCCCTTATAAAAACACCAGAGGGGAGTAACAATCTAAAGAAGGTTTACGGAATGTTCTTCTTTAGACTGTTACTTCTCCTATTAAATCAGAAGAGTGATATTCCTTTGTCCCAAACTATATTGGACTAAACATCCCTTTGTCAGAATAGTTATTCAATCAAAGTTATTTATATTCAAGAAAAACATAGGGGAGTAACTATCTAAAGAAGCACCTATAAAGAATCAGTGTTTTTTTTTTTAATTACTAACTTATTCAGTCAGAATAACTAAATTAGAAAATAATCAAACAATTTTCTTCGTAGAGGATGTTAATTTCTCAAGTGCACTGTCGGTGAAACGCAAAGGCAGCTACATGTGGCGGTCAAACTGAGAGATAAACGAATTAATTACGAGTTAATAATTTCCGAATTAATTCAAATAAACGAACAAATTTTAAGTTAAATTACTTGAATGAATTGGTATAAATATAATAATATCATATAATTTAATTAATCATTTATATAATCTAGTAGTGTCCCGATGGCGACCACTCACCTCGAAATGATTTGTCATTGCTAAGCTAAGGCAACCACATGTATTCCAATAAAAATAAATGCCAATTTTGATTTGCGGGTCTTCAAATAGATATAATAACTTCTCTAAATAGATATGATAACTTATCTAAATAATTTGCTTAATATTACTTTATTTTACGGAACAGCTCTTATAATATAATGTAATATAATATTTATTGAAATAAATTATTAGATTACTTAAGTACGACAAATCCATAGGGCATTTCTTTTAGCATTTGAAAAGATATTTCATTTGATTTTAGTTGGTATTTGGAGTTTATTCGATATGAATACTAATCCAGCTGAATATAACAAACTAAAACACCATGAGTAGTGATAATTTCTTTGCACTGTTTAGAATTCCACTGTTTACGGTTGCCAATTTTTTCGAGCCGCTTGTAATGGGAGGTATATTTTCAGGGATGGACAATAACTCGCTCTAAAGAGCTCTCGATTTCATTGGTTCCCGCTGGTCTCTTCAAATTGAAATAATCCCCGCTCTCCTCGCTCTCCAAAAGTGTGGGAAGAAGAATCAAAGTTTCTTTCCTGAAACTCATCAATAAATTCACGAAACTGCCCAGCAGTTTCATCAACCTCTAGTTACATACTGATGTGTTGCAATAGTCGCTGGAGACGCGTGCAGGAAAACTACTTTATAATTTTGTGCCAAAGATTATCGCACACTGGCTAATGCTCAGTGATTATCGCTCGAGTAGCTCTTGAATTGATCTATTGGTATGCATATAACACATATTTAAGATAGTAAAGTACTTAATCCCACAGAAAGAACATATGGATCTAGCTAACCCACAATTAACTCATGCATTGAGGGCTAAGGAACCCGTTCAAAATGACGGGGAACAATT
Organism: Gerris lacustris; assembly: GCA_951217055.1. NCBI lineage: Eukaryota > Metazoa > Arthropoda > Insecta > Hemiptera > Gerridae > Gerris > Gerris lacustris. The sequence continues at coordinate 14,565,662 of OX578285.1, forward strand.
TCATGTACATACTCTATACATCCAGGCTCGTCCCTAATAAACCTGAATATATTTTAAATGGTACTGGGTCAGAGTTGTATAACCCATTATGTAGTACGATTTGCTTAGCCAGAAACTCATTAGTGTTTTGCGGGTCAGCCAAACCCTTATCTCAATCGACCACTTTAATTGCCTTGTTTTTTTACTATATAAAATTATGTTGCCAATATGTATAATATGAAACAACCGAGCAGTTTCGAAAGTGAGATCGTTCTAACAGTTCCCGGAATTTACTTTCCCGGTTTAGATATGTTATCTATCTAGTCTGAGGCAATGGCCTTTCAGTATCACCATAACTTCATGCAATATCTAAACAAAATAGCATTAAACAAAATATAGTATTGAACAAAAGTACTACTAGTACCAGTGTACTATTAGTATATAATAGCATTTAAACAAATTAGCTGACGTGTTTCATCCGGAAGACCTAGCTTTAGTACACGCTATAAAATTATGTTTAATATAATATAATTGGACGGAGAACTGACATAATGTAGTTTTGATACGGCTGTGATAAGAAATTTGGGCTCTTATCGCAACAACCTCATTTTATACTTTGTCTATTATGGTTTTTGCCTTTCAGACTGGCTTTAAAGGTGATTGCTCTAGCTTTTTGCCTTTATCGTCACTTTGTGAAACACCGATGCAAGATAACAAAAGACAAATGAATGGTGGTATTTGAAGAATGCAATAGGATGTTGAAGAAACATTTTGATAGGAGGGCTTGTCTTTGACCTGGGTTGCTTGAAAGTAACCATGGTTTCAACACAGTGCCCTAGTCACCCAGAGCACTCTAACAAACTTTTTCCATTATACAACCTTACTTATAACCATACACACCACATTAAAACCCTCTCTAAGCGCAATTTTCAAAAATAAAATAATATATGTTGTCTGGTACCATCCTTATGTATTGTTGACAATTGTCTAATTTCGCGCCGTCTTTGAATCTACAACAGCCATGATTTTATTATCAAATATGAGTGAGTACTTATTGTATATATTTACCTATATTTAATTACTTTAAAAATAATTAGTCTTACTTTAACGTAAAAAATTGCTTTAAGTTATTAAGTCAGTAAAACAATTAAAAAAAAAAAAAAAAAAAAAAAAAAAAATACAAGGTGATAAGTATAATCTAATATTTTTGAGTTCGCTATATTTTTCCTGTGTGCTCGTCAAAACGATCTTTAATATTGGAAAGTTTCACGTTTCTATCTATTTTTATTCAAAAGTTATTGGAACCGTACAGAGTGACAGACAGACACATGAACGAAACTATGAGGGTTTCTTTTGTTGGTTTTACCAACGAAACCCTAAAAATGAATAGATACAAATTAATATTAATATAAATGAATAAATAATTATAACATAGGGATACAAATAATAATAATATAATATATTATATTAATCTATACATATAATATTATTAGGATACTTGATATTTAACATAATAAGGATCTTAGTCTTAATTTAACGTAAATAGGAATTGATTAATTTATTTTATTTTTTGTATAATACACAATAAAATAATATGGAGAACCATAACTACAATAATAAATAAGTAATATTAATATATGATAATAAAAAAATATTCCCGTTATTTTGTAAATAGTGAATAAAACAACAGACGATTGGGATACACAAAATCTCTGACTCCACCTCCCCTTGAAGATTTGGATTTATGAGACTGGCCACTGTAACCTATACGTCTTTGAGTTATTAAAATGTTTCGAACCCATTACAGAAATTATTCTAAAGAAAGTTGCTAATGATGAGAATAAATGTAACTTGTCGAGCGAGCGCAGGGAATTTTGTTTTATTTATTTATTCAATATTATTTTTTGTTTTGTTATGTTTTTTGCGAAAGAGCAAGTTATCTTGTTATAAAAAAAAAAAAAATAAGGTCAGTCTTGTGAGAGAACTCAGAGATTCCGGCCTTCTTGCTTGTATGCAACTTTAAAATCAAATCAATTCAAATCAATAAACATCAAAACAAGAAGTCGATGATCGCCACACAACTCACAGTTTAAAGTGGCCAATTTCTAAGTGGCCCGTCCTGTTATTGTTATTGTATTATTTTATTTATTCGGACATAAAAGAAAGGTTAAAAAATTTAATAAAATGATTATATATATATATATATATATATATATATATATATATATATATATATATATATATATATATATATATGTATATATACGTCACACCGACGAAGGCAGCACCAGCCTTAATGCATCATCCCGACAAAGGATTACCCCGAGTAAAGGAACCCCCCAAGGTCCAGGTACAATTTACGGGCTAGAAAACCAGTATACGAAGCGTAACGTCGGACTTCAGCCCCTTTGTGACTCGGATTTACCCGGAAAACTAAGTTAAAGAAATGACAATAGTTAAAATGTTAGGCTAATCCGTAATACATGCATTTATTGCGGTACCGCATATGCAATATCTACGCTTTTAATGACTGTTTAGTCAAAGATGTATTGTTTTGGTCTTATAAGCCTACCTCTAATTCAATTATAACTGATTAGATACCTATTTAATTTGATTAATTAATAATAAAGAAATCGGTATGTATCGTGAAGCTATAAAAATATAATTATTATCCGGGTGTATAAATATATATGTACATAGTCTGAGAAATGAATAGCTTTTTAATTTTAAAGCACACATTTTCTGTATTTTTCTCTTTATACCATTTCTTTTATGAGTTGACAACTTCAACTTAACACTATGTTATTACTGGACTGGGGGTCGGCCTCATAACTCAACTACGCGATGTGATTAATCAGTTGGGAACGTGTCTGACCTCCCTGGCTTTCAATTCATCATCTGATATAGAGTCGACGTTTTGACTTAGGTTTTTAGGCGAGTTTTTTGTACACCCAAACCCAGCATTATTGTAGGTAATGGTCTGTAAAACTAAAAAAGTTAATTTTGGATTCCAATTGACCAAAATTGTAAACATTTAATACGGACCAGTTTTAACTGCGTGATTAATCGGACGCTAGCTGTTAACAAATTTAAGCTTTCCAATTGTATAATATTAAACTTTTGCTAATGTTGTCACTAAAATTATTAGATATTTAGTTATTCAGTTTTTCTCATAAATTATAATTACATATATTTTTGAATTTATTATAGATTAATCAATTTTATTTACATGAATCTAACTATTTTATCAAATTTATTAACTACAATTTAGTATAGAAACGAAAAGTGTAAAAATAATGTATGATTTGTAATGAACTAGTTAAAAGAGACTATGCACTGTTGTCAAAAATATGTATGTAAGTAACTGAGATAAGTCACTACTTTAGCCAAGTATTCTTTTACGTGCAATAGTCGATGGATAAAATAAATATTTGTTAAATGTTTCCTCACTTAAGCGGTTAGTTGAGTAATATATCTTTACTGCCAAAAAGGATATTAAAATAAAAACATAATTGTTTTGGCAATGACTTTGACTACCTAAACCTAAGGCCGATACAGCCGTTATCCGAAAAAGATCTGAGTTATGCAAAAATATGTGGAAAAGGGTATTCAAATTTAAGATGCAGCTGAACATTGATAAGTGGAATTTTACGGGAAGAGAAGGAATATTACGCGAGTGCATAAATGTAGACTAAAGTTCTTGATCAATTTATGCTGACCATGTTGGTAGTTGTTTTAGTATCAGGTCTGGGGAATATGAAGAAAAGTAGTTATATTTGAAAGAAGCTCTCCATGTAACATATTCGTTTATTTATCAAACCCATTAAGTGGCAAGCATAAATCAAGACGCCAGAATTACCATCACCAGAACTAGTACTTCAGTATTTTAGCAACCACAGAAAACTAAAAGACTAGAATGCTATATTATAGATGATATTCCTTTCCTGCGTCAGCACATCATCAATAGACCTGTTTTTGCAGGTTTTTAATTATTAAGAAATTTTAAAATATTGGTGACTCAATGTGCTTGTTATTTTGGAAGTGTTTAAATCTGCTCCGTGGTTTAATAGTGCATCAAGGAATGGTTGGATGGACTAATTGATGTGGGCTATAGCCGTCCTGATCCCGTGAGTCGAGGAGCTAAGGAGCAGCCAATTTAACTTTATATTCTATTATCACATACTTCTTTGTTTCAGAAAGTTGACAAGAATTGTTTAACGTATGGCCAACTGTTTGATGTATGCAACTCAGCAAGGAGATTTAGAAACTGTACTTGATATAATCAACAATCAGGTAAAACTGTAAAAACTGTATATGTATTATTTGTATTTTTGAAAAATTTAGTCGATATAATAAGCTAAAGGCTAGATTAAAAAAATAAAGCAAGATAATTTGGTTATTTGAAATGAGCACCCTGAAGCGTAGGGTGGTCAGCAGGGTGGGAATGGTCTTATTCCAAGGGGTTAGGCTTCAAGTTTTGTTACTCACCGGTTAAGTCGCCACCATGCGTTAGACAATCTGTTGCGGTAACTCTTCTCCGGGCGCCTCATCTCCCTAAGCGGCGATTTGCAGGTACTCACCTGATTCAGCCCCCTGTGACTTCTTTTTGTAGGGTTATTTGAAACCCCTTGTCTACACCTACCGCTTAGAGACCTTGGATGACCTGAAGACCAACATTCGCGAAGGAATTGCCAACGTATGTATAGCTATGCTGGAGAGAGAAATGAGAAACTTTATAATTCAACACACTCCGTGTATTGACAATGGAGGGCGACATTTGTCATTTGTAAAATAGTAAAAAGAAATATGACTGCATTTTGAAATCAGCAAGTTATCCTGCCGCACCCTCATAATAGACATAGATTTTAGTTTCTAATTTCTAACCTAATCTCTAAAACAGTAATATTATTTACACATTACGGTTTTGACCTATTGCTGTAAGAACCAATATCAGTAGAGTGTACCATAGATACCATAGATTCTGTAATGAGAGCACATTTATTTTATCGAAGACCAACGCCAGTCTCGCTTTTGTTGTTACAATCAAGTACAACATAACCCCCGAGGTCTTTACACATACTGTAATTATGACTAAAGAGGTTGGTAGAAAGTAACAACAATATTGTCACCACAATTTTATATTAAAATTCACAAATGTGCGTGTTAACTTAGAAAGAATGAATTCTATACTAAGCTAACTATTTTACAAAATTTATTAAGAAGTTAGAAAAAAGTCAAAGAACTTTCGAAAAGAAGTGAAAAAGTTAAGAACTTCTTAAAAGTTTGTAAATTATTTAGCTTAGTACAGAATTAACTCTTACTAAGTTAATACGCAAACTGAAGATGATATTTTGTGTCGAAACGCATTTGTGAATTTTAATATAAAATTGTGGTTTCAATATTGTTGTGTCACTTTCTATCAACCTCTCTAGTCATAATTATGAAGTGGTACCACAAAATCTCAGCCAAAATAACCTACTTTTTACACATATTCGTAAGATGTCGCCCACCAAAATATAATATAAACTTACTAATTTTGATTTTAGCCCTGGTTGTTACTTAAAAGAGAACGTTCGCTAAAGTCAGCGCTACATTACAGCGCTGAGAATCAAGACACGAGTTGTTGTCAAGCCTTGATAATGGCTGCCCCGGAGCTTGTCGACTTACCCGATCAAGACGGCTACACCCCACTTCACTTGGCAGTTATTTCATCCAACCATTCCTTGATGCTTCAACTTTTAGACCATGGAGCAGATGTAAACGCTATTGATAATGACAGTCACACTCCTCTTCACTGGGCCACTGGTAATTTATAAAATCACCATATTATACTAGAGGTGGGTTGGAAATAACGTAACAGTTAAAAATAACCTGTTATTGTAAGGCAACCGTTCCTCAGATAACCTAATATTGAAACATACCTGTTATCGAGTAACTCTTGTCCAATTCATAAATATTTCGACTGGCGCGGAAAGGAAGGGTTCCTTCCTTTCTAAGGGTACTGCAGTAGTTACAGCTCTAGCCTAGTTCATAATATTCTGCAGAGCGGCAGCACTGTACTCGTACTTTGCTCCTATGATACGATGCGTTATATTATAACTTAACTTAACGGGAACGGCATTAATAACCCCAGAGGTATTAGGTTTTAATGACGCTTTATATTATAACTATAACTCTTCATTACGTTACGTTATCAATTCAGTTCTGTTTTTTATTTCCGTTACCGTTCTCGGATTCCGTTTCCGTTATCTGTACTGTTAAGTTATGTTATTTCCATTTAAATAATGTTATTTCAATACAAAACAAAAACGGCAAAGATTTGCAAGATGTTGGTTGGGTAGGGGAGAGGTACTAGTAGAAGGGGTAGAACCCTACTTGGAGTCCTCATCCCTTCCTCTGTCTAATTAGTAGTTTCGCTCCTACTGTGAGTGTTTACCACTGCCATGGGCCCTGCGGCGGACTGACGGCAATACCTCAGCTTAGAACCCAGAACCAGGTTTGCACTCCGGCCCCTCCCCGCCCCCGCTTTTCATACGTAACTAACCGATTTTTCTCAAACAACTTTTGTTATTATTATATTATACGACTCTTTAGGATTTCATCGCTGCAACAATTTTAGACTCATACTTATGTTACATGCTATTATCGGCTTCAGAAAGGGCCCCTTCTTTGTTTTATTTTGCTTCTCAAATATGTTAAAGGGCCAAAGTTTTAAATAGATTAGATCTTTACAGCGATCCCACTTATCGGATTTCAAATGATTAATATTTGTATCATAGATAAACGCCAATTATTGTAGAATCTTCAAGCTGCGTAGAATATCTTCACTATTAAATAAGTAGAATTTCATCAAAGGTATATTATTTCGACAACATTTTTATTTATTATTATTTTTTTTTGTTTGCTCATACAGACACTAATGGAACCTATTACCCACATAACCTACTCCAGTAACGTGTTTCCGATCGAGAACGGGGACGTCATAACCAGTTACCATCAAATAACAGTTATTACCCACCTCTACCATGTTATACTTATTGGTGGATCTTGGTTTATTAATATATTAAAATTATTAGTCCACCTTAGTACCTTACTTACTTACTTATCCTGGCGCTAAAGACCTTGAAGGACTTCAGCCTCAGCAACCATCTTTGTTGGCCATTCCTCTCCAGTTTCGCACCTTCAGTGCGCTATGTCATAATAAGTAGTTTCTTTCGATAATTATCTTATAGCCTACATATTCTTTCATTAGAAAAAATATGCTTGAAATCGGTACTTTTTTGTTTATTTATTGAAAAGGAATAAGTATTGTAAGAAGTAATTTACTTTTAGTAAACCCCAAATGAAATTTTCGACTTCCCATTAAGTTACAACTTTTGCCGTAATCCGTTTTCGTTCAGATAGACTTGCCTGTAATGATCCTCTACTTATTGAGACTGTTTTAAACAGCAATTTGATTTATTTTTTTTTAGACATCCTATTTCTCTATTTTTACCTTTGCCCAAAACCGTTTTCATAATTACCTCTATTTTTTTCTTTTATATTAGCCACTATAATCAAGTTCAATTGAAATGAAAAAACCTTTATTTTTTAACAGTGTGTAACGATGCAGAAAGTGTCCAAGTTCTCCTTGAAAGAGGTGGGGATGCAAATCTTGGTGATATACACGGAGGAAGACCTCTTCATTATGCAGTTCAGATGTGCGGTGATGCTCTGGTGGCAGTAGCAACGCAGCAAGGTTCTGAGAATGAAGACAGAAAACCAAGTCTTTCAGTTCTTCAATTGCTCATTCTTCACGGAGCCCAAGTAAACGCACCCGATTCTCACGGAAGACAACCCATAATTTGGGCAGCAAGTGCCGGTTAGTATTTATTAATAATTATTTTTAATAGATACCTATTAAAAATAAGCAGGGTAAAGACCTAGGAAGAGAGATGGCTAAAAGATCTTTACAAAATATATTATATTTATTATTAAATAAATACACTAACATTTCTTTTCTATACCAGAGAAAAAAAGTAAAAGGTAGGCACTTCCATTTCTATTTAATAAAACAAGTTACCTATCTCAAAATGTAATTTATCTTCTAAATATGTTATGGTTTTCATAAAATATTTTATCAGTATGATGAGGTGTCTCTAAATTACAAGAGCCTTTTATAAAATTAAAAATCTGACACTAATTGGGAGTTAAACAATTTTAATACGAAAGGGACGTTAAGGAAATTTCTCCATTTACTATTAATGTTTATTCAACCGAAGTATCCTCTTTTACAATATAGAATCCCCTCTCTAACAAGTTCTAAACTAAAATGATCAGAAAGATAAGTTTCTCAATAATGTCAACTTAACTTTATATAATAACTTGAGCTTAACTAGTAAATTTTAAATCAGTATTAGATGGTTATAGGTAAAGAAAAGTCCTCGCCATTTTTGTAAAGGAAAAAAAATATAAGGATAAAATTACTTTTATTTCTTTCAGCTATTTATTAATAAGCTCTGTATTAATAGCTCTGTAACACTTCTACTTATAATGACATTGCAAGATGAACAAGGGATTGTTTGAACACACAATATGACACAAAAGAATCAGAGTAGAGGTAATTTTATTTTAAAAATACCTTGTTAAGCACTATTCTTGATTAGAAATATTATTGTGTTTTAAATGAAGGCAGTCCTGAAGCTATATTGGCACTCGTGAATGCTGGATCCAGCGTTGAAGCATCTGATCACGACGGCTTAACAGGTATGTGACAATTTTTATTCTCTTTAAAATTATACATTTGTTTGGAAAGTGGTAAGAAATTTGCTGGGAGACCCTTGTGAAATGTAAGGTCTATTCATCCTGTTAAATATAGTTAAATGAGAGAGAAGAGAAAATATATGATTAATACCTCAAATGCTCAGCTGGAAAATGTAGGGATTGAAAAGGATCCAGTAAGATGAACAAGGGATTGTTTGAACGCGCAATACGACACAAAAGATGCAGAGTAGAGATTATTTTATTTTATTTTATTTCTTTTTTATTAAGGAACAGTTTGTTTCTCTTAACTTACAACATTAACAGTCATCAACGATCCGTGTGATTTAAATTTGCTGTTGTATGCTCCTAGTACGAAAGTAAAACAGCAATTCGTAAAATCTTGGGATTGAGAAGGATCGATCCAGTAAGATGAACATGGGATTGTTTGAACACGCAATATGACTTACAAAAGAATCAGAGTGGAGGTTATTTTTTTATTAAAGAGCAACGATCCGTGTGATTTTACTGTGTTGTATGCTCCACAGCTCCACACTCTTAGTATGAAAGTAAGAAGAAAGCAATTCGTAATGTTCACAAACAACCATTCTTGATAAATATTATGTTTAACAACATTAAAAAATCAAATTAGAGGGAAAAATTAAGTTAAAAAAATTAATATTAAATATGTAGAAGAAGATATTCTAATCAAACTGGCGTGTATTTCATTTATTGTGAGCTGATCCGCTTAGACAAATCTCCCTTTTTACTTTCTCATATATGTCGTATATATATTATATAGAGAAAGTATTGTAATTTTAGATCATAGAAAGTGTTGCATGTACTTGAACAGTTCATCAAATCTAACAGCATAAGGAGTTGTTGAGGGCCCTTATAAATTACTGTGCTTGTCCGTCCATTCGTCTATCTGTAACGCACCTGTTCTCCGAAAGCATTCAACACAAATAATTTAAAACTTTGCAATTATGTTATTTGTAATAATCCAACCACAGGAAAATGATAGGGAAACTCCAAAATAAAATCATCCCTCGTAAACTAGGGGTGTAGATTTTTTTTAACGAAAATGCACAAGGTAGGGTGTTAAATGTAAAGGCGCGTCCACACTATGCCAAGCGGCAAGGAATGGCAAGGCCAAATGGCATTGCCAAGTGTAATGTGGACGTCTCCCTTGGCATTTGCTATTTGCCAAGCTTGGCACAAAACGTGCCACTTGACATGCCAAGCCGAACCCGATGATTGTCGGTCTGGATCAAAGAAAGCCAGACGGCAAGAAGTCGTAAGTCGGCCAGACGGCTTTGCCGCTTGGCCTTGCCAACTGTCATAGTGTGGACGCGCCTTAAGAGGAGGATTCCCTGAGAACAAATATATAATATTATTTGGTTTCGTTCTTTGTACCAATTAATCTATGCGCATTGTGTCCTTGAAAATTGCGTTTTTAAGACATTTCCTTTTTTGGGCAAGACACTTCGGAGTAGTTTTATTGTGTTTTGATAATCAAAATGCTGTCAACAAATTAAAAAAGCGTTTGTGTCTCGTCATTATAATAATGGTTCAAAAGTTATAGTAGAAACAAACTTTTTAATGGCCACCATCTTGATTCGACTGGGCCGATATAGCTGGTTAACGAACTCGTCCTATTTGTTAAATTGCCTACGGACCCTTTGCGGTGCTGAAAGCACATACTTGCCCAATTTATGTTTAGTAAATTCAGCTTAAAACAACGAAATGTTCATTTGTTTTCATAGCCCTGCGCATTTAAAATTATTTATTAACAAAGCTTCTACAGTTAATATTACAAATTATTACATATATCACGCATATATCAGAAGAGTAGTGAGGTACATCTTTATTTGGAAATTTTTCAGCTTTACACTGCGCTGCTTCTCGAGGACACATGGATTGCATAAACACATTGATCAATTTATGTGGTGCCGAAGTAGACGTTATAGACACAAACGGATGTTCGGCATTATTTTACGCTGTCACACTTGGTCATCTAGAATCGGTTGTACTTCTACTCAAATTTGGAAGCAACCCCAATAGACAGGATAGAAAAGGACGAACGTATGTATGTTAACAATTTAGTTCATTACGTGCATGTAAATCTGTTCTCGGTTCTAAAATGACCGAGGATAATGTTTTCACTGACGATGTCAAATAATGAAATTGAGATAAAAACACTCTCCTAAAACCGACTTTAAAACTGAGGTATAATTAGCGCAGAAGCGTCTATTTTTTATCTTACTCCTGTTATTAACTTCATCTGGCAACTGTCCTGCAACAAAGTAAAATAACGCCATGCTAAAATATTGTACCCATGTTTAATTTCTCAAGTGGATCAGGATTACCGAAAGTAGTAAACAAAAATATTACTGATAGATAAAATGATATAAGGTTATTTGTTTATTGTATTTAAATTAGCTGATTACCAGTGCTCCACTTCGGAGGTCATTGAAGTAGAGGTATTTTACTTGTTCATCCACCCCCTCCCCCCCCCCCTCCCGGTATAAATTAGAATAAAGCTTCCAGCCTAAAGAGAAACCTTGTTACAACAACCAAATTACAGAAGTTTCGCCTGAGCATCAATTCCCAGTCTTTTATTTTTTTACTTTGCCTATATTTTAGTGTGATTGGTTCCTGAGATATCGTCATGTCCAAATTTGCATATAACTAGCTGCCGTCTTGATTAAAGATGTAAGATTAAAAAATATTTTTACTTTTTTAATATTTATATCCACGCTAGAATGTTTCAACAGTATTAATGATAAAATTAAATTCACTTTTGAAGAAGAAAATAATAATGTTAAAATAATAAATTTAAAGGTTCTAGTCCAATTTCTTCGGGAGATATCGCCATGATAAGTCCGCATATAAATAGCCACCATATTGAATCAAGATGGCGGAACGTAAATCGATTTCTTAGCAAGCGCCCAGGGGGTAAGAGAAACCTCTAAACAAAATTTCAGCTCTTAAGCTATTATCGTTCTAGAGGTACTGTGATGGAGATAAATGGTCATCATATAAGTTAAGGTTAAGTTGGCCGATTGCAAAATTCTCGAACAAAATTTGTTTAAAAATAGGAAGATAACTTTCGAATTTCAAGGTTCTAGTCCAATTGCTTCTGGAGATGTCGTCATGTCAAATGCAGCATATATGTGGCAGTCATATTGAATGAAGATGGCGGAATGTTAAAAAGATTTCTAAGCAAGCACCTAGAGGATAAGAGGAACCGCCAGCAAATTTTAAGTTTTCTAGCTATTACCGTTCTGTGATGGATGAATGAGTGATATTTGACTTTTATTTATATAGATGATGTTTCTATCGTTTAAGATCTTGGCATCAGCAAAAGAAAAAATGCATTGATAAGTAATAACAAATACAAGAAAAACAACAACAAAAAACAAAGATAATAAGTATCAGCAAGTACAAAAATACATCATTTAATGAAAGTCAATAATCTTTTTGGATACTCCTGGATGGAACATAGGACCCAATCTGATTCAATTTCCCGTTGTCTCCTTGATGTTCATCCAGCTTCTGCTTTCACTTTCAGCCACCAGGTTGTTCTTAGTTTTCCTCTTCTGCTTTCTAGGGGATGCCTCAGCCAAAAGGCGATATAGACCAGAGGAATTTATCCAAATAAGTTAAACTAGGATTGTTATCATAAGTTTGGATCCTTGAAGGGTAGGAAGAAGAAGAAAACTAGTACTGCTTCATGTTAGATGACAACGTTTCGGCTAATCTAGCCATTTTCGAGCCTATATTCATGCCTAATATTCATTTATTTAAAACATGACATACATACGAATAATTCATTAATTGATATCGTTACGGAATAAACAATAATTACCTCTATCCTATACATTAAAATTCTGTGTTTAAATTTACATTTATGATAATTACAGTTGTATCTATACTACTGGGTCTCATTCGGGGAACTGGTAGTTCACCACGTCAATATCCTATAATCAATAATACATTGATAGTAATTGTAATGATTGGTATGAGAACAAACAGGCTAGGTATTAATCAAGTAGGAATAACAACTGAGAAACAGCTAAAGTAATAAATATGTAAGTGTGTGAGTTTACCATGAGTGAAAAGACAAGTGACTAGGGTAGAATTGATAACCATTAATATCACTAACAAAACTAACACAAATTAAAACAAACATTCAAATTAACAATCTAAAACTAATCAAAAACTACATCACAGTAGTAGGTAACAGTAGACTAGTAGTAACAATAACAGTGTAATTAAATAAAAATAAATTAAAATACAATAAAATACGTCCTGTTATCATTATTAAATAATAAGGCTTAGACTACTGATTTCTGTTATCTAAAACTTGTCAACAATTATTTAGTCAACAAATTTAAAATATGAAGGTAACTATGTTTAACAAAATAAAAGATCAATTTAATTGAGCTCAACAATTTAATTTGTTAATAGTGAGTGTGGTGTAGATTATGTATTCTGAAGTGTATTGCGTGGCGGGAGTTTTAAATTCAAATGATAGACTCCGCTCTAATATTTATTTAAGGATCTAGAATCCGTTTTGAGGTTTACTGTTGTCTCAAAATTGATGGCGATATTAAGTGCCTCAAGCATTTTTCTCCTATTGGTTCTATTTTCTCTACCTATTATTTTTGTGTCTTCAAATTTGAAGGTATGATGTGTACCCTCTTATTTTATTCGGGCTATGACGTTATTGATGCTGCAGGGCAGCTCACTGTGGAGCAGCTAAGGGACAGTTAGAAGCAGTCAAAGCACTAGATAGATGGGGAGCTGATCTTTGGCAAAGAAGCGTAAGAGGAAATTACCCACTTCACGAAGCCGTAACTTCAGGAAGGTCCGATCTCTTGGCTTGGCTTCTTTCACAACGACCTCAAGCCGTTAACGCTTCTAACAACGACGGCCAAACACTTCTTCATATAGCAGCGGCTCGAGATCACATCCACCTCTGCCAGGTTAGTAGGTCTTTGAGATATACTTATAAAATAATTGTGATACAAACCACATGATATTTACTTCAAGTGCTAGGTCTTCCGATGGTGCCCTGTTTCAGTTATTGTAGGTTCTGGCGTTTCGCCTCCATTGGTGGAGGGAGGCATCCTGAGGGATGCCCATTGCTGGGGCCATCTGGGGTGTAGTTGTTGCCCCGACGAAGGGCTACGGGAACTGGTAGTAGCAGCCTAGAACTGAAGTTTTTATTCTTGTCCAGATTATTCTAAGTTCTAAGTTTTTATTATCAAGTATAGATTATTCTAAAACTTTAACAGCATGCAATATGAAAAGGCTCGGCTTTATTTACTTTTTAATAATAATTAAAAGAAAATTTTATTCTAAAAATTTCCAGGAAATTTATACGTCTAAGGCTTACGTGTGTGTATAATAGTATCGCGAGACTTCTCTCTGCCATAATTTATAAGAATAGTACATTTTTTTCCATATCCCTTAAGTCATAAGAAAATTTAAATAGTATACATATTTTAACTATATAATAATTTATAATTTTCCCTCACATTATTGAAAGAGACGCATTCAGGAAGGGAGGTGATATCAGTCACCCTTCGTTATCTAAGATTGCACTTTAGTTATTAAACATTTCCTCTTTAGCAGATAGACGGGATGTCATGGTTCAGCTGGCTTTTTAGTGAAATTATAGTCTTTGAATGAGAAATAATTAAAGGATTCTTTAAATAAATTAAGGCAAGTCTACAAAGTTGGAAAACCAATTTTCCTGATGCACTTCTCCACTACCTTGACAAAATATTAGAATTATGGCTGTTCCTTTTTGATGTTATCAGATGCTGATTAATGCCGGTGCCTTATTGAACCCTGTTATGAAAAGACGTTCAGGAGACTTAGTGACTCCGATGGACGTGGCGATGACAAAATCAAATAATCATCTGGCGAAAGTCCTACAATCGATAGGTGGCGTTCCCATTTCAAGGCTCACTATTCAGTCTGCCGCTCTGACACGTCCATCAACTAGGTATATTTTAGATTAATGTAAAAAAATTATTAAGACCAAGTTTAATGAATCTCCCGTAGATTTCAAACACATATATTATTATTTTAATTGAAAAATTAAATAATTTAGCCAATTATGTGCAATCAGCACACAAGGGTTCCTAAGCAATTTAAAAAAATAGGACGAGGTCGTAAACAAGAATAATCGGCCCAGCCGTATCTAGGTGGCGGCCATTAATTAACATTAAAAGTTTTATTTAGCTATAACTTTTGAACCATTTATTATAATGACGTAAAACTAACAACTTTATATGAATACTTATTGTCCAAACGCAGAAACAAATCCCAAGTGCCTAGCCCAATGTATTGCTTTGATATTAAATTTTTATAATATAATTATTTATTTGATATAAATTTTGGGGCATGAGAAAACGTACTTTTCAAGGACACATGACCCAAAAATGAATTGGCATGAAAACGAAACCAAATATGTATATATTTGTTCTCAGGGCGTCCTCCTCATTCATTTAACACCCCACATGACGCAATTCAGTTAAATAAGGTCAATCCCTTACACATTAATCCCTAGTTTTGGAGGAACGATTTTTTTTAAGCTACCCAATAATTTTCTTGTGTTTAGGCTTTTAGACATAACATAACTGCAAAGTTTTAAATTTTTATGTTGGGTACATTACTTTTGGTTCGGAGATGAGGTGTGTTACAGAAATACAATCAAGCAGAGGAGTGCAGAAACGTATAATCCCTGATAGAGAGACAAATGAGGAAACCCTTATACGAGGACAAAACGAGCATTGCCTACGGATCCTAAAAGCAAAAACGAATTTATATTTATGGGAGGCTTTGTTTATCATAGGTTAACATTGTTTACATTTTGTAGTTTTTACTTAGTAGAAGCTGTTTCATTGCATTTTTTAGGGCACTTACTGACATGGAATATAGTAAGCCTAAAGCTATTGGGGACAAACATGGAGAACCCATCATAAGAATGAGGCCTGCCAGAGAAAATGAAAAACAAAAAATTCAAGAAGAAAACAAAGACTTCACTGTAGAGACAAATGATGAACAAATATTGCAGGTACTTATATCAATTCCAAAGAGGTTTATAAAAAAAGACGCAATAAAAGTCAATTATAAATATTAAAATTTACTTTCCTATATATACATAATATATAACTAGTCTGCGGCCCTCTAAATGTCACGTAACCAAGGTACATTAATACCAGGTAATTGTATAAATGCTGGTATTTGTATAGAACCTGGTACTTTTATTGGAGCAAGTTATTTTTGTAGGAGCCGGTAATTGTGCAAGATTACTAGGTTGTACTTACATGCTTACGTTTAACATTATTTGTTGCAATTAATATGTAATGTCAGTTCTATTTATAACTTGTTTTGTTTTGTATCTGTTAAATGTTGAATAAGTATTAACACGTTTTAGTTCATTTTGTGTAATACATGGTCTTATTGTTCCTTCATTGGTGACCCGAACCGAGGACATCATATCTACAGTTAACGAAACTTTGTCGGAAGAACAGTCGAGCACTACAACTACATCTGAAATTTCACGGGTTGCAATCAAACTTCCTCCACTCTGGAAAGCTGACCCAGAGATGTGGTTCGTAAGTGTCGAGGCCCAATTTGCTGCAGCCAGAATTACAACATAGGATACTCGTTATTACTACATTCTGGCCGCTCTCGACGGCGATATAATCTCAAGAATCCGGGATGTTATTCTCAGTATGCCGGTAAGTAACAAATACACATATTTAAAGCAAGCCTTAACTAAGAGCTTCGCCCTGACCGAAGAAGATCGATTGACCCGGCTACTAAAACCTAAACTAAAAGGGCAGACCTTGGTGACAGAAAGCCCTCAGAGCTGCTTATACAGCTGCAGGGTTTAGCGGGTGGTACAACTGTAGTTTCTAGGGTTTTAAGACAATTGTGGCTGAGGGCGCTTCCAAATAAGGCCCGTACTATTCTGGCCACAAGTAAGGAACCACTTGAATCACTAGCAGTCATTGCCGATGCAGTAGTAGCCACTTTAGAGCCGGATATATGCAGCACTAGCGCAGAATCGTTACAAGGGTCACTGGAACCAAACCAAGATGCCATCGCCCGATTGCAGAGCTAGGTCTGCGAGCTTACCAGGGCAGTAGAGACATTATCTAGAGATTCTAGTTATCGGTCCCGTAAGGACGTAAAAAGTCAGGAGTTAGTTTTCTTATCGACACGGGTGCGGATATTTAAGTGTTGCCACCAACACAATACGAACTGCATCGACAATAGAGTACTCGGATAGCAGCCGCTAACGGGTCTAGCATAAGAACATTCGGCAATAGAATGGTGAAGCTCGATCTCGGCATTGGATGTCCGCTGAAATGGAAGTTTACTGCCGCTGCAGTCTCAAGGCCAATAATTGGAGCAGACCTTCTCAATTTGTTTGGACTCTTAGTTGACATAAAGGAAAAACGACTTATTAACTACACTTCCTTACGCTCCCTGCTATGCAGTGAAACTTTATCTTCGGAGCCTAGTGTTAGCATGGTAAGCAAGACAAAATATTAAATCAGTTCAAGGAACTGACAAAACCACTTCTAGTTACTGCTATTCCACGGCATGACATCACACACCACATAGTGACTAAAGGTCCACCAATGCACGCTAAAGCTCATCGTTTGTCTTGAAGGAGTTCCTTACGCGAGTCCATTTCACATGGTTCCCAAAAAGAACGGAGAATGGAGACCTTGTGGTGATTATAGGGCTCTCAATAGCTCAACGGTACCAGATCGCTACCTGGTTCCACACATACAAGATATTGCCAACAATCTGGCCAGTAAAACAGTGTTCTCTACCATCGATCTCATCAAAGCCTACCACCAAATTCCAGTGGAGCCGAGGGACATCGAAACAACTGCCATTATCACCCCGTTCGGCTTGTTCGAGTTCCTACGAATGACTTTCAGTCTCCGCAATGCCACCCAATCGTTCTAACGTTTCGTCGTACAGGGCCTGGACTTTTGTTATGCTTATTTGGATGACATCTTAGTAGCATCCCGGAATCCAGAAGAACATGAAATCCATCTTCAACACCTATTCGAGAGGCTACAGAATTACGAGGTAGTGATAAATGTGAGCAAATGCGTTTTTGGCCAGCCATAAATCATCTTCCTCGGACATACAATTACAGCAGAAGGAACCACACCACCACCAAGCAAAGTGGCACCTATTAACAACTTCCTAGAACCAACATCAGTAATGGCACTGAGGAGGTTCTTAGGCATGGTCAACTTTTTCAGGAGATTCATAAAACAAGCGGCTGAGGTGCAGTTACCCCTACTCGAATATCTGAAAGCCTCAATGAAAGAAGGGAAAATACAGGTGTTCAAGGAAGCTGTTTTTGCTTTCAACATGCTTAAAAGAATGCTAGCAGACCGCACTCTGGATGAACTAGGAAGTTCATCCATCTGCTACCACACCCATTACGACAGACCTGTGTCATAGCTGGCAAGGATAATGTCGTGGCTGATACTCTTTCACGTGTAGAAGAAATTTCAGCCCCAATAACTTTGGATCTAGGCCAATTAGCTGTGAGGCAGAGGAAAAGCAAAGAAGTAAAACAGCTGGTCGAGGGCAACAGTAGCCTTAAGTTGGTTCCTATCAGGTTCGCGTCTGTAAAACACTCAGTGTACTATGACACCTCGACTGGTTTACCAAGGATCTTTCTGACAGAAGAGTTTAGGCGCCTTGCGTTCAACACTCTGCATGGCATGTCTCACCTGGGAATTCGAGCAATGAACAAGTTATGAAGCGCCACTACATCTGGCCGGGCATGGCTCGAGAATGCACCAAGTGGTCTCGGGAGTGCATAAGCTGTCAGCGGGCCAAAATTCAGCAGCACACCAAGCTCGCACCGAACACATTTCGAACGCCCGATAAAAGGTTCTCACAAGTCCACATAGATCTCGTGGGGCCATTACCTCCGTCAGAAGGATTTCGTTACTGCCTCACCTGCGTGGATTGCTTCACGAAGTGGCCGGAATCAATCCCCTTGCCAAACATTGAAGCAGAGACGGTGGCAAAGGCGTTCTATACAGGATGGGTCGCAAGATTTGGCTAACCGCTATATGTGAAATCAGACCAGGGAAGACAGTTATAGTCGTGTTTATTTCGGTCATTAGCCAGACTATTGGGAATAAAAAGAATCCGAACTAGAGCCTATCACCCGCAAGCCAACCGGATGGTCGAGAGGTTCCAAAGAACGCTGAAGGCAGCTATCAAGTGACATTCCTTCCCGAACTCTGCAGTGCCAGTTCTATTTACAACTTGTTTTGTTTTGTATCAGTCAAATGTTGAATAAATATTAAGAACGTTTTAGTTAGTTTTGTGTGGTACATGGTCTAATTGTTCCTTCAAACACTAATGAAAATTGATAAAAAAAAAAACAATAATTGTGTCAAAACACTATGTCAGCATGACAAAATGGTTGGATTCCCGTACTTCGCTATGGAGTATGTTTTCTTAAAAAAATGTTTTTTAATTTGATAGGTTTATAAAGTACTATCAAAACACAGTAAAGTTATTTTACAGAGTGAAATATCTTTATATCAGAGAGTTTTCTAAATTCCTCCCCCTTTATTTCTACACTCCTCCCTGTAATACGAATATAATTTTCAAAAGTCCCTAATTAGCAATTGATTCTGTTACGTATTTATCTCTCATAATTTTGCCCTACTAGATTAAATTATCATTTTGCTTTTTACCTTTGTTCTCTAGTACCACTAGACAACATAAAACCTAAATATGGCCAAAGTCCATTCTTAAAAAATCTTCACTTTTTCTATCTATGTTTATAAGCTATCTCATTGTATGACTCATTCCCTCTCACTGTATCTATTTACTATCTCTATCTACTACTGCATACCTTTTCTTCATCTTCAGTGTGCTACTGATTGTGATCAGGGAATTATCTTTATCTAACTAGTGTAACCAGTTGTTCAACTTAACTTAATATATATTTCACCTAACCTTCATCTTAATCTTAAATTCATCTTAACTTACATCAATTCAAACCTGTTAATCAAGATAGTTCCTGTGTTGTGGACTTACATAAATTAATGTGCTGAGGACACATCATTTCATCAATAACCAGTTTCTCCTTCATTAATATTATCTCATCTTATCATGTAGCTGACTACTTTTTACACACTCAACTTGACCATCTCTGCCATTTCAACTTATCTCTCAACACCAGCTTACTTTTCATTTATCTTTTACTTAACTCCTTTTTATTTATCTTAAACTTCAGAGACTTTAATCATTATCAGTTTCAGAACTTATATTCATCCTTTTTATAAAGAAATTATTATTTACATTTTTAATTACTTATATATTTAATACAAAGGCTTATCTTTTCTTTAATTGTTTTTATTCTGTGTCTTCTTTTTACCTTGCACAAGTTATTCATAAGAACTCTATTTACAGTCCAAGCTTACCATTGCACCCAGTTTAATCCCCAGTTAGAGGTGGTTAGACGTAGTTATTGCTAGTCCCCTCGCTCTAACAGATTCCGACTTCTGGAGAAGCTTTTCTAATGTAAACTTTGCGGCGAAAGCAGAGGTAATGAGATATGAAAAATTTTAACAGAAAACAAAGATTAATATTTGCCTCATGTATCTCCCCACACTCCCAGTTTCTTATTGCGCCCTTGGGTTAAAATTGGATTAAGTTTTATTAATATGCTTGCATCCTAAAGTGAAGCCCTTTCCCAAGTATTAAGTTCCTTATTTCAGAAGACCAGTCTTGGCTTAATTTCCTTTCATTTTTACTGTGCCCCTCCTTTCTCTCTTAGGAATCAAATTGAGAAAAAGAATGAATTTTTGGCAGAGATCAATATTATTTTAGAAACTAAGTCAAAATGGCCGATTGGAAAATTCTTTCACGATTGTTGTTTATATCATGAAACAAAGCTAACCTCCAAATTAGCAATGAGATAAATCTCATTGCGAAATGTCAGCTCTCTAGCTATTGCTGTTCAAGAGATAATGTGATAGATGAGTCAGTGAGTAAGTGCTATTTGCCTTATATACATACACACACACACACACACACACATATATATATATATATATATATATATATATATATATATATATATATATATATATATATATATATATATATATATATGAGCAGTTTTTTTATTGTTGACAATTTTATTTAAATCATAATGTGTATAATTCTTTGTTTAAGGTTTTTGTTGGGGAAGATATAGAAATAAGAAGAGTAAAAAATCGTTTGAGGAACAAGAAGAGAGTTTTAAAAAGAAGTATGGCAAAAAAATCAAAAAAATGCAAAAGAGAGAAAATTCATTTCTCAAAATTAAAGTCTAAGTTTACGAATAGGTATGCTGATGGATACGAAATATCTACAAGTAGTGCAGAAATAAACAGTGAAACAGATTATACAACAGAGTCTGATAATTCTTACTCTAAGGCAAATAGAGTGAAAAAGGTAGGGTTCAAATTCGACGCAAACAAGTGTAATGAAAGCACCGAATCTGAAAATCAAATTAAATCAGATAAAATAGGTGACGACAAGGGTTGTACTAAAACTAAAGAATTGTCTGGTGAAGAAGTTCCAGAAGATTCGGAATGGATAGTACGTGAGCAGGAGAAGTCTGAAGAACCAATGGCGCAAGAAAATTCGTCGAATGATACAGTGAAAGATAATGTACAAATTGTCGAAGCGATGGTCCATCATCAGGCTTCACTCAACATAGATTCATCTTTTAGCAGTAAAGGAGATGATCCTGTTAAGAGCTTCGGTGAGGGAGAAACAGAAAGGGAACATGGTTCAATAGAACAAAAGCGATCATACCTGTCAGAAAGGTCTCCAAAGCAAGAAGAATCAAATTTAATTTCTGAAGCCAGTTATTCACAAGAGGTCGAAGCAAATGAGGCTACTTCTGGTGAAGAAAAAGTAGAATCAGATGATATTGTTCTTACGGAAGATGTTCCAAGTACAGATCAAAATTATGATATAAACTCAGAAGACAAATTGGAGAGTGAATCACATGAACTATTAAATGATGAGGCAGGTGAAGGTGAACTTTTAGGGACCACTGAAGAGATCTACTTGGAGGAAGAGTCATTAGAAACTGGAGTTCAAGAAGAAATATCTTATGAGGAGGAATTTGATGTAGTACAAGAAGAAACCAAGGCACAATCAGAAGAAACAACACTTGCAGTGACTGAGAAAGAAGGAGAAGATGAAATAGAAGATCAAGATGAAGCCAAAGGTCAAAAAGCAACCAAAGATAGTGAGGATGGAGAAGACAATGAGGATGTTGAAGGTAAAGATGAAGCAGAAGGCCAAGAACAAGGAGAAGAACAAGGTGAAGTGGAATTTCAAGAAGAAGAAGAAACAAATATAGCAACAGAATTACATGAGGAGGATATTGATGCAATTGAATCTCAAACAAAAATGCAAGATGAAAATGAAGAGCTAAGTGATGCTCAGGAACAAGAGGAAGAAGTTGTAAATGAAGAAAACCGGATTGCTTTGGAGGAAGATGAATCACGTAGAACCACAGAGGAAAACGAATCCCTTATGGAAGAAATGGATGTTCAGCATGACGATAGAACAAATCTTCAGCAAGAAGAAGAACTTGATTATGAAGATTTTGATCAGTCTGCTGAAGATAAATCTACTTCTCTAAAATCCACTCGTGAAATGGACGCTTCCTTACCAACAAATGTTGAAGAACGTATGGATATAGGTGAGGAAGTTACTCTAGCCGATGAAATATCAGCAAGTGAACAGGAAGCAACCGAGTCTTGCAAAACGCATGAAGATACAAAAAATTCTCGTCATAACAACACATTAAGCAACTCCATAATATTTCCTCTTGAAGAAGAAACGACTTCGTTGGAGCCTGATAGAACCAAAAGAAGTTCACGTGAAGGTTCGCAAGAGAATGAAACAAATGAAAGTGGCAAAGATGAACTGTCTAGAAGAACTAGTAAATTAACAGGAGATAGTTTAGAATATACACTGGAACAAGGAGTAGAAGGATCTGATTCCCATGAACTCTTAAAGACTGAAATAAAATCAACTCACAGAGGAATGTCCATTATTTTCAAAAGTTAGTGTTTTATCTAATATATATATATATATATATATATATATATATATATATATATATATATATATATATATATATATATATATATATTATATATATATATATATATATATATATATATATATATATATATATATTATATATATATTATATATATATATATATATATATGATTAAAATAAGACTAAAACTCATTTATAAGAATGTAACACTGCATATTTATTTCAGGAACATATCCTTATGGTGCTGGCTGCCGACAGTTTCTTGACAACGTTCAAAAATACAAATATTTTCATATGAGGAATACAACCAAATCAATGTCTTTAACACAGTCTTTTCATACTGGCATGAAAAAGTACGTACATTATATACTTTATATTTTTCTCTAGATGTTTGAAATTAGTTGAGGGAAATCAATTGTTATTATTGTGGGGTTATTTCTACAAGTTAGTAAGTTTTTAAATAAATAACCTCCTCCAACATTCCTTTTCTTAAAAGAAAAGGATCATTAATAGAACTTTTTATTAATTGGAAGCTCTAAACCTAATGCTCGAAGCTCGAAATTACTCCTCTAACACTGAAATCATATTATTGGAAATGAAACTGAATTCAGATTTCGTTCAGTTCAAATACTTGGCATTTTATAGTATACTACCTGGATTGCCGTGCTTCGCTAATGTATATTTTTTGTTTCAACAATGGTTAGCTATAACATAGTTGAGACTACTTATTTGTTAGAACATTGTTACATGAAGTGTAATGGGACTATGCTAGCGTATCCTGAGTGTACCTGATTACAGGGTCAGTGATAATCAAGTTGCAGTCACTAACTAAAGCCAGCATCTCAAACAAGAAGCCCCGTGGCCTTCTAATAGAATTTGAGAGGACTTTACCTTAGCTTATGATGCAAAACTAAAGTTTTAACCCTTTAACTATTCAGTGTCAATTTACCTAGCCACTGTAACTCAAATTATAATACTCATACCTTTAGAAATAGGTAGTTTAGCAGGTATAACTTATCAATAAAACTCCCCAACTTTTACCCCCCAGTCACAAAACTTAGAAAAAAATCAATAATAATTATTAAAAACTCGTCTACAGTTTAACCACAAATATTACATCATTCTATTTTTAAAAATAAAAAATGGTTATATACTTCTGCTTTCTACTACTTTCTACTGCTTATATACTCCTGACTTTTCATGTTTGAACTATTATAAATGAAGTAAGTTATGGAAGAACTACCAACCCAACCAAGTTTTTAGAATTGATAAGAATTAATCACAACCAAATCTTGACTGAAAAAGGAATAAAAATATAATTTATATCCAGTAGGGAGAAAAAGTTATGATTTTTGATTGGTATAGAGGGACTAAAGTAAGTCTTTTCTTCCCTGAACTAAAAAAGTAGGGAGAAAAAGTAAAAGTAGGGCGAAAAAGTAAAGAACGACGAAATAGTAAGGATTGCCAACTTAATTATTTTATAAATAGTAGAAAATGGATGGCTAATGTAATGAAGTTGTTGAAATCAGGTTGGCGACACTACTTTTTCGACCTTGTTTTCATTGTTTATAACCTGCATCTAAATAACCTTCTATTTTAGTTTAATTCCAATTCTTATTTGTTTTTAATATTGAATCTCTTATATCTGCTAATAAAAGTGCTAATAATTTTTGTTATTTATTAAAATTATAAATAAAAACTGTGCATTGGATGAAAATGTGTATTTTCTCCCTACTGTACACCAAGGGTAGGGTCCCATGTCGGTGTAAAGAACCTGAAACCTTCTGATGTATACACCATAGCACTATATTTATAGGAATTGCTTATCCAACTCTAATCAAATAGCAAGATTAATGCATTACTTCAAATAATGTATAGTTAACTAAAATGACCCTATAATTTTCATGTTTCAGGTTCCATATGGAAAGAAAAATATTATCGAAGCTAATAGAACTTAAGCATCTCCAAATGAACTCAAAACAAGAAAATGAAATTTCTTTTGTAAAAAGACTTATTAACAGTTATCATAAAGATGGCCTTGTACTTGGTATATTTCCATACAAGGGTGTTACTTCTTTTAGAGGATTTGAGAAATATCTTTACGGTAGAATGTCTCTAAACTATTTCATTACCAATACAAAACAATTAATAATAACTTCTATTTCTTTATAATATACCCTGTGTATTTTAACCAGAT
This sequence comes from Gerris lacustris, assembly GCA_951217055.1. Taxonomy (NCBI): domain Eukaryota; kingdom Metazoa; phylum Arthropoda; class Insecta; order Hemiptera; family Gerridae; genus Gerris; species Gerris lacustris. The sequence goes on from OX578285.1 coordinate 14,590,740, forward strand.
TTAAAGTTGTATCTTTTGGAAATTTGACTGTTAAATAAAAAAAATCATACTTTATGGTTAATACATTTAAAAATGCATGTTATAGAACAGCTGTGGTTATTGCAAAGATCTGGTAAAGAGAAGCGGAGAAAGGAAGACTGGGGCGAAGTTGATCTTAGGGACAATCATTGCATAAAAATAACACATAGATGCAGCCATACCAATCAGGCTTACACGGAATTGCCTACAGCAGCTTATAGTAAGCTTTTCCTATGTTTTACTACACTATGTAATGTACTTACTACACTGTTTTAAGTTATTCATGACTAATGCTTGTGTTAAATGGATTATTTTTAAATCTATTTACTAGGAGCGAGTACAATTATGCATTACTAGGTTTACATTTAAAAACATTCTAGAGGGTTTTCGGCGTTAAGTGAAACAGATTTCATTGGTGTCAAGATCTTCTAGTTAAATATTTTGTCAATCCCGTTTCGAACCCTTAACCCCCACTCCCTCCACAGTAAACATCACTGTTCTGGAGATCGCTTAATCCAGGGGCTAGAATAACTTTGGAAACTAGCGTTAGACCTAGATATAAACAGGTACGCCAATGTGACTCCCTAATTGGTATTGACTTATCATACAAAAATCCTTTGGAATTATCCATATAATGAGTTTTAAACATCAGAATTCACGAAATTTCTGACTTCGGTCTACCCTGGAATAATTATTCCATTATTCTGCAACTGTACGCTCTAAAAATTAAACCTAATTAAACTTTTGAAGTTGGGTGTAATTCAAAACAAAAAAACAATTTCCATGGTTTATGGGCGTAAATTATTAGTGATGCATCTTTTGGAAGTAATAAATACATATTAGAAATATTGAGATTAACAAATGTAAACGCCATCATAAGTAGATTTGATATCGTCACCAAGTAATTGGCGAACTATCTAACTGAATACCTATTCTTATATGAATATCTAATCCTTATTTTCGCTACTGAAATGTTAAATGAAATTACATTGTGTTTGATATCATTCACAAGTTGTTATGTTTTGATCGTGTTGGGACCAGAAAGTTATCTCAATGGTTATCCCAAGTATGTGATCTCATCTCTCATCTGGACAATTTATCGTATAATGAAAATAACATTTCTAGCAATAGAGGCATATCTGTAAAGTGCGATGTTTTGCTTTCACTAATGGAAGCGTGTAACATATGGTATTTTAATGATGCAACAAACTAAATTTGATTACTTGTTACACTAAACTTGTTGCTCGATTAGAAAAAGTTTTAAATTTCATTGTTATTTGAATGATAGATCACTATAACATATTTAAAAAAAAACAAATACATAAATATTTTGTGTTGGTTATTTTCCCCTAGAAATGAACGTTAAGGAAAGCAAAGGTGTCAAAACGACTTCTGATGAAAATGGACTTTGGGAAAGAGAAGGATTTTCTGTTGAGGTATGTGATGCCGCTAGTGGACAAGCCTTGACTTCTGGAAGTAGTCAACAACATCTGCTTACCCTGACTCTTACAAACAGTACTCAGGCAAAGAAAAGATAAAGTAGTCAATTAATTTATCTACAACCGACTCTTGGGACCAGTAATCTAATAAGGAATCTTTGTAATCTAAACCCGCTTATAACAAATGTATGTATGTTGCTTGAACATGAATCAAAATAAATAAATGTGATTAAAAATACAATGAGTTCGCTTTTACTTATCTATCAACTTTGAATCAATTATAAAGTGAAAAGTCTCACTCATTTTTGAATACTTGACGTAAACTTTGGTATTTTGAGTTTGTCAATATCTTCGATTAAAAAACAACGACAACAATAACATACATACATTTACAAAATACTTGAGACAACCATTACCTACATAATAGTAATCCGGAAGGTCTTGCCCCTAGCCCTTCTTAGGCTGTTACTGAAAATATTTCGTAGTTCTCTAATAAATTTGTTGTAAAATAAAAACCTTATAATGTATACATATCGTTTTCTCGAAAAGAAAAACGTTTTTCGAAACCGATACCCTATAATGTAATAAAAATGTAAAAAAATCTGGTGTTCTTTATCTTATCTTATATACGAACGCACTATCTGGTACTATTTAATGCTTAGATTTTCGCGGGTTGTCTCATAATAAATCTGGTTTTACGGTTAAAATCAGCATCATAAAATCCGATATTTAGTGTTTAGATACCACTACAGGACATATTTAGGGGTGTTTAGCACCGTCATGTTAACCGAAGCAACAACATAATATAGTACCAATCAACATTTACTATACAGGGTGGCCCAAAAGTCTCCCCCCCCCCCTCCTAACTTTTGAACGGTTTGAGATAAATTAATGAAACTTGGGGGATCTCTACCATGCAAAGGGAAGTTCGTTTTCACGCAATCGCCCACTAGGGGCAACCACCCACTTGGCCCCCAAGCCACCCAACTTCAAAATTTTAAATTGGAGTATATATTTTTGATAGCATATTATATGAATTCTACGGTGAAAAAGAATAAACTTTCACTTGAAACTTTTTTTCCCTAAAAAGGGAAAAAATCCCTTTTGGGATAGCAAAATACCCTTCCGATAATACGTTGTAAAATCTAAACGGTTTGAGATAAATTAATAAAACATAGGGGATCCGTACCATGTAAAGGGAAGTTTGTTTTCATGCAATTGCGCAGTAGAGGCAACTACCCATTTTGCCCCCAGGCCACCTAACATCAAAATTTTAACCAGGAATGTATAATTTTGATAGCAGATTTAGATTCTACGGCAAAAAATAAAAAAAAATTATTTCTAACTTTTTTTATTTTATTTTATTTTATTTTTATCTTATTTTATTTCTAACTTTATCTCCAATATAGGGAGGCAAATGTATAAAAATGTTAGATTTCACCGCCTGGGGGCAAGATGGTTGTTGCCCCTAGTACGCGAGTGGATGAATACACACTTCCCTTTACATGGTACAGATACCCCAAGTTCCATCACTTTATTTCAAACTGTATAGATTTTATAACGATCTAAGTGTTATTTTTTTACTATTTCGGAAGGGTTATTTTGCCATATTTGCCCCCCTGTAGTGGGCAAAATATTGGAGATAGAAAAAATAGTTTCAAGTAAAAGTTTATTATTTCTCACCGTAAAATCCAAATATGCTATCAAAAATATACACTCCAATTTGAAATTTTGAAGTTGGGTGGCCTGGGTGCAAAGTGGGTGGTTGCCTATGAAAACAAACTTTCCTTTGCATGATAGGGATCACTCAAGTTTCATTAATTCATCTCAAAAGTTAAGAGGGGGGGGGGGGAACTTTTGGACCACCCAGTATATAGTATTGTACATTTTTAGTAGGTACATTTTGTAAAATAAATTACTTTTAATTATGATGTTTCTTTTTTTCATATTTTTTGAACAAACAATTTTATTTATTCCCTAATTTCCCAAAACAAAACAAGTCTTACTTCTAATTTATATACACATAAATATATAAATCAGGCATCGCGTGACTGTTTCAAGCGAGCATATTGCAATGAATATTGGATTTTTTAAAAAATAGTTAATTACAATGAATTTCATAGATTTCCTTGAGAACCTTCCTACATTATCCAATAACCAAGTTTATTCAATTGCCCCGCAGTTCCTTTTCAATTATTATTATAAAATTATCACTTCACTTCCCCAAAACTTCTGCTTGTATCTAGTTGAAATTTTACATGCCTGTTTCGATAGTACGCTAGATGATTTGTATGAACTTTTAATAGAACATAAGATATCGATAAAAAACACTGATTTATCTTTTTTTAACGATTAGATCAAAATGTTCATTACCACTTCATAGTGGTGTTGTTGTTGGTTTCGCTAAAAAAAAAGTTTGTCTCGTGGAATAAATAAGTGAAGGATTTTTTCCCGTCATAAAATTCCAATTTTGAATTTGAAGAGCGTGTTCGATTTGACGGATAGCTCTGTCCAATTATCTTAGCCTGAGCATCGATAATAAGATCATGAATACCAAATTTCTGCAAAATCAGTCGACGTTTACTTAAGTTACCGTCACACAAGTGAACTTACAGATAGAGAGGGTGCATATTTTCACGAATGAAAGATGCTCGCTTCATCTATATCAAAAAAAAAAAAGAATAAATAAATAAAAATCGAATTTTTCCTTTACAACACCCTGTTTTATAGAGCTCCATTAATAAAAAACTTCTTGTAATACTCTGAGGTAGCTTTAAGTTATTCTGCATGCATATTTTACAGCGTAGGCTTCCTGGGCCAGAATATAAATGATAGATCTTCCTAAGAAGACCAAGTCTGAGTTAGATGAATCCCGACTAGTCGAATATTATTTCTCAACTAGTTATTGGACGACGAAGTAAGAACCCGAACATGCCTTCGAACTTCGTTTGTTAACAATTGAACTCGAAAAAATTAAATTGTTTTTCCAATTCGGAAACAGTATTTGAGAATTCGATGTTCAATGCGGTTATTCATGATAACTTACCAACTGTAATAAATCGTTGATAAGTTCATACTACTTTAATATTAACAGTCATCTTACAACTTTAGTCAATTCGTGGGTATTAGTACTAAAACTAAAAAAAAAACTAGATAACTCATTTTTATTCGATTTCGTGCTACCTATGCATTTGTTATTATTAGGTAGAGAGCTTTAAAATGCTATAACTAAGTAACTCTAAAACTATTCCTTTTGGCACCTAGTGGCAGTTGCTAGAACTAGACAAAACTTAAAAGAAGAACTCATTTAATTCTATAAGTGGACAATTAAAGTTATCTAGTGTTTACAATTTGTACTTCTGTGCAAAATGTGGTTAACTAAAGTTGTCTATACATTTAGTCTAAAGTGGTACCCTTTATTAATATGAGTTGTAGTGAAGATCCTTTTAGGGTAATAATAAAAAAACGTCGATTATCTACGGCAACGTTTCGGCAATCCTGCCATTCTCAAGCCTGAAATATAGTTTATTTGCTGTAAAAAGTCGTTTCATTACGAACAATACATCAAGAACTAACTTACAAGTGTAAACTCATACCTAAAATTCGGTGTTGTGAGGATCGTTAAGGTGGTAATACAAAATTTTTATTAAGGTACAATAATATGTTCCGTCGTCAACATTCTATCATCTCCTCCACAACATCCTGTCTAAATTGACTTAACATCACTACGTCCCGTTACGGACGTAGTGATGTTAAGTAGTGAACGTACGTTATGTACGTTCTTGATGTATTGTTGGTAGTGAAACGACTTTTTACAGCAAATAAACTATATTTCAGGCTTGAGAATGGCAGGATTGCCGAAACGTTGCCGTAGATAATCGACGTTTTTTCATTATTACCCTAAAGTTGTCTAGTTATAGCATGATTTTTTATAACGTGCCATGCGCACTTTATCCAGTTAGCGGCAATAGATTGTGATGGATCGGGTTACAATCTATTTTATTTTATGTTTTTAAAGATGACATGCATTATGTCAGCACATCTGTAAGGAGTCCTTATCTCTTCTCCCTCCACCTGCTCAACTTCACCCTTACCTACACTCAGTGACAGGATTAAACACACAAGAACTGTAGTACCATTTGTATCATGGTGCGATGAAAATCGTGAGCCAAAAGGCAAAGAACGGTAATTTTGCACATTTTTAGGGTTTCGTTGGTAAAACCAAAAAAAGAAACCCTTATAGTTTCGTTCATGTGTCTGTCTGTCTGTCACTCTGTACGGTTCCAATAACTTTTGAATAAAAAGAGATAGAAACGTGAAACTTTCCAATATTAAAGATCGTTTTGACGCGCACACAGAAAAAATATAGCGAACTCAAAATTATCAGCTGTTCAAATCCAAAATGTCGGATAACTCACGTCATGCGAAAAAAATATTTTTTTTAAATTTTAAGTGGGGTATCAAATGAAAGGTATTGAAAAGTAAATTACAAATATATATATCACTTAGGGAAAGTGTTCAATTTTCGGCGCCATTTTGTCAAAAAACATCGAAATTTTGCGTGTCCCCCCCCCTTAAAATCGTATTTCCGCTCATACTAAAAATATAGAAAAATATGCAAAATGTGTGGTCTGGTGGGCCATAGAAAAAATAAGATTAGCAATTTGATCTGATTTACTGGGAATCCAAGATGGCGGATAATTCATGTCACACGAAAATAAATATTTTTTTTTTTAATTTTGGTTGGGGTATCAAATGAAAGGTATTGAAGAGTAGATTTCAAAAATATAAAAACATTTTTTTTTAATTTTTATTGTATTTATAAATCGAAATATACAAAAATACAAATGTCCCCCACCAACTACCCTATAACGGCTATTCTTAAAATATTGAAATAATTTGCGCTTATACCCTATGGTGGACCGATGAATATTTCTGGAAAAAATTAGTGATAAAAAACATTGTGACCCCCCGGGGGATTGAAAAAGGAACCTCTTCCTCTGTAACACGTAAAAATTGTTTAATTTTCTGCAGTTACTAGAAGTATAAAAAATATGCCAAGTGGTCTGCTGGACCATAGGAAAAATTAGAATAGCAATTTTAACTGATTAACTGGTAATCCTTTATGGCGGATAATTCCCACCACAAAAAAGGATATTTTTTTGAAATTTTGTGTGGGGTAACTAAAGGTATTAAAAAATAGATTACAAAAATGTTTATCACCTGTTAATTATTTTATTTTCCACGCCTTTTGCCAAAAAGCATCAACAATTTACCCCCCCCCCCCCCCCCCCTCCATAATATAACTAATTTTATGTTAAGGATACCAACGAAACCCTTTTTACGTGAGACTTCACGAACAACTATTTTTTCTTTTGCAAGACTTTTTATTCTTGATTAGTTGGGTCTTTTAAGGAAAATTCTAACGTCTCACATTTGCGATATTTCGATCCCTCCTTGGATCATTCTCAAGCTGACCGACTAGCTGATTTCATTGTCAAGTTATTGTTTTCTATAAACATTGCCTGACTAGCTGATTACATTGACAAGTTATTGTTGTCTATAAACATCGACTCACTAGCTGATTACATCGTCAAGTTATTGTTTTCTATAAACATTAGGGAGTAGTTAAGGTCGCAATATATGGAAGTTAAGTTGACGTATGTAGTAGAAATGTGTTGTTCTTGGAGATTTTTTTTTTTTTTAATATATTTCGATGGGTGAGATATTGTTAAATAATTGTGTAATTGACAGTACCTGATTTCCGGTGTATTGACGAACATCTGTCCGATTTAAATAAGTTCTTTCAAAAAATGTTTATAGAAAACAATAACTTGACAATGTAATCAGCTAGTCAGTCAGCTTGAGAATAATCCAAGGAGGGATCGAAATATTGAAAATGTGAGGCCTGTGACCTCAGCTGTTCCAATGTATCGAAGAGTAAAAGTAGTTATTATTAATATTGAAGAGGGCAACATTGAAATTTGGTATACCTGTTCCTTTCATTAGTGGTCAGACTAAGTACATTGGGGAATATTATCCGTCAAAGGGTTCACGTACAGCCCTCTCGCAAACGTAATTTTAAAATTTAAAATAGACATTTTAGGTCAGGAAAGATTCTATATTTATCTATTCTTCAAGACAACAATTTTTTTCAATTACTTTTTTGTTTTTAGTAAAACCAACAGAGGCACAGCTATGAAGTGTTAAAGATCCCCAAATCAATTTAATTGCAAACGTTTTAAAAAGAGAAAATAAAGTATAAAATAATTATAAATAAAGAAGTTGTTGAAAGGTTTATCCTCTACAATATTGATAATAACTAAGTTTGCTCTCCGATGCATAGGCACAGTGATATTGAGCAAAACCGAAAAAAGAACGAAACTGTCTACGTTTATTTCGATAAAACTCTGCTTGTACAAGATTTTTTTTTCTGCAAACTTAGAATTTTAATTGTGGCATAGTTATTAACAACATATTCAAAAATTGTAGATACCCGACCTTTTGCAAGGAAATCTATATTTTTGTCCTTATTGACTGGACTGTTAGATACCCTATTATTTTTATTTTTATCCTAATACTATCAGCTAATTTCTGTTGAACTCAAAACATTTGGTGTACTTCATTTTTTTGTTAATTCACGTAACTATAATATTTTTAAAATGTACCAATTTATTTTACTGGGTACTAAAATAAAACATTAATCCTTTATATAATGTTCAACTTTTAATAATAAAATATTATTCAAATATAATTTTGTTTAATTAAAATACCTAGGTCTTCATGTCACTTTCATAAAATTTTAGATGCTCTTGAAAGACGTTTTCAAGTAATGTAAACCACAAACATTTTCCCGGGGGATGGCCCACGGACCCCCCTGAAGGAGAGTCCAGCCCCCCTTCAAAATTGGCTGGATCCGCCCTTGGACTCTCCTAGTTAAGATGAAAATCAAAACGGGCTGTTAAACACGATAAAGAGATTCCATGAACTGAACATAATATTTAACACAAAAAGGAGTAAACTCCTATCAGTTCCCATTCTTAGAAAAGGAGGGGGAAGTAGAGTGTTGTTTTGTCGGGCATTCGAGGAAAGTTTATTATTCATATTGTAGTTAGAAATGGGAAGTGAACTGTTTTTTCGGTGGCAGTAAAGGAAGTGTCTTCAATAAAAGTCCATCGTTATAGGCTAATGTCGTGACCAATTTAATTCCAAAATGAGATCACTCCCGAGCGAGGGGCCCCTGGACCTCCCTGAAACAAAGTCCAGCCACCCCCTACTGTGTTTAGTCGACTGTTCACCCTTTTAATATTAATTAAATTTTATTTGTACCATACAAATGATTGTCATACGTAATCACTTTTTTTTTGCTGCCTCTAAATTTCTAAAACTTACGGGTAATTCGATTGATTCATTTAAGAAAGTCGGAAATATTTATCGACGAAGAGATGCTAAGAGCTTTTAAAGACTGTTAAGAGTAAAGAGGCGGATGGGTGAAGAGGCTTAGGATAGTGGTGCTTAGACCTTCGATATATATCCGAGAAGCCACCTTCCTTTTGGTCGGTATAAAAACAGCTGACAGGAAAGAAAGAGAGAAGTGCTCTTGCGAACCCTTCTTTACCTTCTTAGAAAAACAACTTGACATCAAGTCTTCACTGGAACCAGACGCCAATAATTGCACTTTAACAGACGGGTTTTACCAAACGAAATACTTCAAATAAGCTAACATCGACTAAAACGATTTATATATATTCCATTCCCATTTGTTACGGGTGGAAAATTGTCATTATTTTTAAAAAGTAAACGTCTGTAGGGGTAAAATGAGTTATAGATAGTGCTTTGACGTGAGGACAGACGTGGAGTCAAAGAAATTTTGACACGTGGGACCAAGTGGTGTGGTCGGATGGCCGGTGTCCCTCCGGAGGTTACGGGAAACCCCCTAAGGAGATAGATGTCTTTATCGTCTCGTGTGAGGGGTCGAGACAGGCGACGGAAATGAACCGGAGGAAAGATCGTCACTTCGGAGACAGTGTCTGTCTAAGCCTTTATGTTACGTTTATGACAAGTGAGATAGGCGAGAAGGTGTAACGTAAAGACTACCTCAATAGCGAGAGAGATGTAGAAGGAAGGCGAACGATGTGGGTAAAAGGTTTGCTCGGGTCGATGTGATATCAGGGATGCGTGCGCAGGGATACTGAGCTCTTTCCAGCAGCCGCTCAGTCTCGTTCAAAGCCTTCCAACAGCCACTCGACATCTTCCAGGCGCCTCCTCATTTACTGCTAAGTACACAAATATTTCCGATTTTTTTTTTTTACTCATTTGTACATAATTAAGTAAATAATTTTAAAATGTTTTAATACACACCATGAAAATAACAAAACAATCACATATATATATTTAATTATTAAAAAAATATAAATATTTAATTGAGGCACATGATATTTCAAACTTGGCGCGTCATAGGAATTCCCAGTCACATGTTTAATCTCTTAAAATTTACCTCCAAAATAAAAATTTATATTTTTTACAATATAAATTTTTAAACTTCAATCCCATTAATAAAAATAGTATAAAAAAGTATTTATGAGATGTCATTAATCATCGGAATATAATATTATGAAAATATAATGTACCAGAGAAAAGTTAACCCAGATTTTTTATTTTTAAATATATTATGATTACATCTTGTGTCATCTTTTCAGTTCTTGGTAACAACTTCAAAACATGAATTATTTTTAACAATATATTCCAGTTAAATTCATTTTCTCCCTTATCACTTTCATGTAAGATTAGGAATGCTGTTATGAAATCGTGTCAATGAAACTTCAATTGAACCTTGAATTTAATGTCCTAATTATATGAGCCAATAACAGTTTTAGATGTACATTTTATAATTAACAAAGTTTGATATATTTTAATTAATATGTAATGAGATGTACAAAGTATGTTTCTATTTTTTTTTTTTTTATTATTACTGTGTATGATAAAAATTGCCTAAATATATTTATATTATATGATGTAATATCAATGTCATATAGATATTTTAATAATGACTCATGAGTTATTTTATTTTCTTAAATAACTTAAATAACATTGAAACTCAATAAAATAATAAATTATTAATAGTTTTGCAACTAATTTTATATATGTACATATAATATAGTATAGAGTATATGTATAGTATGTAGTTGACTAAATTGCATTTAATAAAATTTTTATACAAATTAAAGTAATAGTATTTTAATTTTTTTTTCTTATAAAATGAGATGAATAACAAACAATAATTACTATGTAAAAATAAACAGAATATTTTTTCTTAAAATATTGTATAATAAAATAATTTTAATTTTTTTACGATAGTATGTTTAAGTTTTAAATATAGTTGATGGATAGTATATTAGTCGACGAGTAAAGAGAGTAAGATAAAATTGCATTGAAATATCAATTAATAATCATTAATTGAAATTTATAATTAAAGAGACATTAATGCCCGGTTTTTCGATCAGATGCTAGTGAAACCGATAAATGTTATGTTCGATATTATCAAGTATTGATGTCTTATGCTTTATAGTATTATTTAAATACTTTATAATATAATATAAATACTATATAGTATTATATTAATACTTAATAATATATTATTAATACTTTAAATGTAATATTATTACTTAATAATATCTCATTAATTATATAAATATAATATTAATAATTTATAATTTTAGATTAATACTGTATATATAATATCAATCATTTATACAATACTATTAACACTTTATACGAGTAGTATACTTTCTCCATAATAATACATTCGAAAATTTAATTTATTTGATCTAACCTATTAATATATAATCTATTTGATCTAATAATTTGTTTGATCTTTTATTCTATTTCATGAAATAAATATTTTATAAAAAGTCATATTTTAACTTTAAATATAAAAATATTGTTAGTAATTTGAATGAGATATTCATAAATTATTGCTGTTTGAATCTGTGGACATCTCACACAATTATATTTCAGCATACGCGCACACACACACACACACACACACACACACATATATATATATATATATATATATATATATATATATATATATATATATATATATATATATATATATATATATATATATATATATATATACTATTTGAGTACGTACAAGGTTTTCTACTTATGGGGCTGTACAAAGAAATTAGGCGAGATTGAGGTGATGCCGTTTGGAGGCTGGCTAAGACTCTTAGCAAACTAACGTTGAAACTTGCTTCCGTCACAGCTAGACATATTTTCCTCCTTCAGTGTAGACATAGGCGAGTTTTTCCTAACTTCATTAAACATTCATGCTTACATCTAGAAGCTATGTTATTCCCTGGTAACCCCATGAATGCTGAAATATCTAAATATAAATTATTGCTGTTTGAATCTGTGGACATCTCACACAATTATATTTCAGCATACGCGCACACACACACACACACATATATATATATATATATATATATATAAATATATATATATATATATATATATATATATATATATATATATATATATATATATATATATATATATATATATATATATATATATATATACTATTTGAGGTACGTACAAGGTTTTCTACTTATGGGGCTGTACAAAGAAATTAGGCGAGATTGTGGTGATGCCGTTTGGAGGCTGGCTAAGACTCTTAGCAAACTAACGTTGAAACTTGCTTCCGTCACAGCTAGACATATTTTCCTCCTTCAGTGTAGACATAGGCGAGTTTTTCCTAACTTCATTAAACATTCATGCTTACATCTAGAAGCTATGTTATTCCCTGGTAACCCCATGAATGCTGAAATATCTAAATATAAATTATTGCTGTTTGAATCTGTGGACATCTCACACAATTATATTTCAGCATACGCGCACACACACACACACACACACATATATATATAAATATATATATATATATATATATATATATATATATATATATATATATATATATATATATATATATATATTGAAACGTAAGGGTTTTAATATTTAAGTTTTAACAATTAATAGTTTTAGTAAATCATTTTAATCGTGCAAACACAAATATAAATTTATTAATATTAATAAATAATTATTATTAATCAAGCATGGAGATGTCGTTGATCGTCGACCGTTGAATGCGGAGAAACGATAACCGCCAGGTTGGAGGTTACGGTAAATGATTTGCTTTGGCGATGTTTAATAAATACTATTTAACATGCGTGTGGTAAGGGGAGCTCACTGTAGGAGGCTCTAGCCCAAACTGACCTGCCTCCGTTATTGAATCAGTTGTACATTGATCAATCAGCCATTATCAATGTAAATATATTATGAGTAAAATATACAAGCTCTACTGTTCATGGTATCAATGTTTTGATATCTCTCTATTTATGCTTTGTTGTCATCTTTAATTCGTTACAATATATGTGTGTGTGTGTGTATGCTAAAATATAATTGTGTGAAATGTCTACAGATTCAAGCAATAATAATTTATGAATATCTCATTCAAATTAGTAACAATATTTTTTTATAAAAATTTAAAATATAACTTATAATAAAATATTTATTTTATTAAAAAGAATAAAAGATCAAACAATTATTAGATCAAATAGATTACATTTTCGAATGTATTATTAAGGACAAAGTATACTATAAAGTGGTAATAGTATTGTATAAATGATTGATATTATATATAAAGAATTAATCTGAAATTATAAATTATTAATATTATATTTAAATAATTAATGAGATATTATTAAGTAATAATATTACATTTAAAGTATTAATAATATATTATTAAGTATTAATATAATACTATAAATATAGTATTTATATTATATTATAAAGTATTTTAATAATACTATAAAGCATAAGATATCAATGCTCCATAATATCGAACATAACATTTATCGGTTTCACTAGCATCTGATTGATAAACCGGGCATTAATGTCTCTTTAATACAGATTTAATAATAAATTTCAATTAATAATTATTAATTGATATTTCAATGTAATTTTATCTAATTTTCTTTACTCGTCGACTAATAAACTATCCATCAACTATATTTAAAACTTAAACATACTATCGTAAAAAAATTAAAATTATTTTATTATACAATATTTTAAGAAAAAAATATTCTGTTTATTTTTACATAATAGTTATTGTTTGTTATTCATCTCATTTTATAAGAAAAAAAAATTCTATTTTGTATATATATATATATATATATATATATATATATATATATATATATATATATATATATATATATATATATATATATATATATACATATGTACATATATAAAATGAGTTGCAAAACTATTAATAATTAATTATTTATTTGAGTTTCAATGTAGTGTAAGTTATTTAAAAAAATAAATAAATAAATAACTCATGAGTCATTATTAAAATATCTATATGACATTGATATTACATCATATAATATAATAATATATTATTTACTATAAATGTTATAATCTTGAAATATATTTATTGGCAGTTTTTATCATGCACAGTAATAATAAAAAAATATAGAAACATACTTTGTACATCTCATTACATATTAATTAAAATATATCTAACTTCGTTAATTATAAAATTTACATCTAAAACTGTCATTGGCTCATATAATTAGGACATTAAATTCAAGGTTTAATTGAAGTTTCATTGACACGATTTCACAACAGTTTTCCTAATCTTACATGAAAGTGATAAGGAACAAAATGAATTTAACTGGAATATATTGTTAAAAATAATTCATGTTTTGAAGTTGTTACCAAAAACTGAAAAGATGTCACAAGATGTAAGCATAATATATTTATAAATAAAAAATCTGGGTTAATTTTTCTCTGATACATTATATTTTCATAATATTATATTCCAATGATTAATGACATCTCGTGAATACTTTATTATACCATTTTTATTAATGGCATTGAAGTTTAAATATATATATATATATATATATATATATATATATATATATATATATATATATATATATATATATATATATATATATATTGTGTGTGTGTGTATTGTTTAAAATATATATTTTTTTAATTTATATATCTTATTTTTGGTTATTTCTATTGCCACCGGTTACTTGAACATGTGGAATACAGTGGCATAAAAATAATATTTTGAAATAATTATTATTCTTCTCATATTATAGGCACTATGTACGAGTATATAGACAATATACTGTAATTCAATTACAATACGTTGAAGTCAACACCTTTGTAATTGTAATATAAATATACTTGATGGATCTTTAGGTGTGAAAATTAAAAAATTTATCTATAATGAGGCGTTTCGACCCTTAATCATAAGGTCATCATCAGTCTTTATTTCTAAAATGACAAAATAATCAGTTATGTATAAGCTAATTCTGTTGAAAATTAACAATAACAATTATGATCACATGATTAATGTTTATAGTAATACTTACAAAATTCCTGTACAATGAAAATCATTCTCTATCTCTTTAAGAGAGCGTCAATAATCATTAAAAGTAATTTATTTGAGATAAGTACTAGAATTTAAAAATTAAATTTTAAACATTTCATATAACATTTATACATTGTTATTATTGGTTCTATGTTTTCTCATACGTAAACTAAGACATTTATTAAACTGAATAATTTTTTTTTTTTTTTCATCTTTCTGAAGACTGATATCGAAGTTATTCCTGGTATTGTCCATCTCCAGGTAAATTTTCTTTTCTGAAACGTCTCTTAATCAATAATATGGATTAATGATTTAATTTTCACACCTAAAGATTCATCAAGTATATTCATATTGTAATTCAATTTTGATATTTCGACTAAAAGAGTAGTTTTTAACCCTTAAATGCAAATGGCAATTGGTTGGCTGGCATTACTAAACCTTCGTCGATTCGACTAACATATGCAGAAAATACTTTTTTTGGGTTGAAACTACACTTTTATAAAGAGAAAACTATTAAGAACTCATTAATGAATCTTTTAGTGAGATATACAAACATTTGATGACAAATAACTTAGTAGGAACATCAGAAGAATTTGAAATTGAGTGAACATTAATGTACCAGGTCCATGCCCCAGGCCATAAGCCCTAGGCCCTTTGCTGAGTGCTCCAGGCCCCAGATTATCGGCCATTGGTCTCTGGCCCAAGGCCAATTACCCTAGGCCCATTGCCCCTTACCCCAGGCCCATTTTCCCAGGCTATAGGCTCATTCTACGACCAATTAATTTCCTACGTCTATTACTAAACGTTAGTCGAATCGAGGAAGTAGCTTTGACGGGAATTTGCCAGAAAACGAGTGTATGCTCAAAAGGGCTACTACCGCTACACTAGCAGGTGTGTTACTAACCAGTGCAAGCACTGCAGAAGGATGGGGTACCCATCACCATCGCATACGAGCGTAAAAGGTTAAGGTTCAAACTGTGCTCGTCGATTCGACTATCATTAGCATTTAAGGGTTAAAAAGTGTCAGTACGTCCACATGAGTTATTGTTCAGTGCACCTGCAGTACCTAAATTTTTTAACTAAATTCAATAAAATTTAGTTATCCAAGAAGAATTTAAGAAATTTAAATGTTGGTCTGTATTTCCGGGAGAATAATTCCAAAAAATTACGAATAAAATGTATTCCTCAAACCCGGTCCCTACGATTTTGATGTAAATAAATTGCAATCGTAGTTTATTTAAATACCAACAAAAGCATTGAAGTCCTTTCCACAAGAAAAATTTGGTAGCACAATACAAATATGCTTTAGGACAAAGATATGACAGAATGGGGACTACCATAATAAAAATATGTTGTTGGACATTGATACAACAGGACTACTATAATAAAAATATTCCGCAGGTCAAGGATACGAATGATTGTGGACTACCATAATAATAATACGACTCATCGTAGGACAAGAATGCGACTAAATGGAAAATACTAGGCATCGCGTGGCGCGTTGCTCTTTCATTGAAGTAATGCATAAAATTTTAGATATTAAGATAATAGTTAATCTTGTTGAGTAGATAGTTTAAGAGGATATTTGTAAAAGAGAGCCATGTATTGGGGGAGAAGGGTGCCTTTATATATACATACCTTAACTTACATTCCGGCCATTTTCATTTCAACTATTATAATATTATGTATCACTTCACTACTCAATAACTTCTGCTAATATCAAGTTGAAATTTTATGTTATGAAATCGTTATGTTAGAACGTAAGATATCGGTAAAAACTTCGTTTTTTCTGTTATACACATTTAGGTCCACTTTAATAGTTTACACGTAAAGATACGACAGAATGTGTGCTACCTTTAAAAGATATATTTTCAATATTATCTTTTGATAATTAGAAAATATTTTCAAGTTATGTTGGATCCATTAATTTATAATTAAATTAAATTTATTAAATTCAATTAAATTTAATGTATTTATGATATTAAATATGTGATTTACTTTTTTTAAAAAAACACGTATACTAGTATACGAAAATTCCGAACTGAAGCAAAAACAATCTTATGTAGTATAATTACTTATTACGTTGATTACTAATGGACTTCAATGATTACCGATAACGTTTAGATTCCTTGGGTTGTAATAACGGGCTGGGTTCCCCTCCTCTCCTAATTAGCTTACGCCAGTAGGCGAATTAACGAAGAGGAAAGGCGGTATACAACTACGGAAAGGGAACTGTTGGCAGTAGTATGGGCGGTGAAGCTATTCCGCTGCTATTTTTATAGCAGAGTTGTCACCATTATTACCGATCACGCCGCGCCGCCTTGACGTGGATGTTCGGATTAAAGGATCCCTCGTCACGACTGGTGCGTTAGGCACTTCAATTGACCGAGTTCCAATACAAGGTGAAGCATCGACCTGGTCGTCGCCACCTTAGCAGGGCTGGGTGTCCTCCGTTACCAGGACAGGACGAGGGAACTCCCATCGTCAGCGAGGGACCCCTCTCCACGGGCTTATACCTTATGTGCCGAAAAGTTCTGAACGGACGAGAAAAGGGTCGGGAAATGGATCGAACGGCCTAGATACGAGAGCAGCAACTCGATGCTGGATGTAGAGAGAGAGGCAGCAAGAGCGGGATGGAATTCTGGAGAGACCACGATGGAATGCTCTACTGGGAGGGGGTAGACGCGTCTGGGGGCCGGACCAGGAAGCCTTTCGTTCAAGCGCAATTGGATCTCTCAGTGATGTGGCAATGCCATGATGCACCCTGGGCCGGACATCCCGGCAGAGAGAGAACCCTTGCTGTGGTCAATCAAAGATATTATTGGCCCATTATGAGTGAAGATGTGCGGAGGCATATGTTATGTTATGAGCAGAACGAGGGAAGTCAGTCGTAGAGCTTATGAGACGCGAGCGCGAGCACAGCGGTATTACTGCGGCAAGAAGGTAGCTAAATTTGAGGTTGGAGATCTCGTATATGAGGCCGATCCAGCCGTGAGGCCAGGGGACGCCAAGAAATTCCACCGACCATGGCAGGGCCCAACTAATTAGTCAGTCTCGGCTGGCCTACGGCTAACCTGCAGCCGTGTATCTCCTAGGCACATAATATGTCAGGTAATTGTGTAGGAGGTGGTACTTAAATTCTTACTTTTGACATTATTTGTTGCACACAATTCAATACCTATGGAAGTTGAAAATATCATTAATATTTGCCTTTTTGTTTTTATCGTATCTTCATCTGCATTACCTTAAATTGAGCTTAAATTTACTTTAGTTTTTGTACATTTATCACAAATTTATTTAGTTGTATCATACTTATACGTTATATGTCAGTACGTTATATGTATCATCATAAGTTGAATGTTTCAATATACCTGCCGAATTTGTTTTATTATTAAATAATGTGCGGAAAATTTACATTTGCCTAAAATAAAAATATCTTGCACTATCTAAGGTATAAGTGATGGAGATACGACAAAATGTCATGGAACATAATACTTGTAGACCTCTCAAAATACAGCTAGTTCAAGACTTACCGATTAGCCACAATAAACCTCCAAAAAAAAGTTCAGCACTTGATTTTAAATTTACGTTCACCATTTTGAAAGAAATGGAGAATATAAAATTAAATATTTTGAATTTCGCTGTTGGTTGCAGACTAAAAGCTATATTATGTTTGCCATATTTCATGTTCCTAGCTTATTTATACGTGGGTTAATATTAATTTTAGTGAGTCAGTCAGTCAACCATGGCTTTACAGTAAATAGAAATATAGATTTATTTACTTCTTAAACTTAATGGTTAAAATACAAATATAAATATCACAATACATTTTACTAATTAATTTTATTGTTGTAGTATTATTTTATTTAACTTCACTTTCAAGTAATATTTATTTGTAAACATATACTATTTTTTTAATCAACAGATAATAAACTCGAAATTTTTCAATTCACATCTTTTTCTTCTCTCAAAATAAGTAATTGTCGTGCTTGGGAAAGAAATTGAATTTATGTGTAATAATTTATTTCTTTTTGTTTAATAAAATAAACATAAACAGTAAATGATTAAAATTAATCATTAAGAAATTAACTAATAATTAAATGATTAAAAAATAACTGTAACTGAATGACTCAAAGCTATAAAATTAAAAAAAATATGCATCTCAACTTAACCGTTCGTTTTTAATTTTTCAGTTCCTAGATTTAGGGAATACCACCCAAACTTGATATATATGCTATAATAAATTCATTAACTTTATTGAAATCTATCTCATTATGGCATTTAAAATAGAAAAAGTGAAATTTTAATAGAAATGAAATAGTTTTTTTAAAGTCTGAAAATATTTATTTTTTGAAACTTTTCATTATTAAAATTTAATTTTTCCAAAAGAAGATGGCTTACACTTTTATAGGGTGGGATCTCACCTACTCTTGTGGTTGATTCATGAAATAACGTGACTATAGCGCATATAATAAATTATTTGTTAGAGGTGTTTATTTTTTGATAATTAAATTATATACAAAAACTAAATTAAATATACCTTATTGACCACTTGATATCTACAGAACAAAACTGTTTTGGAACGAAGTTCCTTGTGGCACGTTCTGGAGCCCGGGAGTGAATCCGAAAAAAACGACCAAAATCACCGTCACGCTAAAAGCGTCACGAAATCTACGGATGACGATAACTTGTGTAAAAGTTGACCGACTTAGTTGAAATTTAGTGTACATGTTTATTTTACCAATGTCCAGGACAGGTTCGTTGGACAACGTTATCCGCCCAAGCATTCACGCGCAACGCTCGCATAAACGTAAGCTTCAAATTTAAAATTGGAATTTTAGGACAGGAAAAAATTCTAACTTTATCTATTTCATGAGACAAACAACTTTAATAAATCATTTTTTTTTTTTTAGTAAAACATACCCCGACTCTGCTATGAAGTGATAAAAATCGCTAAATTTATTAAAGCGGACCTAAACGTTTTAAATAAAGAAAACCAGGTTTTTACCGATATCTTACGTTCTAACATAACAATTTTAATAAAACTTCATACACATCGTCTAAAGTACAATTGAAACAGGCATGTAAAATTTCAACCTGATACAAGCAGCAGTTTTTTTTACTGTGGCGTGATATAATTTACAATTTTTAAAAGTTGATGTCCGAAGTGTGGGGTTTGTAGTTAGTATATGTGGAATATTAAGAATGTAGAGTGATTCCCCCTCTACTATACTTAGTTTGGTATTCTTTCGTGCGCAATCCTAACTCTTCTAATTCCATCTCTCTCTCACCCTACTGTCTCTCTCTTACTCCTTCTTCCTGTCAAACTCGTTATTTATCCACTAAACAGCGCTTTTTTTTTCAATTATTGTTTCTATCATAGAGAAAAATATTCGTACATTATTTAAAATGGAAAGTGCACCAAGAGAATCGTCAGAAATTGACAGTGTCGACTGTGTTAAATTATTAACCAGTAAAACTGTAATCAAATAAGTATAAATTGATGTAATAAAATAATATTGCTCATAAGCGGATCGAGGGATTTTTGTAATAAGTTTTATTTAATAATTTTACTAATAATAATTTTCTAATTGAGTCAAAAATGTTTATTAGAACGAGTAGTTAGCAACGTATACGTACGTAGCCGTGTGATTTTATATTTAATAAAAAATGTAAGGAACTTCGTTCCTACCGGGTGTCCCGCGACACCACACGTATTTTTTTATGAGTGAAGTAAATACTAGGTTTGATATGATACTTAAATGAAAGAAAATCCTGAAGTCGGTTAAGTGTGGGAAAATAATTAAATTAAATAAGTGGGAAATAAGTAAATTTAATAATTGGGGAAAAAATAATTAAATTGACAGATTTCACGGTAATACTCGGTTTCCTTAATTTGTCCATCCGTAATTACCTGTTCTCTATAAGTAAAGAAAATACTTGTCTATGGTCTATCTTATCACCCTGCGTGTACTCTTTTATATGTATTCGTCCTGTAGGTAGGTGGATCCTTGTTAGGGTAAAGAAAATTATTTTAATTGGTTTAGGCATTGGCAACGTTTCGACCTTGCCGGTCATTTTCAAGCCAATAAACAACTTTCTTTTCTTTTTTTTGTAAACATAAGTTAACATACGCTATAATATTTTTTCTTTATATCAATTTAACTTAAAAGTATCTATTATCCATTTTTCCCATCATAAATTAAAATAAGACTTTACCTGGTTAAAACGATTTTTTAAATGTTACATCCTCTATTTCAATTGCAATTACAACACGTGTCAAGTTTCACAAAGCACCTTTGTATGTCAATTCCATCTATAATAATAATAATTTATTAACAACCTTAAGTTTCTAAATTGCACTTTTCTAATGTAGTAAATTCTGCTGAAAGATGGCGAAAAGGTATTAAAATAATGCATTGTCATCGTGTTCTGAGGTATTCTAAAAGTTTCAAATGTCTAGCTACTTGGGATGTTAGTTAAAATTCGATTGCAAGACTTGTACTGGACAAACAAGCAAACAAACAAGAAAGCAAGCTAATAAAGACGTAGTAAAAAACTACTGTGATAATAGACAAAACTACATACAAAGATAAGATGAATGAATTACTTAGCGATAAACAGACTTACAGACGATTACGTACAGACCTAACAGATAATATTAAATAAGAATATAAAATTATTATAGAGAAACTTTTTAAATGTAAATATATTGACAAACACAAACGGCCTAACTTAAATAATAAGAACTCTTTTTGTCCCCGGATATACGGGCTTCCAAAAACTCACAAATAAGATGTCCCCTTAAGACCGATTATAAGCCAAATTAACTCCCCATTAGAGAAACTTGCTAAATTTATCAATTCCTCCCTAGATAATTTAAAGACAAATAACCCTTTTGATATTAAGAATGCGCTCCAACTAAAAAAGAAACTTAAAGATATTACTATATCAATTGGCGTAGTCTCACTTTTTACTAATGTCCCTTTAGATCTGTTGTACAAAATTATTTGAACAAAATTATCTCTTTTATACTCATTAAAGACATGAATTTATTCATAGAATGTCTTCAACTCATCCTTAATAATGGCACTTTCCAATACAACCAGGAATTTTATGCACAAAAACATGGAATACCAAAGGGTGGAGCGATGTCAATTAATGTGATTGGGATTGTCCTTAATTCTATTTTAGAAGAAAAATGAAGAGTAAAGTAAGTAAAGCATGTGCGTCAAAAAGATCTTTATAGCTGCAATGTTTCTCATCTCCTTTGATGCAAAAGTTATTGGAACCGTAAAGAGTGAGAGACAGATAGACAAACATACGAACGAACTTAAGGATCTCCTTTTTTTGGATTAACCAACGAAACCCTAAGAACGGTTGTCATTATGTTTAAGGTAGGTAAGAGAAAGTTCCGAGACGCCCTCTTTTATATTAAATTTACAAGACAGAAAGGCAATCATAACTAGTTTGTCGCCACATGCTTTTCTTTTTAGGTTATTATAAAAGATATCGTTTAAAAATTAATTTTTAGAAAGTTAGTGCAACATTTTTAGTGCAATTTAGAAACTTATGGTTGTTAATAAATGATTATTATTATAGATGGAATTGACATACAAAGGTGTTTTGTGAAACTTGACACGTGTTGTAATTGCAATTGAAATAGAGGATGTAACATTTAAATAATCGTTTTAACCAGGTAAAGTCTTATTTTAATTTATGATGGGAAAAATGGATAATAGATACTTTTAAGTTAAATTGATATAAAAAAAATATATATATATATATATTATAACGTATGTCAACATTTGTTTCTTTAGAAAAAAAAATTGTTTCTAGGCTTAAAAATGACCGGCAAGGTCGAAACGTTGCCAACGCCTAAACTAATGTAAAATAAATTTATTTACCCTAACATTGATTCACCTAGCTACAGGATGAAAATGCTTGGATTGAGTCGATACTTGATGAAAAAAGGAACCATTTTTTTTAAACGAAATCTCTGTTTAGAGTTAAAGGGATGTGACAACGCCTTTTTACTTAACATAATATATTTTCTATTATTATAAAATGAAAAACAGTTATTGTATAATTTCATACTTGAATGTAAGAAAACACTTACATAGTTAGTGGCTCTTAAAAAGTCTAGAAATTAAAGAAAAGTGACGACTTCCTAGACTTTGTAGTTCTTTACATGAAATAAATCTCTTTTATAAAGGGTAATGTAGACTCCCCAAGTCGTCATTTTTCTTTATATGATAGCAAATGCTTTTGAAGTTGAGATTTAAATTATAAACCTAAACAAAATATACAAGATCTCTTATAAAAGAAATACATTTTTAAATGTAAAATTAACGACTCATTTGCCTGGGGTTTCCATTTTGACACGTGTAGAATGTAATTTGCTTTAAGCTTTTATCTAAATGGATGAATAAAAAGAAAATATCCTTATTGTAAAAGTGAAGGAATAAGTGGAATGGAAGTCTGGTTAGACGTCAATTCTGTTCAGTAAAAATTAATTTATATACACGGTTAATTCAAACGAAATAAACCCTTAAATAATATAACATCTCTGACTTGATAATAATTTCTCTTATAATTAGTGACATTGAAACCATAATAACTCAGTAATTGCCTCCAAATATAACTCTGAATTAACTTCAAAGGAAACGCAATCAGCTTATTTAATAAACATAAATGCCAAGTAGCGACGAGCTTCTCTTTTCAAAAGCATTTAACATTTATTAATTAATATATTAAACTAATAACTTTCTCAAAGTCACCTCCTACTCTATAAAACTTGCTTGGGAAAAATGTAGGTTACGAATAATTGAACGGAAAAACGTGCGGTGTTCCCTTTTCTCTTCGTCATATTCCATGCGTCACCCTCAATTCAGTTCGTGTCCTTGACCTTCACCTACAATCAGACGATTAACACAGCAACTACGCAACGCAAAAACAATACGGACTGACACCCCATGAAAATATCATTTGCTGATTAGACTTAGCAGCTATTCAGAATGTTAAATTATATTCCACCATTATAATAATAACATTCCGTGGTGCAACAGCCTTTCGAAACCTTGGGCCTGCTAAAGGGCTTATACTGCTACTAGCCGTTAAGCCCGTAGTAACGGGACAATTATATATTTAGAAAAAAAGTAAAGTAAAATGTGTTAATTATAAATTAATAGTAAGACCAATGAAATTTACTAGACTGTTTCACGTATATATATATATATATATATATATATATATATATATATATATATATATATATATATATATATATATATATATATATATATATATATATATATATATATATATATATATATATATATATATCGCTCACCGCCTGCAATAGTGGCACAATGCAAAGATTGGCATTTCGAGAAAATTGAGATGAAAGTTTTTATGACTTTTGTAGAGTAATTTTTTAGTAGAACTTGTTTAATTTCGAAAATAATATATTTTTTATTTTTTGAGTTATAGTCTAAAGTACACGATTTAATGTTGATTAACAATAAAAAAACATGTATATGATATTCCCCCACCCCTATTTATCAGAATTTTTTGAGTTGTGCCACTATTGCATCAACATTATTATCACTCCTAGCCCCGATATTCACCAAAATAGGGCAATATTGAATCAAACACACATGAAATACATTTTTATTTTTATTGAAAAAAGAGTATAAAAAATAGTTGTAAAAAAAAAAAAAAAAAATCAGAATGGTTTCAATAGAGATCATTACAACAAGTAGGTATCACGTTTTTAAATCTTTTTTTAATAAAAAAAAAAGGAGGGGACACTCAATATTTTGATGTTTTTTGACAAAACACTTTCCTCAAGTGTTAAACATTTTTGTAATCTACTCTTCAATACCTTTCATTTAATACCCCACTCAAAATTAAAAAAAAAAAAAAAATTGCGTGACGTGGATTATTCGCCATTTTGGAACGGCAGATAATTTTGAGTTTGCTATATTTTTCCTGTGTGCGCGTCAAAACGATCTTTAATAGTGGAAAGTTTCATTACTCCCGGGCTCCAGACGCTTAACGTTCCACAACGATTAACACAATGAACTTTTTATAAAATATTTCTATAATTTGACTGTCCCTTTATTCTCCAGTATCTTGTTTCTTAGATTTTTTTTTTTTATCATTGTTATTCTTTATCTTACTTTAAGAGAATGTGGAAAACAGTCTAAAGACTGCATAATTTGAGGTTTTCTCTCGGAAAATTTTATCTTTAGCTTTCTACAAGATTCCAATAGTACTTTAACGATTTCTTTTCGTGTCTAACTGCACTTTACTACTTTTAACACTCGACACGCCAGACAGTGAAAACTTCAACCTTTTAGTATCATGTAGATTTTAACTAAGATAACGGTTAAAATTATTTCCATATACTATTATTTGTTTTAAATAATGCCAGCATTACTATGAGTTTATAAAAAATGTATCTGTTTTCTATTCCATAATATGCGATATATATTATTTTGTAACACGAAAATTATCTAAATAAAATATTTGTATATAATAATTTAATGTAAATTACGTCCATCATTATCTATGAACAAATATGCGTTTATGTACGTGTACGTACAAGATTGCTAATCATTTATAGGTAACCGGACTTCGGAATGTTATAGGAAACATAACGGGGAACAAAAAATTACTCCTACGAAAATGAGTACGGAACAGCTTAATTTCAAGATATTCACAAAAATCGTTTTGTGATGTATGTATGTTTTGTGACAATGAACGTAAAATTATTATATACGCTTCATAACATTCTCAAATTCTCCGCTTCTTTACCATAAATCAGCTTGGAGCTAACCTAGAGATGAGAGAGCATCGATTTTTCCATTGTATTAGATCAATCTCAGCTCTGTACGACAAAACCTTGATTTTTCTTTTAGTAAATACAAAATATATTTTATCTACTCACGGCAGCAAAATTAAACATTACTTAACTGTTTTTAGGCTGGAGAGTACTATTTCTCTGATTTGTCATAAAAATATTAAGAACAGGCAGGAAAGTAGTTAAAACAGTCAGGGAAATACTTTCTCTGCCTAGGCAGGAAAATATTTCCCTGGAGGCTAATCTTACCAATCGTCGATAAAATTCCATTTTGCTGCCTCGTTACATAAATAACTATTATCTACTCACGGAAGCATAATTAAGCATTGTTTTACTGTTTTCAATCTGCAAAATGTAATTTTTCTTGATTCTTTTGTAACATCAAAAAAACACGCAGCAAAATAATATAGTGTCAGCAAAAGTTCAAAGTGTCAGCAGAATAACAAACAGGCTGTAACATTTTGAGAAAATTTTACTACAAAAAGTTTACCACATCGCAGGTTAAAACACTCTCACATTGTACATTTTTATATATTTTAGCGTTATATTCTGCTTAATATTTATATCTTTTTTGAAAATAACTTAAATAATTATAGTAATAAAACAAATTTTATTATTTTACAGTGATTATTTTAAAGATTGTTATAAAAAAAGTGGTAACACTGAATTAATTTTGCCTTTGTTTTGTTTTCATGATTACTCAAACTTTCGTTTTTTTGCAACTTTAATTTCTTTAAATCTTATATATATATATATATTAAAAAGGGAATATAATAAATAGTGTATTTTTTCTGCCGTTAGTAGATAAAATATTGTATGTAACTATGCAGCAAAGGAAACATTCCTGACTCGTTTAAAGATTGCCTGCATCGGTTACACCTTAGCAGGTAATTAATATTTTCCTGCCTCGGCTTCGCCTCGTCAGTCAACATGTAATTTTCCTGACTCGGCTTCGCCTCGTCAGTAAAATAGTAAATTTCCTGCCTCGGCTTCGCCTCTGCAGTAAATTTGTTTAGCCTATCCTCGCCTTCGGCTCGGAACTAAAACTTAAAAACATGTCAGCAAAATTCCATTTTGCTGCCTAGTTACATAAAGAACTATAGATTTATTACTCGAATAACCAAATAGTGGACGAAGAAATAGAAAGTGACCAAATTGGTTTTAGAAAGAACTTCTCAACTCTGGACGGAATACTGTCAGTAAAGCAGTTGATAGCTAAAGCAAACCAGTATAACTTCCCCTTGTGCCTACTTTTTATAGACTATGAAAAAGCTTTTGATAGTGTGTCCACTGAAGCAATATTAAAAACGATTGGTCCTTAAATATAGAAAAAACACAGTCGAGGATCTATAGAAAAAAGCTACTACCAAATCCTAGAGTACATATATACCAATGCAAAAATGAAAATAAGATACCAAGGAAAAGAGGCGCTAATAAGTCTGAACAGCGGTTTGAGGCAGGGAGATGTACCATCAGGAAAATTGTTTAACCTAGTGTTGGAGACGTGCATGAGAAACTTGAAATGGGAAGAGAAAGGCTTAAAACTAAATGGCAGATATTTGAGTAGAATTAAATTTGTAGATGACATTGTCTTAATAAATAATTCAATATCGGAGATTCAACAAATGTACAATGAGCTAAGCAATGAAGAGAAGAATAAATTATGGAACTGTGTAGTACTCCCAGTGTTGACATATGGAGCAGAAACATGGGCCATGTCAAAGTCCAAACTACAAAGGATAAGGGTAAATGTAAGAAGTATGCTGAAAGTGAGAAGATCAGACAGAAAAAGCAAAGAATGGCTCAGAATAAATTCAAGATTAGAAGATATTGGAATGATAATATCAAAACGAAAATGGCAGTGGGCAGGACACATAGCAAGGACTGAAGATGATAGATGGACGAGACAAATAATAGAGTGGTGCCCTAGAGAGTACAGAAGAAGGAGGGGAAGACCAGGAGTGAAATGGGAGGACGACTTCAAAAACATCTGTGGAGGAGCGACTTGGATGAGAGTTGCCAGACAGAGAACAGAATGGAAAATGATGTCCCAGGTCTTCTGTCAAGTATGGCTCCCACCAGAATAAAGTTACAATCACTATAGACATTTAAATAAGTATGTATGTGTGTATGTATGAATAAAAGTGTAAATGAGAATAAAGAGAATTGTGAACTCAAACCTCTATGAGGTACCACAGCTGAGCTGATTTGCACGAGTAAATTAATCAAACTTATAAAATACAGAAAATGTATAAATTTGCAAATAAATGGTATGATGATGATGATGATGATGAACCAAATAGTGTACTAAAAAAAAAATAGGTCTGTCAAGCTAGAATAAAACTTTCTAATATGCATTGTGGTACTTTGTAATATGACTTTTTAGTCATATTTTAAATTATAAGATACATGTTGCTTATTTACAAGCAAATAACGTATTTAAAAAAAATGTGCCCATGACATCGAAAATTTACAGAAAGAAATATTATATTTACAGCTATGTATATCATTTTAAAGCTATAGAATCAAATATAATTTTAAAATATTGAAACTTAACCTACTAGCTTAGATGGTAGAGAAAGTGAGAGCTTAATCAATGTTTGTTTATTGTTTCATAATTCATTTAACTCCGTTATAGTAATATATAATTGATTATATATGTATAATTATCTATCTACATATTCAAAAATAATTTATTGATTTTATTTCTCAGGCACAATGCGAAATTAACTTTACTTTTCTCATTGCCAATATTATTCTGATTAAAACTCGCGTGACACGATCACATAAGTCGATATAGCTTAAAGCCAGTGCTCGTGTTTCTTAGATCAATGAGTTGAAGCTACGCACGATGGCTAGCAAAAAAAAAAAAATTATACAGCAATGATATATATATATGAGCTAAAAATTAAAATTATAAGCTTTATTAGACTGTGTAGAAGTTATTTTTCCCATTTTTTACTTTCTCATATAAAGAGAAAGTATTGTAACTAGCGAAAATTTGATTCTGAGATTTTGATGGATTTTCACGTTTTAATGTCCCCTGAGTCCAAAAAAGTAATTTAAAAAAAAAATGATTTGGTATACATGTTCAGAAAAATCATACCCCGAGTCGAAATTGAGAAATTAGTTTTAGCTCCAAATAAGGGGGCGCTACTCCCCAAAAATTAAAAACAATGTCCTACCTATCTATCAAGTACTAGTTCTAGGAACTTACTACTACTACTAGTAATTCATATTTTACGATTTTGGTAGTATTCATACTACGGGAACGATTAAATTTTAATTTAAATCAAATTATAATTATTATTAACTACGGGAAACAGACAGAGAAAAATAGACTCCAGCGCGGGGATTTGAACCACCGGCCTCTATATTTCCAGTATAGCGCTCTAACCAACTAAGCTACGCAGGAGAATGAATTTCTCTGACGTTAATGATACCTTGACCCGAATTTAAAGCTTTCAATTTTTCCACAAGTCTGAGAAGTCAACATTAATGACAAAGAACTAGACCGAGAAATAACGCTTATAATTATAAAGTACCCAATTAGTACCTGTACCTCGTACAATCAATTAGACTTGTGGAAAAATTGAAAGCTTTAAATTTGGGTCAAGGTATCATTAACGTCAGAGAAATTCATTCTCCTGCGTAGCTTAGTTGGTTAGAGCACTATACTGGAAATATAGAGGCCGGTGGTTCAAATCCCCGCGCTGGAGTCTATTTTTCTCTGTCTGTTTCCCGTAGTTAATAATAATTATAATTTGATTTATACTACTACTAGTTTAAGCTGTTTTGGACCAATTTTTCCTCTCTTCGTTTGAATAATTTTGAACCTTTATTTTATATTACTTTTTAAGGTCAAAATCACTCTTGGAACTTAATGAGAGAAGGACATATGCATTTTGTTTTTTTCTTAGATCTCTTATTTATAATAAATCCTGTACCTCCCTCCCTTTCTTTTCCGTTGTAATAGAAGTGTTTATCTGATCCTATATCTATTAGACCTTTTCCGTCTCTTCTAATTATATACTATTTTTTCTACTAATCTTACTATTTCCCATTCTATTATGCTTAATTCATTTAGTAAATCTATTAGTTTATCTTTACTTTTTATTGTTCTACAATTGAAAGTATTTATTATTATGTTCTCTTGTTTGTTATTGTTTCTCTCATACTTTTTATTTTTGTTTGATTGCTGTGGATTGTTTTCTGTTTTATCCGGTTGTTGAGAGGCTGAATGGGTGTTTCCAGCTTATTCTCTACAATTGTTTTCATATGGAAGTAGTAGTTGTCAAATGATCTTAGTATTTTGCTTTTTATGAGAATGTACGGATGTAAACAGTTGGTTGGATGAGCCCTGAAGTTGAGGCGAGGTTTGAATAGCTCTTTTGTTACCGCTTTTCGTTTCTTTGTTCTTCTGCCAGTCCTTCGCTGTTAATTTATCATAACGTACGACAATTGTCTGCAAATCGTCTCCTCTTCCTTTCCTCTAGTATTTCTTGATATTAGATATATCATCTATTTTCCCTAACTTATTTCAGGAAATCCTAACTTATTACAATATTATACTCTACTAGTTTCCTATTATTCTTGAGAATTTCTATCTTGCTCCATTCTATAGTAAGTGTTAGTAGTATTGGTCGGATCTTTTCATCATCCTATTTATCTAATCTTTTTGCCATATCCACACCACGATTAGAACCTTTTTTAGTTTGAGCCCGACCTCCATAGGCGTGGACACACATTTGCAATTTTCCATACTGAAATTTTTCAAAATTTCTTCTATGTATTTTTTCTGATTTGCCGAAATAACGTTATTAGATTTTGAAAATTCAATGCCGAGACAGTAATTTAGATTGCCGAGATCATGCATATCGAATTGATCAGATAACTTATTTTTAGTTTCCGTCAACGCTGAATCGCTTTTTGAAGCCACGATCAAGTCGTCTACGAAGACGGATATAATCACCTTGTCTCCCCCAATCTTACCGCTGTAGATACATGGGTCTGCGTCGGATGGTTTGAAACCGATATTGGTCAAATTTTCTAATTCTTTGAACCATTGCCGCCCTGCCTGTTTTAAGCCATTCAGAGCTTTCTTCAGGCTGCAGACCTTTTCATTCTTATTTCCTCTTCGGAGGTCTTCCAGCATTTGTTTCGATTTTAAGAATATGGTTGTATCTTCGTTCCCGCTTTCGCCAACCATAATTTCTTGCAGAAACTTTTCGAGGTTAGTTATGTCTCCATTTAGATACGCTGTGGTTACATCAAGCTGAATTACTTTCATCTGTTCCTCAACAGCAATACCCAGTAGCATACGAACCTAACTAAGTTTTGCCACGGGAGCATACGTCTCGGTAAAACCAATATGGGGACTTTGTTTGAATCCACGACCGACGAGTCGCGCGTTTTTACGTTGGAGCGTTCCGTCAGATCGATATTTGTTTTTTAGGATAATTCAATAATCAATGTTTTTATTAGGTTTTTTGTCAACCATTTCCTCGTACGGGACCTAATTTCACTTTTAATAGCGTCCCGCCATTCATCATATTTACGTCGGAGGCATGTCGTAGTCTGCAGTCCAGACTGGTCGTCTATGCTCCCTTCTTGGTCTTTGATTTCCAGATGGCGTATCGATTTCTTCATTGGTATCGATGTTGTGATTTTGTTTTTCAACAGATGGTATGCTCTTAAAATATTTTTTTTTTTTATTCCTACCTGAATTATTTTTCTTATTAGAAGTATGAGGAACAAGTACTAAGTCGTCATTTGTCTCTGTGTCGTTTGTCGAGGTTGAGTTTTCACCAGTTATGAAATTATAATCTTTGGATTTTTCATAGTTATGTTCGATTTTGTTTAAAATCTTCATGTCTCTGGTGATTTCAATGCGACGTTTTCCTGGTAACCAGATTCGGTAGGCTTTAGAAGTTTCGGAATAGCCCATAAATATTCCTTCGTCAGCTTTGGATTCGAGTTTTTTTCTTTTGGGCCCCCTTTTGAGAATAAATGTTTTGTTTCCAAAAACCTTTAGATGTCGGACGGACGATAAGCATAAACCTCGCTCGTTCAAGTAAAGTCCTATTTTTTCGCTCGGCGGGACCGTTTTGCTGCGGCGTATACGGCGCTGAAAGTCTTTGTTGAATTCCGAAATTTTCGAGAAAGTTGTTAAATTCGTTTGAAAAATATTCAGCTCTACCATACTCCGTTTGTAAATATTTTCAAACCCGTTGCATTTTTATGCTCTTGGGATTTCTTTAGGACTTCGTTTTTATGTTTAAAAAAGTATATTTTACAATATCGTGACGCGCTATTGAAAACGTAACAATGTATCGTGACCCATCATGCGACGGCGTACGAAACGTACCCCATACATATAGTAGTATATATAGGTATATAGTAATTCAGTAATTTTATTTCTTTCTTCTGTAGGAAAAGGGAGCCTCGACATCTTTCCTTGAATGCATATTTCACATTCTCCTAATTTGGAAGAAGGGTTGAATTCTAATCCCTCAAGAATTCCTCGATTTTGAGCTTGTCTTAAGTCGGCTTTTTCGTAAAAATCACTGTGCAACCGTATTCTGTAGCCTTACTTACTAATAATAAATGTGTGCTTAGGTTAGGCCAAATAGTGTTGTTCACTAAGTTGTCTATCGAAGAGCAACTTTTATGTCTGATAATACTTAGTCGAACATTTCCGGAACCTTTTATCTTCGCTTTGCCATCTTCAGTTGCCAGTTTTAGATTTCCGCCATCGGAGTTTTCAAATTTAGATTTTACAGCGCACATAGGTGACGTGCAGCCGCTGTCCAAGAACCAAACATTCTTTTCAGAATTTTATAAATTTGAATAACATTTTTCGATCTTCGAAGATTTATTTTATTGTATTTTGTTTTGATCGACACTGACATTGAAATCTGTCCTTTTTATTATTTTCAAAACACTTTTCATTTTTGAGAGTTGGCTCCGGTACATGTGGGCAGGTGAGTGACCGACGCCCCACATCCAGCGACAACAGGTATAGAAACCGTATGGAGGTGGTTGGAGAGGGGAGTACAAATACACGAAAGGTGGTTAGACTAAACACGCAACACAAAATCAATAAGTTATCGTATAGATATCCGTGGGCCAGAACCCGCTCATTGTATACTACTTAAGTTAAAACTGTATTTTTGTTATAGTAGATGAGAGAAATACGGATAATAATGCACTCTTTCACCGGAAATTAAACTAAGGACCCGAAGAATGTTTTCACCTGTCGCAAAATAAAACTGACGATTGTATAGAAATCAAATACCTTCATTATAATACCTCTTCAGAGATCTCGTTCTTCTATATCATTTTTTTTTTTATTTTATATATATATATATATATATATATATATATATATATATATATATATATATATATATATATATATATAAAATTATATTTATATATAAAACTTATAACGGTATATCATACCCCTTAAGACCCTTTAAGACCCTTTTTTGAATTCCTGTGAACCCTACCTCCTCTCTTATAAATTCTTGAGAATGTCTTGAGAGAATTTCTATGAAGGAAATTCCTTGAATATTTATATATTGTGCTCTCACTTGCCTTGGTCTATACTTATTTTGACTCACTAGAGATTATAAAACAAAAGAACATCTCTCTTATTATTACACCAAATGGAATTACCGAACCTAAAGTGTTGCTTTAATATTATAGACCTATTACTGTATCATAGATAAAATAAATATATATTTTACAGAATTAATATAATTACTATCGGAGAACTCAGAATTAAACCCAAGTTACGCGAAGTGAAAATTATACCCTATACTTGGTGAAAATTACACTCATTACCAAATTACACCAATTCTAACCACTGAAACACACCGGAGAAATGATTTTTTTAAGCCAATAAATTTATGAATCCTAACGTAATTTGACTCAATTTATATTGATACAAGCTGGCTTCTCATTCTTCGCTACCGAGGGTTTTATTTTATTTTATATATATATATATATATATATATATATATATATATATATATATATATATATATATATATATATATATACCTATACATATACCTATATCTGACCTAAAACTACTTGTGTGGTAAAAAAAAAACACCCCGCCAAGTCTGTGGTCCAAAAAAGTTGTGAAATCAACTTTCTGTCCCGCCAAGTGATGTTGGCACTTTCGCCTGACCCAACACTGTCAAGTTAGATAGATTCTATGAATGCACTAGGGCCAAAGACGAATCCAAAATGCCCTCATTCATTAAAATTGGTTCAGTAGTTTAGGCTGTAGGTGCGACGACGTAAAATGAAGGAAGAATAAGAATAAGAAGAAGAATTATCAAAACTACCATTTTCAATCCTATTTTTCTCTACTTCTACTTGACCGATTTTGACCTTTTTTGATCTACAGGACACGGCCTTCAATGTTATTAAAACATATTTAGGTAGCTTGTACGTATTTCACGCTGAAGACCCTCAAAAACCCTAGTTTGTCACCTACGGTGTATATAACATCACTGGCAGATTTTGTGAAATATTGACTTTTTGACTTGGCGGGGCGGAACGCTGCTGCGTTCCTAAATATATTTAACTTCACCACTTTTGCAACATACTAGATACTAGTATGCCGAGGCATTATGATAGAGAATTATTCAAACAGTGAAGATAATGAAAAAAAGTAGCATCTGTAAACCACAACCCTTAAGTGGCCTGGCCAGTGTGTGGGGTTCATATAAGTATATTTTCAATATATAACTAAATAAAGAAACAAGTTAATTATTGATTTTATAAAATTAACTAAAAACTCAAAAAAAAATATTTATTATTATTTTTTTTTTTTCAATTTAAACTATATTATATTTATAGTCTAGTATCACAATTATATCTAAAGTCAAGCTACTATGTATTTGAATTGTTATTGTTAGGTACATGGCAGATACCCAACAATTTTAAACCTATTACTTGCTTAATTAGAACCTAGAAGAGTATTTTTTTCAGTTTCCTCTCGAATGAGGGTATGGTTGGTGCTGCACGAACCTGGGGAGGCTACTCATTGTACTTTTTAGGGACAGAATATGACCAGTGTGCCATGCCCTGCGTGGTGTTTCTTCTCGGCACAACCAAGGTGACCACTCTCTGCCACCCGGCCCTGTTACCATAATCTACCTACTGAGTCTGGTCACGTACCATATGCACTCTAACCAGCACTCTCAGTTTTGTAGAGATCTGCGAGACTTAATAGGGACAGCTCAGTGTATAGCGCACTTGCCGAGAGGTCTCTTCGTTTTTTAAGAATTTCTCTCTTAATATATTATTCTGGGCAACAAGAACAGAGTTGAGGTTGACCTGATAGACCCCACCCTAAAATAACAATCCGTAATCATTAATCACAAAAAATAAGTTTAAATTTTCTGAGAACAACATAAAAGTTACTCAAATCGTTCTATTATTGAGAATACATCTTTAACCTTATTTGACATACTAGTACATTACTGCACTCGGATCGAGAACTATTATCCTAAAAAAATACGTGTGGTGTCACGGGACACCCGTTTGCAACGAAGTTCATTTAGCTTTTCATTAAATATAAATTATAAAATCACACTGCTACGATCCTAATTACTAATACATGGTGGAGTTAAGGAAAAATTCAAAGAAAAACATTTTATGTGTAGTAGGGAGAAAAAGTTATGATTTTGGATTAGTTTAGAGGGACTAAAGTAAGTATTTTCTTCCCTGAACTCAAAAAGTAGGGAGAAAAAGGATTTCCAACTTAATTATTTTATAAATTGTAATGAATGAATGGCTAATGTAGTGAGGTTGTAGAAATCAGGTTGGCGACACTGCTTTTTCGACCTTGTTTATCATTGTTTAAACCTGAATCTAAATAACCTTCTATTTGAGTTTAATTGCAATTCTTATTTGTTTTTAATATTATATCTCTTATAGCTGCTAAGAAGGGCTAACAATTATTTTTATTTATTTATTTGTTTTTATTTATTAAAATAATAAATAAAAACTGTGCAATGGATGAAAATGTGTATTTTCTCCCTACTGGAGATAAAATATTGTATGTACCTCGGAGTAAAGTGCTATAATTCCCCTCGCGATAATTATCTTTCTCGGCTATGCCTCGGGAATTAAAAAGTCTAATTCTCTCGGCTTTGGGATTTAGGGACCGTGGTTCCTTCGGCTTCGCCCCAAGAACCAACTTATTTGCTCAGGGAATAATGGCCTACTTTACTCCGTAGGTGCATAAATAACTATATTTTATTATTGAAGCGAGCTTCTTGCAATAAATATGCATTGAATATTGAGAAAAAAATTAATCATGATGAGTTGACAGTTCAAGAGGATGGTTGCACTAGAGTGAGGAAACTGGACTATTCCCTAACCCTCACGCCTACATATAAAATATATCACTTCAATACACAAAAACTTCTGCTTGTATCAGGTTAAATTTTTCAAGCCTGTTTCAAATGTACTTTAGACGATGTGCATGAAGTTTTATTAAAATCGTCAAGTTAGAGCTAAGATGTCGGATGTCGGTAAAAACGTTGTGTTCTCTATTTTAAACGTGTGGTCCGCTTTAATGTTTTTAGCGATCTTTAACATCATAGTGGTTATGGCGGATAACGTTGTCCAACCAACTCTTCCTGGGTATTGGTAAAATGGAGATGTATACCAAATTTCAACAAAATTGGTCAATTTTTACTCAAGTTATCGTCATCGGTCGATTTCGTGACTGTCGGGTTTTTTCGGAATCATTCTCGGGCTCCAGACGCTATAACGTGCCATAAGGAACATTCCAATAATAAGTTAAAACTTCCTGGAACTGCTTTCAATATTTACATAAACTTTCTCAATTTGTACAGGTATTCGATTTTCAACTTTATTTCTTTTACAACAAGCTATCAGCCTTGTTCGAACTTGTATGCCACGTCACTTGGATTGACAAATCAGTATTCTAAAATATAAAGATAAAACTCTAAAGATCTTTGTTTAAATTTACTCAAACTTTAACCATATTGCTCCTGCAGCAAGCTAACACACCATTTCAGACATACTGCTATACCACAAGACTAGTATTGACAAATCAGTGTTCTAAAATAAAAAGTTAAAATGCCTAGATCTTTTTAATAGTCCAGGAGATAGCGTGCAAAAAAGTGTCTGACTAACATCAAGCTAGAATTTTGTTTACAAGTCAATCTTTTAGCGCCTTTTAAGAATATGTGGTCGGTTTAGTTCGTCTGCGGGACATTGCTTGGCAATAGGCGTTTGAAAAAAACAAACCGGTGGAGAGTGGCCATGTCTCACTAATTATGGTGGACAATGTGATTTTCGTGACCCTGAGTACAGAATTAGTTAGCAGACCAAAAATCAAGTCGATTTTATTTTCACACTTGATAGGTTAGTTATTCAAATATTACAAAAAATCAACGTGGTCACCTGTCAACGGACAAACTAACATCAACTTGATTTTCGGTCGACTAACTAATTCTGTACTCAGGATCATGAAAATCACATTGTCCGCCATAATTGGTGAGATATGGCCGCTCTCCACCGGTTTGTTTTTTTGAAATGCCTATTGCCAAGCTATGTCCCACAGACGAATTTAGCCAACCAAGCTATAAGATTGACTTGTATACAAAATTCTAGCTTGATGTTAGTCAGACACTTTTTTGCACGCTATCTCCTGGACTACTACTTTTAATACTCTCTATAATTTATGAAGTAATTCGTTTTTACCCTTGCTTTTGTGACGAGTTGAGAAACTTTGCTGGACAATACCAATGTGCCATTGCACTAGTATTGATCATTATTCTTAAATAATAAGTTTAACTTTTAATTTATTCAAACTGTTCTAGCAATGAAGATTTTAACATCGCTTTTGCAACAATAGTAACAATACTTTCACGACTCACTCACAAATGTGATCGTAATGGTAGTCATTGAAACTTCTCGTATTTACTTATTCTAATTTTTAATTTCATTAATTTTGATGACAACAAATATTTCTTGCTACGAAGCCCAGATTTTTAAAATTTCTTAAGTTACACTAATAATTCAATGTTCTAAACTAACAAGATTCTAAAATAGTTTGAACTTCTAAACTACTTGATATAAAGTTTTAGAATCACTTCTTGTTAAAAAATAATGTGAAACATTGTACCGGAAAAATCTACAGCATGTTCTTCAACCACAATTCACTTTAAAAGGTAAATATTTAGGGGGGGGGGGGGGGGGGGGTGTAGTAAAACAATTACAATTTATAATTCTGTTACGAAGTCACGAAGAGATGATGGAAAAGTTTGAGGGTTTACATGGCCGCTATATTCAAGTTGAAATCTTTTTTCTACAAGGTTATTAGATTTTTAAAATTAAATTAGTACTGCGTTTTTCATTATTTGATATTGTTGAAAGTAAAAGTAAACAGAAAAAAAAAGTTCAAAACATAAAATCATGGTTCAATAATAAATTTGATTAAAATGTGTATAAAATAAAAATGTAGGATTACAAAAGTAAACATGAATAATACATAGAGAAAA
This sequence comes from Gerris lacustris, assembly GCA_951217055.1. Classification (NCBI taxonomy): domain Eukaryota; kingdom Metazoa; phylum Arthropoda; class Insecta; order Hemiptera; family Gerridae; genus Gerris; species Gerris lacustris. The sequence goes on from OX578285.1 coordinate 14,629,098, forward strand.
GAAAAGAAAAATATGAAATATTCCATAAGTAATTAAAAATAAATTTACATTTTACATGATAACTTAGTAATTTCGATTAGTTACATAATTTATTTATTTATTGACAGCATTACACCATAAAAATATTTTTGACTAAAAGTAACAACATAATGGTATTATGAAGATACAAAATCAACAAGTAATTTAATTCCAATAAAAATTAACAATTTAAAATCAATAGGACTAAATCAAAATTCAATAAACATACAATGGTGTGGCTTAAGGCCGTGGGATTAAACGGGACGGGAATAAAATGAACGTGTGGACTGTAGGATACGGTGAACAAGAAATACGGACATAACAAGAAATTGTATCTGGTACTATGCTTGACAGTTGAATACCGCTACCCGGGCGTTACAGAGTAAGAGAGTATAATGTACTGTGACCTAACCATATACCTGTGCAAAACGGGAAAACAAAGCCTATCCGAATGTTTATGTATGTATGTGTAATGTACCCTAACTGAATGTAAATTAAATTATAAAGATACTTTTGGGGGGGGGGGGGGGTCCCCAGGTATACGGACGGTGAGAGGATCTTGAAGTTTAGCGGAAGCAGGGGACCTCTCGCCTCTGAGTTATCGACGCAACTAACGGGGGTCACGAAATGACAAATCGAACCTCCCTTCTCTTATCTTAAGGGATCGATATATCAGTGGCGAAACGAATCGAGAGCATTATATGTGTATTCTCGTAATTACGTATTTAAATCTCTTGAGTAGCTATAATACTCGTCGATTATTTGTAAGGATTATACTCTTTCTTTATACTAAGAACATTACTTGAAAATATTAAAATCACTTCGATGTTAATAATATAATAAGAATTGGACCGTGGTGAGCCTGCAATAATTTTATTAATTAAGGATTATGTACGGATGAAAGGAAAAGAGTTTTAGCTCCCAGAACTTGCGACTTTATACGAAATTAAATTCGGCTCACAGCATCTCGGCTTCTTTTTGACAACTTTAAATTCAAGATTGGGGCCAATATTAAAGACGACTAAGGAAGATTGTAGTCACATGACATGCCATACATTGTCTTAAATGCCTTGATGAGTAACAAATGAATATGTAACCATTGTTACAAAAGTTTTTCAACAAATGTGACAGAGATGAGGGTGTTAAAAAGTAAGTTCATACTTATTTGCTGTGTTACGTAAAATAATTTTTAAGCTCTTTTCAGGTCGAATAAGAATATGTCAGGTTTTCCCCGAAAAATTATCCTTGTAGCAATATTGAGAACATAGTATGGCTGATATAAGACCACAATTGTGCGCGAGTTCTTTATGCACCGCATCACTAGTTTAAGTTTCATTTAATAAGGAGTTTAATTTAAGAAAATCTCTTCACAATCTATTGACATCCAACTTTTTTCCTACATGTAGGGGTGGAAAACGAATTGAATCCAAAGGTCCGTGTTCCAAACCAGACAATTGTAGCTATTTGTTTAATAGACCACAATTCGATCCATTGGTGTACAGCGTGTTGTAAGGACGGAAGAGGATTAGGACTGTCAATTTACATCCGACCTTGTACAAGGTCATGCAGTTAATAATAATAATAATCCATTTATTGCTACGAAAATATACAATTGTGATAAAACAATACAAAACATTTTCAAGTATACAGTAGCAAATCGGCCTAGGCCGTGGACCCGGTTTCGGGTTAGAGTTGCATAAACAATAAACATTTTTCTTTAAACTAGAAAAAATAAACATAAAAAATACTTGTAACGTAAATACATAGATTTTCTCGATAGATTAATTTATTTTTATTATTATCATTGGCATAATATGATATTTTACATAATAAGAGTATGTATATATTATGTACATACATACACATACAAACATACATGCATACATACATACATATACACACATATATTAGACTTATATACAAACATCATACTTTTTTTTTTTTTTTTTTTTTTTTTTTCCTTTATTTCATTAATTGTTATAATACCATACATCTACATAAACTTTCTGCATCCTTTTCCACTCTTTTCTATCATTGGCTGCCCTTTGCCACGTGACTCCTCCACAAACTTTTCTCATTTCTTCGTCCCATTTTTTGTTTGGTCTTCCTCTGCTCCTTTTTAACTCCAGTGGGTGCCAATCCATTAATATCCTGGTCCATCGGTCGTCTTTTGTCCTGGCAATATGGCCAGCCCAACTCCACTTTCTTTCCATAACCACACTTCCAACGTCGTCTAATCCTGATTCATGCAGTTATATATATATATATATATATATATATATATATATATATATATATATATATATATATATATATATATATATATATATATATATATATATATATATATATATATATATATATATATATATATATATGTCAACTCTATTATTTCCACCGTTATTTGGTATGCCAAAAGCAGAATTTACTGTATATTTAATAGTTTAAATTAATTCAATTTAATAAATTCATTTACTCGCTTTATAATTTATTTAAACTAATTTATGTGATATATATATATATATATATATATATATATATATATATATATATATATATATATATATATATATATATATATATATATATATATATATATATATATATATATATATATATATATATATATATCAGCTCGAATAAGTCAAACTTGATTTCGTATCATTTGCTAAGGTCCTAACAACATTATATATATATATATATATATATATAATGTTGTTAGGACCTTAGCAAATGATACGAAATCAAGTTTGACTTATTCGAGCTGAGACCTATTATAAAGACCTATGCGAGCTGCGTAATACCCCCAAACATTTGCGGAATTTTTTCATTTATTGCTTCAAATCTCTGTTATTATGCATCGCAGAGCAAAAGTAGTTATTATCTATAACGTACAAAACAAATAAATTCTACAAATTTGGTTATTAATTTATAATTTTTTTTCCACGTTGTTTTCTCATTTTAAAACGTTTAGATACGATTATATAGATTTGACAATGTTTAAGAATTTCTAGCAGTGTTGCTGTTGGCTTTACAAAGAAAAAGTCCGTCTCAAAGATTAGATAAATATAGAATCTTTTCTCGTCTTAAACTTCTAATGGTATATTTTAAAATTAGTTTTGCGAGAGGGCTGCACGTGAACGCTTTGACGGGTAACTCACCCCAACGAACTTAGTCTGAGCATTAATAAAAGGAAGACATATACAAAATGTCTACTAAATCGGTCAACTTTTACTCAAGTCATCTGTGGATTTGGTGACGGTGGTTTTTTCGGATCCATTGACTCCCGGGCTCTGTGCCACAAGCAACTTCGTTCCAAAATCATTTATCGTTGTTCAGAATAATCACAATGTTTCCATAACTGTCGGTATGATAGGAAGAAAACAAATTCTATTACGTTTACAATTTTAAACCGTTCTTTTATTATTAGTTAAAAAAAAATCAACTTAATAATGTGTTTCATATTAATAATGAAGAGCATGCAACAGGAAAAGTCCAGGTGGAGAAAATAAATATTTAATATAGTTTGATAACAAAACAGCATTGCTTCCCAAGGGAATGAGTGCTAACACAGACCTCTCGCCGCACACTATTTACTCTCTCGCTATATCAATTTTACCTCTAAGCTGTAACATCAAGTTTTGGTGTAAATACTGCATTACCCTTTTTCGCACTTACCATCGCTGTATTTTTATTTTAACTCTAAATCCCCTCAAAAGCCAAGGTTTTAAACATGTGCTGAATCGAAAAAGAGATGGGAAAAATCCCGTGTTTAGCACAGGATTTTCGCATTCGTTTTTATTAGTACTTTTGTAATAAGCCATTTTACTTTCAAACAAGTCTTATTACTTTTATAAGCTTTAAAATGAAGGTTCAAATGTAGCTAGGTGCGAAGAAACACGCTTTAAACAGTCCCTTGACCTTACACATCACAAATTCAGTTCTAGAATGATTCTATTACTATAATCATAAAACCTTTTATCTGCTAAACTAAATGTTATAATTTTTATTCTAAAATACCCTCACTATTTTATTAATAAAGATCCATGAGTTGATATAACTAAAGTTGACCGATTTAGTAGACATTTTGTATATGTCTTCCTTTTATTAATGCTCAGACTAAGTTCGTTGGGGAGAGTTACCCGTCAAAGCGTTCACGAGCAACCTTCTCGCAAAACTATAATCTTACTATATAATTTGAGAAAGCTAAGTTTCAGTTTTTCGCACCGATTTTATATTTTTACTATCTCCTATTTTTATTGTGTATAAAGAGAGGAAAATGTAAAATGATGATGTGTGGAATATATAAGACACGATTAAATTTGGCATACAGGTTCAGAAAAATCATATCCCAAGGCGAAATGGAGTTATGAATTTTAGCTCTAAATTTGATGATGCTGCCCTTTACGAACACTGAAAATAAAATTGTTTCAAACGAATCTGATGATTTAGATTAAATGATGGAGGTGGTGGTCATATCTCCCCTCAGAACTTTCAGGACTATATGTTCATTTTCAGACATCAATGAAAAAAGTATGCTAAATATTATAAATTTCCAATCTAGTTCCCCAAAATGATTAATACTCGTGTAGAATGACGTTGGCACTAACATTGAAATCCACTTGTATCCCTATAAAAAACGTATTCTTTTTTATTTATATTATAAGAAAAGGTGTCCTTTAGTTCGGAAAACTAACATTTAATTTAAAATAAATGTTATTTTATATATATATATATATATATATATATATATATATATATATATATATATATATATATATATATATATATATATATATATATATATACCAAAAGAAAATACGATCAATATCCTTGCTGCTAGATAACTCAGGTTCCTATCAGATAACAGAAGTTAAGCAGATTCGGGTGTGCTTAAAAAGTTAAAACCACTCGAAGGGATATTACGTGGTGTTAGTACATCCCTTAAGGGATATACGTGGTCTGGATGATAAGAGTCACTATTATAAAGGGCCTTGAAAAACAACGCATTTTAGTTAGCAAAACGACAAAGATAACCTTAATGATTTATAAAAGTATGAAATAATCAACGACCATAGAATTTGTTGTTTTCGATTAACGATTTGTCCATTAACAATTAAATAGGCAATATTATTTTAAGAGCACGATTATAACTGTGTTAAAATGCATTCGAAGTTAAGGCTCGAGACTTTCTTATTGTTTATTTTAAGCCCCGATCCACACAACCTTAAACGTCTACTCGATTTGATCGTCACTGTGAAACATTGATAATTTTACTGAGATTCAAACCATGTTTATACTTGTTAATAGGAACTGAAGAATTAATTTGCCTTGTGAAGTCTGAAAGCTGCTTTGTCAATTAAACAAGTTTCATTTTAAGCGAAGAAACAGTTTGCAACATTCTATTTCTAGATACGTCGGTGTTTAGACTTTGGTTTTAAGCGAGTTTCAACTGTTCAAATACGTTTAACACTCGTCTATGCCTGATAACACAATAATCATCTAGAATTATGTTTAAAATCGAGGGCGATTCGTCAAATCCATCACAATAAATCTAGTGGAGTTAAATAATTCATGGTGCTCGACCTAAATTTTAGTAGAGTAGCAAGTCCAATATTCAATATTACACGACAAGGAATTCCAATGCATTGTTAAAATTTTAATAGATAACCTATTTTCCATAAATAAAAAATTAAGATACATGTGTGAAAGTAGCATATTGTAAATATAACTTTATATTTACATAGTTTATTAATTGTTCCTTACTTTTACTAAAACTAATTCTATTAAACTGGACTTGAGCCATCCCCATCTTATTTATATCTTCATTTGTATATAGCATACATTTCATCATCATACATCGCTCTGTTCACTGGATGAAACTAGTCTGAGGTTAACTTGTAATTTACTCTCTTTTTTAGTAAACTGACCACTAATAAACTCAACCCTCCCTTCCATCCCTTTTTTTAAGTTGCAAATTCTTGGTAGAAGCAACTTACTTTATATTTAAAACAGTTAGTGCTCTAAGTTTCCGTAATGTAAATGAACAAGCCAACTAATCTTTTGTTTAACGATACCCGCTAGTAGTTCTTGAATGAGCAGGATCAAAGATGTCAGAATGCGGAGTAAATTGATGTGATAGATGTAGGGCAAATTGCTCTGCTTTATCCCTATCACCTATTGCCCAAGATTGATCAGGTTTAAGGAGGGGAGAGGGGATGATCTTGTGTTTAAGGATTTTTCGGGTTGCATTCCAAAGGGATTTGTCTTGTGTGGTTAAGTTTTTAGTGTAGTCTTTGAACTGTTCTGCCTTGTATGCTGTCAAGGTAGAAGATAGTCGTTTAGTAAGTCTGTTAAAAGTCTGTTTGTCAGTCGGGTTACGTGTTCTTTGCCATTTTGCTCTAGCTCGTCTCTTGTCCGTTATTAAGGTTCTTATTGGCATTGGTAGTTGTACGTTAGTTGTTTTATTTTGTCTATAAGGTTGTGTTGAGTCCCATATGCTTGTCTGTATTGTGTCTGTAAAAGTCTATTCAGCTAGGTCTATTTCGTCAGGTGTTTTTAAAGAAACTTTAATGTCAAGTCTGTCTTCAACTAATTGTCTATACTTGGTCCAGTCAACATGTCCGTTAATTAAGGTCGGTTTCTTATGGAAAGAGGAAGGACGAAGGTCTAGGATTAGGAAGACAGCACTGCGATCTAAGGAGAGGTCGTAAAGGTTAGTGAGGTTTGAATGAAGATTGTTAAGCGGGGAAGTTACGAAGTCGTCTAGCAGATCTGGGAGTCTGTTCGGGTCTGAAGGCCAATATGTGAACTCAGGAGGAGAAAGAACTTGATACCTAGAGAAAAGGATTACTGGGAGTAAGGAATTTGTACCGCGGGGATTTCTTGTCCTACACCCCCATTGAGGGTGCTTAGCGTTAATATATCCTCCCCCCCCCCCCCCCCCCCGGCTATGAATCTAGTACCAAAAGATCTGAAGAGGGTGGTGTAGTCTTGAAGGGTGACGGATTTACCGGGAGGGAATCAGAGAATATTGTGAAATCAAGAGGTAAGGAATTAAGAGTTATTGAAGTGGATTGGATTGATTCTGTAGAGGAGGAGGGGGGGGGGGGGGGGGAGAAAGTGGGAAAGAGAATTAAATAACAAGAGAAGAACGTAACAAACGAATCATCGCTTCAAAACGACTATTTATTACACAGCCGATGGTCGAGCAATGGTCACGGCCCAGCCGCGGAAATAGTTGATAATTCTAAAGTAAACACGTGGAATAATTTAAAGGCCACATCATTAAATGCTTATAGTGACAAAAGAGAAGGATATAGACTGGCAATCTTAATGTCAGTACTTCGTCAAAGCCCCACTGAAACACCTTTTGAATACTATAGCAAAATACAAAAATTACTTAATCTGCAAATAGAAGCTATTGTGTGGCGTAACCACACTACAAACAATGAATCAAACATATTAAATGACAATTCACGTAAACTCGCATTGACAGCCCTACTATGAGGTTTACGAGAGCTTCTAGGATCACTCATGAGAACAAAAAATCCTTCGGATCTGAATGAAGCTGTATGTGTAAATAAATGTATGTTTGTGCGCATGTGGAGGGTGAAATAATGGACGCAGAAGGTTGAAACTTATAGGGGATCAACAATGGGCTAAGTATAACCTACCGTCCTAATTTCATTAAAATCGGATGTGTTGTTTTTTAGATATCTTGGTTCGCAAAAATACGTTTTATCTCTATCCAACTACAATATCTCGAAAACGGTATGTCCCACTTCAAACATGCATAGGACCTTTTTTGTGCAGAATTATGTGAGGAATAATTTTGGTAATAACACTTCTGTTCAAAAAATAAACCGTTTTGCGTAAAAAGTGAAAAATAAGTAAATTTTGGACTTTAAGGAGGGGGAGGGGGGGGGGGGACGCGCCCCCTCAAGAGAGGGGAACTTTACTGTTTCTTACTACTACACCCCTTAAAAGTGTTTTCACAAAGTTTCAAAACTTTATAAATTATTTCCTCCATTTGCTGTTCTTTTTACTATTTTGCCTGGACTATTAAGGAGACCTATTTAAGAAATAGACCTATTTTTATTACTCTCTTTCCTTTTATTCAATTTAATTTAACTTAGATTGATTTAATTTTCTACGAGATAATAATAGTAATTTAATAAAAATAACGGATGAACAATATTTATTTTATTTTTTTTTATTCTTTTGTGTAGATAACGAGTTCTATAATCTAAGATAAGAAGGATAATTATTAAGACTTGTTTATTTACTTCTATCAGTCTTTGAGTCTAGTTGTAAAGATGACAGCGGGTCAATGTTTACTAGATTATTCAGTATACCGTGGTCTTCAACCTGTTTAGATGTGCTATTGTTCTCCCTTAAAATATTCTATTGGTAGCAATTATAACAGCTGATTGTTGTGACACTGAAACCTTATATGGACATATATTTCTACCGCCTTTTTTCCCAAGCTGTTTTATTTTTTATTTAATTTTCGATTATTATGAACGGTGTAAATTATAAAATATAATTGTGTTCTTCTTTTCTTGATTAAAATTACTGTGAAAGTGTGTTGAATGAGTTAACTTACGAAATTAGGAATATTGGTGTTTCCGACTCTTTTCAGCTGGTGACAATGCATGTGAGTACAAGTTACTATCTTGTTTCAAGGAAATTAATCTTTTGTCACACTCCCGCACTATAAAAACACTCGCATTTGGTGCAACGTTCATATAAAATTATTTAGAATAAAGATTTCAATAAATCTAGTCCATTAAACTAGCAATTTAACTTAAAAATCGTAGAGCTAAAGTACACACAACTACAGCAATGGCCGAACTACCTAAATTTGTAAGTAATTAACATTTAATTGTAATTGAAAAACTCGACTTTCCAACTTTGAAAGTTAATATATAAATATATCTATATATATATATATATATATATATATATATATATATATATATATATATATATATATATATATATATATATATATATATATATATATATATATATATATGTATATATGTATATATATATATTTGGGTTGGATAAGTGTCTGGAAAGCGAACGGTGGACCAGGCTTTCCACCCTTTTCATTGATCGTTCCCCATTCACCCCTAACTAGTCTGTAGCAGTATAGAGTGAGTTGGTAAGTGGTGAGATATAACCTAGTATGGAAAATTCTATTAGCCAACAAAAAACTTTTACAAGCTTTCCTGTAATATCACTTTTACAGTTAGGATCTGTTTTAGTTTCATCCGGTTCCGAACATTTTATCCCTTCAGCTGTAAATTGTATCATGGCTTTTATAAAAACTCGATTTTTGTCAGCGAGCTCTCTTTATTATGACATGTATTTCAAAAGACAATGACAGTATAGATTAATTTGTCTGCATGCTGTCTTTATTACAAACAAGGTGTAGTTAGGAGTTGGATATTCCCACAAACCTACATTCTTCGGATAAAAATGTTTCTAAATATTTTATTATTTTTTTAAATACTTAGCTTGTCCGACATTTATCTGGAGAATTATATATATATGCCTATATGCATTACATACTAACTGATTTGCCCGGGCTGAATTCGCCTTTGGAAATAAACAAAGTCTAGACATTCTTCCATGTATGACAGGCCTATCAAATTTGAAAAGATCTATAAGTTTGGTTCTATGAATTTTTGTCGTATCTCCATCGGTTATACCTTAGATTAATCTAGACACTTGGATTTAGGGTAATTATTTGTCACACATTCTTGAAGTTTTTGCATTCTTATAGCAAATGCCAGCTAGGATCATTAAATTTGCCTATTTATGGTAGTTAGATGTGCCAATATGCCTGCTAAATGTCATGAATCTAACTGTCTTATATTTGAGTAGCAAATTACACGGCCACCCCCGTACACGAGCTTGTGCTCTTTTGGTGGGTGCACCTAGAAATTGTCATTAATTTGTTACCTCAATATTTGACCAGCTAGGTCAGTATGGGGTGGGTCAGGAAAGGTAAGTGGGGTTGATGGTGGGTGGGTTGCATAATAATCATAAAAAAATTATTTTGACTAAGGACTTATAATAAAATAAAATAAAATCAGAAATACTATAGGGCAATTAAAACCTTTAACTAATAACCCCTTAGTTGACAAACATAAAAATTACTGGAGTTTATACTCAAATTAATAACAATATCAATATAGTAATAAAGAAATGCAAGTAAGATTAAAACAGTAATCCCCTTACAAAAAAGAAATCAAATTACCCTACAATAAAAGAAATGCATCTCCCGATATTAACTTAAAAGACTCCAACATTTATTTGAGATTAATTAATTAAAAAAAAAACAAAAAAAAACCCTGATTGAGAGGAGACCATTAACCACAAATAATAAATGTAATAATTAAGTCCAGAATCAAAATAAAGTGCAAAAAGAAAAGAAAAGATAAGATGTATGCAGATATTTAATTCTAATAATGTGTATATACTAAAAAATAAAATAAATTAAACCTAAAGGCACGTAAGTGTTCAAAATAAAGTCTCGCAGTTTCACTTAAAACTAGGCTTAGCTGTGATCGAGGTGAGCCGCTTCGCTACGAGCTTAGCGCGTAAATCCGTTTGGAGCGTGACGTTACCTCTTCGATCTGTCCTATGTCAAGGCTGGGCCAACACTGACCGTTCAGTAAAGCCTCACGCACATGGTCCTCGGACCAAAACAAACCTTATCTTTGCAAACACCTTTCTCCCGAAAGATCGCTAGGTTAAAATGTAAACAAATAAGAGTATTACCTACTCTTTCAAAATCAACATTAAATTATAAATAAACAATTGGTCTCCTCAGTTAAATTATATAATAATATCTGACAAACATTATTTAGAAAAAATCACAATAATAATTATAATTATAATAGGAATAGAAAGTAAGGAATAATTATAGGAGGTTTAGGATTTTATAGAAAACAACTTAACTTTGTTAATAATTTTATAGTTGTGTATTAAGATATTTTTTTTGTAATTTTCTGGTGGTGAAAAAAGTATAATAATAATGTACAAACCATGTGCGGAAGCTGTCTACAATATTTCATTAATCTAACTATCCTATAAGTGCGTAAAAGAAATGAAATGTGGTAGCAAAAGTACATGTGAAGAAGCAAAATGTAATCATGTGAGGAAGCTTCCTAAAAATTTTCATAGTCATGATCGAGGCGGTTTATGAGATACCGTGATGGGGCAATGAATGGTATTTTTATTTTATGTATACATAGATATATATATGTTATTGCTTATTAATGTATAGCAATTATATATCCGTTGAATCAATTAATTTATTAATTATTCCAACGGATATAATAATGTTTAAACTAACAGATTATTAATTGATCCAACTAATTAATTTAAGTGAGTAGAACATTATATATTATGTACGAGGTAATTTGGAGAGACGTTATAATATAGGAAATTGTTTATAAAAGCCGCCTCTAGAGATCAGTTTCACACAGACCAACGTCGCTACAAGGGTCAGTTTAAATTCTTTTTTCACCTTATCCACAAGTGCTCCCGTCAGGCAAAATTGAGTATATATATTATATTGTTTGCAGGAGTGTTATGTTTGCACCCCTTTTTCTATCCAGCTAACGAAATATTTGAACAGGGGTTAGGATTAACTCACCCTCCCCCCCTCTACCCACAGTAAGCGCCCCTTTGAAAAATTTTAATGTTAATTAGCTTTACATACACGGGTTTTAACTGATAGAAAAAGGGAGTGTGGTTGCAAGTTCCTGCGTTTCCCTTTTATTACACGTTTGAAAAATGATTTTGTTAGTGTGTTGTGAACACTTCTATGTTTAGCCCATCAGTACGCTAACCGACACTAAACTAGGCTTGTGCTTAGCTATAATGAGCGATGCATGGTATTGAAATTTGTGTTAGAACATGTTTTCTCGCCAGCACTTCGTTTAATCACCTGCGTATAATGCAAAAACATCTCACAGCTATAATTGAAGTTATTGATTGAAATGTAATATATGTGGAAAACATTTAGGTATTCGATATAAGTTTTTCTTGTCTTAAAAATTTAATGAACGATATAGATTTGTTTATTTTGGTGCATATAATGAACGTATAATAGTACAAGAATGTTGCAGGATCGAAAAATCAGCTGTTTTTGATATTTCATTGATGTAATCATTAGTGGAACTAGACTCCCCTCTCTTGAAATAAATCAATTATAGTATATATTAATATTTTTGCTGCCAATTATCAATCCATTATAGTTTATTTTTTCTGTTTCTATTACCTCCCGCATTAGGTTATTGCAGGACGGGATATATGGCCACTTTACAAAACTACTAGATGTGATCATGAGTGTGACACATGTCTCACTACTGCGGGATTCGAAATCACTAGATATGTCCCTGTTTAGACCTAGGCTTCAGTGTGAAACATGTCTCACTACTGCGGGATTCGAAATCACCAGATATGTCCGTGTTTAGACCTAGGCTTCAGTGTGAAACATGTCTCACTACTGCGGGATTCGAAATCACCACATATGTCCGTGTTTAGACCTAGGCTTCAGTGTGAAACATGTCTCACTACTGCGGGATTCCAAATCACCAGATATGTCAGTGTTTAGACCTAGGTTTCAGTCGTATAGTTTTCCTCTTAAATCCTTTATATGAACATTGATTTTGTTTGATTGTCGGTGGCTCACATCTAATTAACTCTCCTCCAGTAATTCAATAGAGCTGAAACTTTCACGTAGAGTCCCATCCTGATTAACGACGTTGCTTCTAAAAACACAAGATTCGTGATTTATGAAAATTTTTTGAAGCATGTTTTTAAATACAAACAATTTTTCGTTGTCTCACACTACTAAAATGAATAAATATAATGGATTTACCTATAGTAAGAAAAAGAGTTTTTTTTATATGCTAGTGTAATTTTTAGGGTTTCGTATATCCTCCTCGAAACTCAGTCTGTCTTACTTTGGTTTATATCTCCCGAACCGTTAGAATTTAAAAACGCTGAAGCAACTTTTTTACCCGCACATAAATTTCCTATGCATAAATGTGGTAAACTCATTTTTTTTGGGCAATCAAATGAAAGCTAATAAAGAGTAGATTACAAATATATCTTTACATATTGTTAATATGTATAATTATTTAAACATTGTATATTTTATTGGTATTATTGTTGAAATATAACCGAACCCCCCCCCCCCCCCCCCTAACCCCCCTTATCACCTAGTCCTAAAACTTTAAAGATTTTATGCTAATACCTTCTGATGGGCCCATGACATGTATGGAAACAAATTAATTTACTTTGTAGTTTTTACCGATAAGAAAAAATCGGTCCGAGACAAATCAGACAAACTTTCTCATATACGAGTTTATAATTACTTAGCCCAGTGTTTCCATTTATTAGTTTTGAAATGTACATTTATATATTATTAAACATTTCATCAAAATTTATCATAAAAATAACTTCTCCTGGGCGGGGAATCGAACCCGGGCTCTCTCCGTCCACGTTTTAAGCTAATTTCTCAGGAACTAGATTTTTCCCGGGAAAACGGCCTATATCGTTGGATTCGTATTCAAATGGACTACATTCTAGAATTTTTTAATCAAAATCGTCGGAACCGTTTTCGAGAAAAAAAAAAAAATTTCATGTTTTTTTTAGAGTTTTTGGGGGGTAGCGCCCCCAAATTTAGAGCTAAAATTCATTTCTTGATTTCGCCTTGGGGTATGATTTTTCTAAACATGTATGCCAAATTTCGTCAAAATCGGCCCAGTAGTTTTGGCTCCAGGCGTCTGCACAGACGACAGACGACAGACGACGGACAGAAATTTTTTAAAAACCACTTTTTTGGACTCAGGGGACCTCAAAACGTGTAAATCCATCAAAATCTCAAAATTGAATTTTCGCGCCATCACAATACTTTCTCTTTATATGAGAAAGTAAAAACATAGTTAACCCCCACTTTTTTTACTTTCATGTTGGGCAGGGTTGGGAAATAAAAAAATAAGTTTCCCATTAAGATAACGTATATGCTTACAAAATTACTTAGATGCAAGTATTTATTTCCCTGTGGTATATTTATGTGGAATTTTTTTTTAAAAAAATATGCTGTCTCTAAACTCACCTCATACAAAAGACTTATTTTAATCAATTCCAATTGCAAAGTACAGTCTGTCGAGGAATCATTAGTCATGTATTATTGATTGTTAGCTACTATTATATAATATCCTGTTGCGGATGCAGTAAGTTGTAAACGCTTTCTCTTATCAAAATAAAAAAAGAATAGACCAGTGACCTTATTGCACATTAGCATGCTCCACACTTTATCAGCCGCTTCATCAGTGTAATGATTACTTGATTTTTCGTTGTTTATAAGAAGGTGTTGCAATGCAGATATGATGTTTTTCATGAATATTGTTACTCGTTCTTCCTTAATTCTCCTCTCTTTGTAATTTTTAAAGTTATTCTGCCGGGGGCTATGTTAAATATTAATTCTTCGTTAATATTTAACGAAAAGGCGAGCTTTCATTAATTATTAATATATCATGCGTCAAAAGAAGTGTTGTTGATTTTGTTTTCATCCCTTTGTTAACGAACAAATATGAAAGTTATTTTTAACGAACTTCTTTCTCTGAGATTTATAATTATGTTGACATGTACTTATATTTTCACATGATTGCTTATTTAACATAACATTGTTGGACAACTGGGTGAAGTATCTAGTAAGTACTTAGTAGGTAGATTAAAATCCGTCTAAGAGGTTTCCGCATAAGTAATATAATATATCCCTTTAATATATTTTTATTATCGCTTCTTGCTCCTACGGTAACTCTCACGAGGCAATAAAAAGATACATTATACTATTTTAAATAGGATTAAAAGACGATATTAAATATAAGTTTATGTTTCTCACGGTTCTGTCAAAGAAAAATAGATCCGAGACAAATCAGACAAACTTTCTGATATTCGTGTTCATAATTACTTAGCCCAATATTTTCCATTTATTTGTTTTCGAGTTTTCGTAGGTACATTTAATTATAATTCAACGTTTTATCGAAATTTATCATAAAAATAACTTCTTCTCGGTGGGGAACTGAACCCGGCCTATCTCCGTCCGCGTTTAAAGATATTTTCTCAGGAACCAGATTTTTCCCGGGAAAACGGCTTATATCGTTAGATTCGTACTTAAATGGACTACATTTCAGAATTTTTAATCTAAATCGTCAGAACCGTTTTCGAGAAATATTATTTTTTTCACGTTTCTTTAGAGTTTTTGGGGTGTAGCGCCTCCAAATTTGAAGCTACAATTCATTTATTGATGACTCACATGTGTGCCAAATTATGTCAAAATTGGCCCAGTAGTTTAGTCTCCACTCGTCTGCACAGACGAGAGACGACAGACTCATCCGGTTGGAGCAAGGGCGATGCAATGGCACCGTTTGCTTCCCCCTACTCTAATGAAATTGGAAGAAAGAATCATAATTAAACACCTTTTAGTTTTTAAAAGATTGATGTATATTTAGCTGCCGGCCAAAAGCGGCTGGAAACAATAATGAGACAGTATTTACAAATTTTGGTGTGCGCAGAGTGAAGTTCTATTGATTGGAAGGTGGTGCAAAGAAGAGTCCAGAATGAAGAAAACTGAATTAAGAATAATGAAGAGTCCAAAAATTAAGAGTCTTGTCCAGGTGGACAGCAAGTGAGTCGAAGAAGAAGGGAGAGTGAGTAGAAGAAGGACACCAAGAGGTGCCTGCTCTGAGAAATGTAACCGGCCTTAGAGTTACTCTGGCTACTGTGGTTTTGAAGGTTCCAGTCAGACTGCGTTTCTGGGCTAGAAGCCTTGTTTATAATAGGTCAGAGTACACAACCCCGATCTAGCTGAAACTACTCAATCCAATCTCTCCAGGTGACATCAAAATAAACAATAGCTAAGCCTTTCTTAAAATATAAGAAATTATAAATAATTCTTAGATAAAATAAAAGGAAAATAAACCTGGATGATTAAGGCAAACAAGACTGAACAGTATTTTCATAGATCTCGATGGGCTCTTAGGCAAGATAGCTGTTAAACGTCATAAATAACCAGTTATGTTCTTTGTAATAAACAATTAAAAACATCATTAAGTATTACAAATGTCTGACTGAACAGTTTAAAGTTAACGATGGTCTGTGCTGCACTGTGTTTTCGTACCTTGAACAATACTGGTGTTTTCTGAGGATCGAAATTTAAGTGAAAACATGCTTACCCCAACAACTGATCAGTCCAACGATGATAATCTAGTCTTTGCGGCAACCGAGCCGGCATTATTTATTTAAAGTTTTTCTATAACTTGACCTATCTTAGTATTTTTCGATCCAGGTCTGCAGAACTTACTTTTAGTAAACTACCACTTGATTGAGCCCAAAGAAATAATCGGAGCGGTCACGCAAATTGTTCTTTACAATGCAGCATTGAGGCAGCATGGGGGTTAGACATTGTCGGTCCAGACTTGTTATATTGATAGCATTTCCTTGCCTTATTACAAACTCACTTTTGAGTTCAACACGCAATGGTAAAATCAAAACAGCATTCTGAATATATTATAATTAAGGCTTTAATAATTCTTAATTTTAAACATTTTTCGTGATCAGCCTACTTACAAAGCAAACAATTTGTTGTTTGATTAACGTTGTAAAAAATATTATTTAAAATAAAATCACAAAAGGTTTTTAATTTCTATCTCTCTGCATATGAATATATACATATGAATATATATATATATATATATATATATATATATATATATATATATATATATATATATATATATATATATATATATATATACCTCAAACAATTTAAACTACGGGAGACAGAAACAGAAAAAAATTTGCACTGCCTCCGGGATTTGAACCACGGACCTTCATATTTCCAGTATAATGCTCTACCAGTTAAGCTAAGCCAGATATAAACTTTCCTAGGAACCGAAATTTTTACGGCAAGAGAACTAGACAAGAGAAAGTTACTCTAGAAACTCGCCATTTGGCAACATCCACTCTTACTAGAGAAATATGAAATCTCAACCTTCGGGCAGCGACATATAATTCAAACAATTTAAACTACGGGAGACAGAAACAGAGAAAAATTTGCACTGACTCCGGGATTTGAACCACGGACCTTCATATTTCCAGTATAATGCTCTACTAGTTACTTCATACCCCACGGACCTATATATATATGTATATATATATATATATATATATATATATATATATATATATATATATATATATATATATATATATATATATATATATATATATATATATATATATATATATATATATATATATATATATATATATATATATATATATATATATATATATATATAGATAAAATAATGTTTTAATAAACAAGATTATGAAAAACAATACTCAAATAGTGGATTATTTCTACCTCCAAAACAAAACAGAAAAATGTAATTTTTGATGTTAATTCAAGACCTGAAGATGCCCAGGTATGGGCGATACATAGCCAAATATTTGTAAGTAAATAGAAAATATTATATTTTCAACCTTTTTTCATTCCTGAAGACCTGAAGGCTAAGAAAATCTTATATATATATTCTATTTTTCAATTTCTGTTATATTGTTACTTGGTCTATATTCATCCCAAAGGAGTCTTGCCAAAGTGGAGGTTATGAAAAATAAAGGGGCATTGAATTATAGGTTTCCCCCTCCTTTTTCATCTACATATATATATATATATATATATATATATATATATATATATATATATATATATATATATATATATATATATATTTACCACATAAATTAGTTTAAATAAATTATAAAGCGAGTAAATGAATTTATTAAATTGAATTCATTTAAACTATTAAATATACAGTAAATTCTGCTTTTGGCATACCAAATAACGGTGGAAATAATAGAGTGGACAATTTTAGTAGTCAGGATCATGGCCGTCTATGAATTACAATATCCATTGGAAGACTCTCGGAATTAATTCACAGCGAAAAGAACTACGTTAGATGGAGGCTCTTATCAGCTCGCAGGATATTCAAATATAGACTGTAACCTACCTTACCTCTTACAAGAATAGTCCCGTCCAAGAGGTAGGTGACTACCAAAACTTAACTCAACTACATCAGCGTGAGATGGGTAGAGTTCGGACGAAACCAAAAAAAAAAAAAAAAAAAAAAAAAAAAAATTACGATAAATGATTAGATACTTTAAGAACAGGAGGCGAAGACAATAAAAAAGAAAATAAAAAAAGAAAGATTTTGTAGCTACTTTGAAGGTTCTCAAAACAATAATTTGTTTTTAATGAAATAACCTAACACCCTATCAGGGTCACACGGGCTAAGGAAATTCTTTAAACACAAAATGAATTTACTTGCTTCCGACGACAATTAAACAAATACAGAACAAGTAATAATTTTGATAAGCTGGTATTAAACCATAACTATGATTTTTAAGTCCATGAAGTGTACCATGATTTAAATAATAAAATAATAAAACTGATGGTCAGTTCTGATATAACCCCGATTACAATGTTTAATTAAACCTTTTAACAAAATGCCCAAAAAGACAAACAAAAAAATAAATCAATAAACAAGAACAACTCCACTTAAAGGTGGGAGATAACCTCAAAGATATTTTTAATAAATTATACTTAAATGGTTACTAAGCCCTAACCATGAGTTAAGCTCAAGCTAGATCAATTAATCACCCAAACATAGGTAAGAATCTAAGTGGCCTCAATAATTACGCCGGACCACAAGCTCCAAAAAAAAAAAACTTCTTGCATACGAGTCCGCAAGACAGTGAGACATTTTCATGTTTTCGCTTTGCGTAAACTACCTACTTAAAATGAAATAATATCGGAAATTTATTCAAGTAATTGATAAAAGTAGATGGAAGAGATTTTTATACTTATCTCCACACCGGCACTGCCCTGGCTTGATTACAAACGACTGAATTCAAAGGCGCCGGCCCGCCTTCTACGAATTGTTAATATGCCTTCATACTAGGTAGGCCGAAAGGGCTGAGAGTGATGGCAACCTCCTGTACTTTCCTAACTCCCTGTCACACGTATAAATATTTTCGACTTTCTTCGGCCCTATGACGTGCGGTGGAGGAAGGCCTAACAGCTAGAGACAGACTGTGCACACCTCCTATACCTTTCTAACTCCATGATACACCGGGTAACGTTTTTTAGTAACGCTTTTCGAGTTATGTAGCACAGCATAAACATAAAAATGTCAAAAAACCAATGAAACCCTATCTGAGTACAATTAAGTTCCTAGCTGATGATAAAATATAGACCCTATCTGATTACACATAAGTCCCTAACTGAATATAAAAAAAGTCCCTAGTTAAATATAAAAGATAGTCCCTAGTTTAACATAAAAAATAGTCCCTAACTGAATACAAATAAGTCCCTAGCTGAATGTGAAGTCAAGTTGATGTGATAGTCTCTACCTGAATGACCCGAAGTCCCTATGTGAATACAAAAAAAGATCCCTAACTGCTTACCGGAAGTCCCTAACTGAATATAAAATATTTGCCTAACTGAATGTACAAATTTCCCTATCTGAATTCAACCTCAAACTGGAGGTTGGGCATTACCCGCACTTAAATCTACAAATATTTAATTAAATTTTGACTCTCAACTTACTTACTCAGGCTACTTCACACAATAATCCTGGATAAGATTAATTAAGACATTCCTAGGCTCATCCAAAATGAACACATAAAATCGCTAGGTTTGGGTTTTAACCCTACTTAATACTACAAAATTTTTGTTAAACTTTCAGAAGTGAAATAGGTATTATTTTCCCCTAAAAAGAAGTAGGTAAGAATAATTGACATCATAGAGACTAAAGGGTTGCCAAAGCAATTACCCTTGTTACACAAAGAAAATATATATATTAAATTAAATTAGGCTTGGTTACACAGCTATGATTAGATAAAGGTCATAGGCAAAAAGAAAATGTGGCATGGCGAGAGTGTGGAGCAACTAAGATTATGCCTCTCGTAAAAGATATAATAGTACATTACGCGTCGAGTGCGGAAAGTAGCATTTTGCATGCGAGTGTGGAGTTTGCACCCGAGCGACAGCGAGGGTAGTAAAACCATACGAGCAATGCAAAATGCCGTTTTCGCACGAGTTGCGTACCGTACTTTATCTACGATTGTAAGATTTAAATAATAAATACAGAAAAAAATAAACTTGCTGTATGTAAGTTCGTATCTCTCTCTCTTGATAAAGATGGCATTAATTCTTGAGTTGTATTTTTTGCCGAATTAATTATTTCTGGAGGAGTATTATTCTCCACATTTTCGTCAAAGTCACTTGATTCACTCATTGTTTTTCACTAAAAACACGATATAAACAGTTACTTTAATAAAAGAACGGCAAATTAGTTTTGTTAAATGTAAACAAACTCGCTAATCGTGCGTAAAGCTGAAGAATTCCTCTTCTTTACCGCGCTAGCGTGGTAAAGAAGAGGAATTCTTCAGAACTATGAGACGCGCATGCGCAATGAATACAAGTACGTAAATAATCACTTTCTACGCATCTAAACAGAGATATAATGTTTATATTTCGTATCAATCGTAGATAAACAAACTTACGTATGACAGCTTACTTTCAGCCTACCCATTCCAAGTACGGAAATCGTTCCCCTCATTCTTTAGTATTTACTTAAAACGAAACTAAATTTTACAAAGACAATCACAAAAAAACAAAAGGGGGGGGGGGGGGGGGGGGACTTACACACTGCCACAACTAATTTCGGTACGCCATTGGCATCCACCACCCATTGTTGCACGAATCCCCAGCTTATCAAGCAGGGGTGCCAGCACGAAATCGCCTAACTTACCCCAACGATTAATTAATAAACCCTGACTTAACGTATCCTAAAGAAAATTAAGAAATAAAATAACAAAATTACATTTACCAACCAATTTATCTACTTATCAGTAGAAGGTGCATCAGAACTGGTCTTAGACCAAACCGGTTGTATACCAATAGCTGATTAACATAATCATAAAAAAAATATACAATACGGAAGTTAAAATCATAAAATATTATAAGGGATAATTACACAATATGGTTATTTTAAATTAATAAAAAAGAAGTTAAAATTTAAGAAAATTCAGAGACCCAACGGTCTCAGAAGAATTCTGCTCCATTCGGGAGTAAGCCTGTAGGAAGGTTTCAGTGGTTATCTAAAGAAGAATATTCTTCTCAAGTCATGTTTTTCTAAGTTGGCCGGCAAAGAAAACAAACAGTTGATAACAGGGCGCCCAGTTACCAGCTGCCACTCGGAAGTCAATTCAGTTGAAGAAATATGTCCAGTGCTATTTCTAAGTGAAGTGTTGAAGATAAGTGAAGTCAGGGCTTGACCCCTGACACGGAGTCCCGGTGCTGGGGTCTATTTTTCTCAGTATGTCTCCCGTAGTTAATGATAATTATAATTTGATTTAAAGTAAAATTTAATCTTTCCGTAGTATGAATACTACCTAAAACTTAAAAAATGAACATAAATTTCAATGTTCTATTCATGCATTCTTTTGGAGTAATTTACCTTTGAATGGTTGGAACTCCATTGCTATCTCAGAAGCTAGGAAGATGCTGTCTCAGATAGGGGTATTGGATCTAAATTAAATTTCAGTAAGATGCCGCTTACACCCACGCTTGAAACCGTAGAGTTTTACGATGTTTTACACAACATCTCCACGACGATAGATTAGAAGATAAGGGTGATCGCGACTCTCGAGCCAGATTTGAAAGAACCAGATTTGCGTTTTTCTTTCTAACAAGAAAGAAACACCTATCGAAATTTCTAAAATCAAAACCATTAAATTATAACACATATTACACATAAATAGGGTGACCTTTTTTGACCGGCCCGTGGGCTTCCGAAAATTTTCCGTTTTTTAGAAAAAAAAAATGGGACATTTTTCGGAGGTATGAGTATATTTTGTTTTGATGTTAAAATAAACTATCGACATTGATATGAAAATCGTTTTTTCTTATAAAATTGTTAATAACTTTGGTTCTACTCAATATTTTTGCGATGAAACCTAGCCTAACACATGCGCAACATGTTTGCGCACACCTCTGCAAAAAAATTTTATCGATTTCATAAAAAGCCAGTTTTGCTCTTATTAAGTCGGACAGAAGGAGGCAGACACATACACACACATACATACAATCACGATAAAAATGTATGGCCAAATTCGGTTTTTTGGAATATATGAAATGAAAAAGTATTCAAAATTTTTGCAATTCTGATCAATATACAGACAAACAATATATAAAGAGAGATAGATACCTCTTTGAACTAAGATTAACAATGCTGTATTTAAG
Source organism: Gerris lacustris (assembly GCA_951217055.1). Taxonomy (NCBI): domain Eukaryota; kingdom Metazoa; phylum Arthropoda; class Insecta; order Hemiptera; family Gerridae; genus Gerris; species Gerris lacustris. Next base: position 14,651,524 of record OX578285.1, read on the forward strand.
AATGGAAAGTTAAAAGTTCTATAAAGAGTGAGCATCGTATAACTCCATCAAAACAAAATATCAGTCATTCAGTTTTATTGAAACCTGTATTGTAATAAATATAATTTATTAAAGCATAACTTTACAGTTTTATTCCAGTTTGACAAAGTTAAATAAACTGGAATACGAGTGCTTTCTTGTTTGATTTCTCTTCTATGATCAATGTTAGTGCTTAGATTCCCCAAGGGAAGAGCTCTAATGAATTAAACATTTCATTTCTGAAACTCGGACATTTATTTCCAACCTGACCTCAAGCATATTAGATCGAATGGTCCACTAAGCTACCCTCAAATACCTACCTTACAAATGTTAATAATATTTACATAAAAGTATCCAGTAATTACAAAATGAACAAGACAGAAACTTCACACATCGATTAGTTGTTAGCATTGAACATGCTTAATCTTTTCTCGCAATCAATATCACATTATTGATGGAGTCGAGGCATTAGTTTTCCATCAAACACCCTTATCTCTCATGTATTTAGTTTGAGTTTGGTATTAGGGATTCCCAGTGGCGCATCCAGGATATTTTTCTGGGGGGGGGGGCCTGAAAACCCGTCCATCAAAAGTAGAAGTCGTTACCAAAAGGGGGGGGGGGGGGGGGAGGAGAGGGGTATGTAAAGTCCATGTATAAAAATGTAACTATCTTTATGTGTTTAATGAGTAGTAAATAAAAAAAATCGTTTTCCTTACGAGTATTTTTCGTATAGTCCAGGAGATAGCGTGCAATAAAGTGTCTGACTAACATCAAGCTAGAATTTTGTATACAAGTCAATCTTTTAGCGCTTTTTAAGAATATGTGGTCGGCTAAGTTCGACTGCGGGACATAGCTTGGCAATAGGCGTTTGAAAAAAACAAACCGGTGGAGAGCGGCCATGTCTCACCAATTATGGTGGACAATGTGATTTTCATGATCCTGAGTAGAGAATTAGTTAGTAGACCAAAAATCAAGTCGATGTTATTTTCACACTTGATAGGTTAGTTATTCAAATATTACTAAACATCAACGTGGTCAACTGAAAAGGGACAAACTAACATCAACTTGATTTTCGGTCTACTGACTAATTCTGAACTCAGGATCATGAAAATCACATTGTCCACCATAATTGGTGAGACATGGCCGCTCTCCACCGGTTTGTTTTTTTCAAACGCCTATTGCCAAGCTATGTCCCGCAGACGAACTTAGCCGACCACATATTCTTAAAAGGCGCTAAAAGATTGACTTGTATACAAAATTCTAGCTTGATGTTAGTCAGACAATTTTTTGCACGCTATCTCCTGGACTAGTATAAGTAAATAGGATTTTTTTAAGTCTGTATATTTCCTTGGATACTCCAAGGGGGGGGGGGGGTCGGCCCCTTCTTTGTAAATGTCTTTGTGCAATTCTTTTGTTAAAGGATAGAGACCCTTGCTTGGTTCTTTGTTAAGTTTGTTAAGACATTCTGAATTAAAATTATACCAATCGTCGATATTTTACTGTCGCCTTTTTCTTACATATATAAATTTTAGAGGTGTCTTCAGGGGTAATAAAACGAAGTTTAAATTATTTTACAAAGATGATATTTCATCCCTATATTTGGGATATTCTCAAACCTGAAATTTTATTTTTTAGAATTAGTTTCAATTACATTTACATATATGTATAACTTAGATTTAAATATTGTGATATAAGGTCTATTTATTTAAATGTTAAATATTATTAAATATAATTTTCCCTTTTTTAAAAATATTTTTAAAATTGGAAATAACAATTAATGATGATAATATATAATTAAATTATTACCTTGTTGAGTTGCCTGCTGTTCCTCTCATAATAAAAAGTTAAACAAATTTAGGTTACAATAAAGTAAAGTTGTCAAAAAAATAAAAATAAAGTCAAACATAGGAACAGCCAGAAGCTGAGTGTTCGAGCTCTAGCAACTGACTGACAAGGCAATAGTTCATTTACATTTCCCAAAACAGTTAATAAATCAGATAAAGGATAAACCCAGGTTTATCTCTTACTTGCTTTACACCATTCATTGTATTGTAGCTGCTATACTTTATGTACAAACTAATATTTAAATAAATAAAACAAATTCACACTCCCTCATTCGTTCTTATTTCATATAATTAAATAAATAACAATAAAACAAATAACAATCTAAAAATATATGTTGCATATTTTAAAGCAAATTTTAATTTACAATAGAAAATAACATAAGGTGTACTAATAACAACTAATAATCTTAAAAAAAGTATGTTGCATATTTTAAAGCAAATTTAATTTACATAATTAAATAAAAAACAATAAAAATTAAACTAAATATAAAAAATATAAAAAATAAAAAACAATAAAATTAACATAAAGTGTACTAATAACAACTAACGGTCTTGAATTATGTTGCATATTTATGAAGCAATATATTTTTAAATGAATTAAAGTTAACAATTAATAAAAAATTATAAAAATTTAAACATATTCACACTCTCATTCACACTTAATTTATATAATTAAAATAATAACAATAGAGGTATAACATAAAGTGAATTACTGTGCAATATATAATCCTGTACTAATTAACTAGCTTAAAAATTAGTTACAATTATGAAGCAATTCAAAACCTGGTTTGAGGTAAAAAATTAAAGTTTAGTTTCTAAATTAAGTGACTTAAAAATCCCTGCATAATATTTGTTTAAATCCTTTGTGTCTGTTTCAAAATTCATGTTATGGGGACAGTTTGAAATCAGGGCTGCTTCTAATAGTTTCCTTTTTGCATTGTTATTTTCTTTTTCTATAATTTTAGCTCTTTCAAAATCTAGGGTGTGATTTTCTTCTAAGGCATGGGTCGATAACGCTGTGTTGTTATTTTTGCTCTTGACATCTCCCTCATGCTGTTTAATTCTATTCCTAAAAGTTTGGCGTGATTCACCTATATATTTTTTAATACAATTTTTACAAGGAACTAGATAGACAAAACCCATTTCTTCTTCCTTACATATATTTTTTCCCCTTTTTCTTAAATTACCTTACTCTTGTAGTTTCTATTGTATTTTAAGTCTTTAAGAAACATTTTTTTTTTTTTTACATATAAAATATATTATTTCAAATAAACAACATAAATATTGTTAAATTCAATATTGTAATCCAAATACAAAGTACCCTAAATTTATATATATATATATATATATATATATATATATATATATATATATATATATATATATATATGTGTGTGTGTGTGTGCGTTAAAAGTTTAATTGTTATAATACATATAAAACAAATGCAGTCCATTTAAACCTTTATATTTTCGTTATTTATTCGACATTTGACCTTCGCAATACTGTTTTTGTGCAAAAAAAAAGGTGTTCAGCAGGGCTCAAAACGTGAAATAGTGCATTATTTTAGACTGGATTTGGATTCTATGACTAAAAATAAGATTTTCTTTGTCTCTTGAAAGTTTCCAAAAAAATCCATTAGTAGAAATCCATTAGTTTAGCTGTAAAATGTGGCTTAAAGTTACAATTTTAGCATGTTCAGTGCTCTCCAGACGGCAAACTGATGCTCGGAGCGAAATATTTCTAAGAGTAAAAAATTCTTATTTTTAGCTATAGTATCCAAATTTAGTCTAAAAAATATGGCTTCCTGTCACTTTTGATTTATTTATATAAACTCCACATTTTTGCTGTACACATAAAATGTTCAGCATTTTTTCTGGAAGCGCATTTATAGCCATTATCGAACCCTGAAAACCACATCTTTCTACCTATCATGGTTCCGGAGATATTTCGCTGTTCCATATTAGCTGGGACACCCTATATGTATAAATAGGAAAACGAAAAGAAAGTTTAAATTTTGTTAGTTTACCTATAATGGCTTGCATTATCATTTTATCAGAGACTCATTTTAAGGCTTACTTTGAGGTGGTGATCATTTTGACATTTCTCTATTAAAAGTTTACATTTTTACAGTTTTAATCAAGTCGAATATTTATGAGTCGAATATTTTTTTAGAGCCTGAAGGAGCTCAAGGTATAAAGGCGAAATATAGCAAGGTTGAAAGGAGATATTTATGTTTTAAATGATAATCACCCAACTTATAAAACCCTGAAGAGGCCCAGGAAATAAAACATAAATATTATAGTGTTTATATTTAATGAATTGCTAAAAAAAAGGGTTTAAGGGTTTAAGGGGGTGCTTTAAAAGGGGGGGGGGGGCTAAGAAACTGAATAATGCAATATTATAAGAATTGCACATACAGACACACAGATAGGCCAGTAAATAATCTTAAAAACACCCAAAACGGATAATTCCGTTGATATCTCGATTCCGGATTTTTAGGGTGAAAACAATATTTATCAAACCTTCGGGGAAGGTGAGGAAAAGTAAAAAATTGGATTGTTATCCACAAGTGGTGAAATTTTATGCAAAATATTTTTGATCAATTTACTTGTTCATTTTCTGTGAACAGATAATTTACAAATTTCATGAGTTATTTCTGCTAAAAACTTTATTAGGAGGAAGGTAAAGGTAGAGAATCTTTGGAATTTTGTGTTGCGGGTTAATAAAGTAAAATATAGTACACATAACTATTTTAAATTAAAATGAATTATGAAATTCTGGTTAAAGATTATCTTATATGACACCAAAATCTACCATTACTTTGTCCCTTACTATAAATCTGTCATGCTAAACACTAATAAAAATAAAAAGACGGAATCAAAAAATACAATTAATTATTCGATAATGGAAAAGGCTACATCAACATTTTACTTTCATTTGTAGCTTGTGGTATTGTACGATCTTTAAAACAAATTACAAAGGTATAATTTTAACTATAGATTTATTGGTTTCAAAATAGATCGTGAGATGTGAAAAAAAGAAAATAAAATAAAGTTTGAAATTATTTTTTGAAACATGAAATGCTAGATTAAAATACTTTATGTATTTAAAAACTATATTAAACAATTATGCCTGTTCGAAGTCGAAAATAAACAGGTCAAGTGTGTGCTAGTCAGCACACAGCGAGGGTCCGTAGGCCACCAAACTGTATAGTTTAAGCAGTACCTTATTGATGGTGTTTTTATAAAAATGCTAAAAAGCTTACTTTGAACTATCCTATGGGTGTGATATTCTCAAAACACATAAAATAACTTCCGATAAAGTATTTTATTGCCACTGAACCGGACTACAACCATATAAATACATCGAAAAGGCCAAATAATTATAAAAAAACGTATTTTATCAATAAAAAATAAAATAATATTTTTTTCGAAATTTCCAAAAAGGGGGGGGGGACACGTTTTACACCCGCTTCAAACTCGCCTACGCTCGCCCTATCCTTTGATTATATAACCAAAGAATTATATATTTTTTGTAATCAGCTCGACGTACCCTTTCATATGATACCCCTCATGGTGTCGAAAAAAAAAAAAAAAAATGTTAACCCTTAAGTTTTTTTACCCTAATTTTTTTGAAAAATATTTTTTTAAGTCGCTATATTTTTAAAATATGTGGGTAGGTACAAGACACATTCATGCCAAATTTCAAAGTGATCGGACGAAAGGTGTAGCCGTGAGAGCAGGCGGCAGGACGGACGGACAGACACACGCAGGAAAATATATGGGTCCTTGGTTTTGCCTACGGACCCTAAAAAGAAAATTCAGGGCCGTGTTCGTATTTTTTTCCATCATTTGTCTAATCGAAAATATCTGGCAGATTAAGGAAGCTAAAATTGACGATAATAAATGCATACATTTCTAAGATAGGTCAACACTGTCTATTTCAGTAAAATTATCTTATTAAGTTGCAGAGCTCGCAATATTCGACCCAATAGTTATTTTAGAAATAATTGGATTTCATCTATTCAGATAGATAAAGATAATATGAATATTCAGAAAGTAAAATATAATATTATGGTTAATTCGAAATACGTTTTTAAACCAACCTTGGCGTAAGAATGGCAGAATACATAATATAGATTTATTAACGTATCAGTTTCATTTTTATACCCAATGACAAAGGAGAATATCGAAGAACAGCAAAGGATATTTGTATATCCTTATAATAATATCCGTTATTCAATCTACCGTTAACCATTATATATTTTTTAATTGGATTTGAAATAATTGTCTTCAATTTAGTGAGAATTTCCATTATTTTAGAATAACATGTCATTCTAACGATTTCTTATGTCAAGTTTCTTTTCGATCCTTATTTAACTAATTCATGAATTGTCGCTATTTTCGATGGATGATAAGGTGTAAATAAAAAGAATTACTCCATTTTTTCCAGAGACGTTTCAACCCTTTCTAAGGTCATCATCAGTCTTTACTTCTATATTCATACAATCATATAATTAATACACACTCATAATCACATCATGGTGTGTAATATATTTTGTAAAACTGATATTTAACTATAATTTAACTAATACATATTTTTATTTTACATACTTACATTTATTGTAGAATTTGGAAGATATTTAATTATTTTTAAAGCCAAATTACAAATTCTGTTTCCATAAGAGAGCGTCACTACTTGTCAACATTTGTTCATAAGATACCATCAATTTGAACTTAGCAGTACTATTAGCAATCAAATGGTAATAGCCTTTAGTCTCTTCAGTCATAGATCATCAGCATAAATAAGACTTTGTATCTAAACATACCATAGTACCACTAAAATATTTGACTAAACGATTTTATAATCATATAATTAAATACTTTTGTAGACTGACTGTTATTCCTATTATATTCAACTTCGAGACAATAGTTATTTACGCACCAAGGGAGTAAAGTAAGTGAATGCACCCTGAGCAATGAAGTTGGATAACGCAAACTACCGAGGCGGAGCCGAGGGAGTTAATTATCGTGATGTTGCAAATGATTTTTACTCCCGAGGTACGTACTAGATTTTACCTCCAGAAGAGAGAAAAAAATATGAAAAGATTTTAATTCAATTTTTAAGTTTTTGGTAGTTTTTATACTACGGAAAGTTAAATTTTTAATTTAAATCAAATTATAATTATTATTAACTACGGGAAACAGTGAAAAATACACTCCAGAGGCCCGTGGTTAAAATCCCGGCGCTGGAGTGTATTTTTTACTGTCTGTTTCCCGTAGTTAATAATAATTATAATTTGATTTAAATTAAAAATTTAACTTTCCGTAGTATGAAAACTACCAAAAACTTAAAAATTGAATTTCGAATTGATTGTACAAGGTACAGGTACTAATTGAGTACTTTATAATTATAAGCGTTAATTCTTGGTTTAGTTCTAATGTCATAAATATTGACTGTCTAAATGTATATGAATATTGAAAGCTTGGATTCGGGACTAGTTATCGATTACGGTAGTGAAAAATCATTCTCCTGCGTAGCTTAGATGGAAGAGCGCTATACTGGAAATATAGAGGCCCGTGGTTCAAATCCCGTGTGTAAAATCCGAGTGTATTTTTCACTGTCTGTTTCCCGTAGTTAATAATAATTATAATTTGATTAAGATTTTAATTGTAAATTATTTTATTCAACAAAAAATACACATTTTTATATTTATTTAAAAAAAAAAAAAAAAAAAAAAAAAAATAGTAAGATATAATATTAACAATTCCCTAAATAAGTTTAATCACGTTAAAATTAAATCATACAAATTGATTATTTAAATTTCAATGCTAAAATTAAATGGGAGAATCAGCTGGAAGCAGAGTCGTTTATTGAATGGTATTAACAACTGATGTGTTTACATATGGCTTAGTTTATCTACATTTAGAAATTATGATTTCACTTTTAACTTGTTTGTCTATTTTACTGATGAATCACTATGGCAACTGTTTTAGAGGGTTACATGACAAGTTATGAAGATGACATAGATTTTAGACATTAAAAAAAGTTAGTAAATGAAATGTGAATTAGCATCAACCTTATTTACTTGTGCTTTATCTAGGGCAACACTGGAGGGATTCATGAAAGTTCATGATTTCCTTAGTTTTCATTACTCCCTGCTTAACCCTCAGAGCAAGGAAGGACCCCTTCCTTGCTCTGAGGCTTGGCCCGACCGGGTGCAATGAGTAACTTCCCTCCCTGTAAACTTATATAATTTAGATTGGTACAACAATTTACATAAAAATGGATGGTGTGAAAATCTAACGAAAGAAACAATCCCGATTAACATTATCAATTACTCAGTTTAGGCCAAAATTTCAATGCAACTCCATAAAATATAAATAATTCCATATTAAAACTAATTGTAGATATTGAATTCCTATTAAACAATTTAGATTCATCAGAAAACCACAAACATTTTTTAAGAAACAATTTTATAAATACAATAACAAATTTTCAAAACAAATAAAAAAATAATGAAAAAAAAAGGATTTACTTAATGCACAAATGGTACAAGATATAAAAAAACTAAACGTTTATTAATAAAAAAAAAAAACAGACAAAAGTAATAAAACAATTATTATTAATAAAGGAGATTACGAATTAAAAATGAATGATATATTACAAGACAAAAATACATGTAGAAAAATCCGAAGTGACCCAGAAAACGATATTAAAAAAGAATACAACAAATTGATAAACAAACTATTAAAATTGAAATTTATTGATAGCAAAGAGAAGACAAAACTTAATATAGATCAAAGCAATATACTAAGAATTCATGGGTTATTAAAAATACATAAAAATTATCACCCGCTCAACCCAATTATAGATGGACGAAATTCACCTACAGAAAAATTATCATCTTTATTGAACCATACCCTCGATAAATTAAATAATAATAATAATTTTGACATAAAATATGCGGAACAACTAAAAAGTAATATTAAAAATTAGTGATGACGAAATATTAATATCATTAGACATAACCTCCTTATTTACCAACATACCTTTATATGAAACTTTTAAATTAATAAACCAAAACTGGGATAAAATAGAACCACACACAAATATTAAAAGTAAACAATTATACATAGAATCCTTAAAATTTTGTTGTACTAATAACTATTTCACATACAGGGTGGTCCAAAAGTCTCCCCCCCCCCCTCTTAACTTTTGAACGGTTTGAGATAAATTAATGAAACTTAGGGGATCTCTACCATGCAAAGGGAAGTTTGTTTTCATGCAATCACCCACTAGGGGCAACCACCCACTTTGCCCCCAGGCCACCCAACTTCAAAATTTCAAATTGGAGTGTATATGTTTGATAGCATATTTGGATTCTACAGTGAAAAATAATAAACTTTTACTTGAAACTATTTTTTCTATCTCCAATATTTTTCCCCCTACAGGGGGTTAAAGATAGCAAAATAACTCTTTCGAAATAGTAAAAAAATAGCACTTAGATTATTATAAAATTTAAACGGTTTGAAATAAAGTAATGGAACTTGGGGGATCTGTATGATGTAAAGGGAAGTAGGTAATCATCCTATCGCGTACTAGGGGCAACCACCATTTTGCCCCCAGACGGAGAAATCTACCATTTTTATACCTTTTCCCCCCTATAGGGGGCAAAATATTGGAGATAGAAAAAAAAAGGTTGAAGTAAAATATTTTTATTTTTTGCCGTAGAATCTAAATCTGCTATCAAAAATATACATTCCTGGTTAAAATTTTGAAGTTAGGTGGTCTGGGGGCAAAGTGGGTGGTTGCCCCTACTGCGTGATTGCATGAAAACAAACATCCCTTTACATGGTACGGATCCCCTAAGTTTCATTAATTTATCTCTAACCGTTTAGATTGTACAACGTATTATCAGAAGGGTTATTTTGCTATCTTTGCCCACCTATAGGGGGCAAAATATTGGAAATAGAAAAAATAGTTTCAAGTAAAAGTTTATTATTTTTCACTGTAGAATCCAAATATGCTATCAAAAATATACACTCCAATTTGAAATTTTGAAGTTGGGTGGCCTGGGGGCAAAGTGGGTAGTTGCCCCTAGTGGGTGATTGCATGAAAACAAACTTCCCTTTGCATGGTAGAGATACCCTAAGTTTCATTAATTTATCTCAAACTGTTCAAAAGTTAGGAGGGGGGGGGGGAGACTTTTGGACCACCCTTTATAATAACGAACATTACAGACAAATAAATTGATTATCAATGGATGGAACATTATCCGAATATATATTTATACCATGTTAAATTTATTATAATAATTTATTTTAGTTTAATTTTTAAAATGTATCAGTGTGACGAATCCCGTATGGGATCATTTCATTTTAACTGCTAAGACGTGAAATAATCTTATTTAGCTGAGACCAATGTAACTAATAACGTAAGTAACAGATGTACATTTAATATTATATAGTTTTTATATATGATGTATGATGGAATAAATTGATTGTTAAAAACATCTAAATGTTATATTGTAATTTTTAGTAAAGAAAATAATGGAGATGTGAAGATAACCTTAATAAAATAAATAAGGGTCGAAACGTCTCGCAAGAAAAATAAAATGGAAAAAGAAAATTAAAAAACTGTGACTTTATTCAATCCAACACCTTGGAAATTCATCTATAAATAATATATATATAAATTCAAATTATAAGAAGGTGTATACGTTTAAACAACGTTATTCAAATTAGAAAACTAGGGAGGAAAGTTCACTTTTTCTCCCTGCTGGAAGTAAACAGTTTGTTTTTTTAAAATCCTCTAACAATGCTTTCTATTAAGGTTAACAAAACTCAAAGAGATCTTGGTGCAAAGAATGTTGACAACTTTTGCACTTGATGTCAAACTTTTGCGTTTGATGTCTTCAGATAACCACCGGAAGTCTTAGAACTACAAAACTTAAAGTAATTTACCATTTTATCGCCATAAATACACTGTGATATGTCTGTAGAAACAACTAATTTTATTATTACTTTTTGTTTAGTTTTGTTAGAAAGGTAAAAATCAAATAAATTACTAAAAAGGCAGAAGGTAAATTATTCCAGTCTAGTGAATGAATTATTATTAATAATTAAAACTTTTATTTATTTTACCACAAAAAAAGAGAAACGATCAAAGTTAATTTCAACCTGTTGAATTGAGATATCTTCTCTAGTTTTATTGCGTTGGTGAAAGGGTTTATTTATCCCATTGAGAAGAAAAATAAGTGTGGAGTGAGGAGTTTAATTTAGCCTTTGTGGATTCAAAGGGTTGAAGTTGATAAGAGGCCTTGTAGAGCGGTGAATGGGAACAGAGGGTTTTGTGTGGCATGGTCAGGACTCGGGAGTTGGTACGGACAATCGATCCAAACTTTACACCCTTCCCATTCTGTCCCAGAACCAGCGACCTATCTCTACTGAATCGACTCTACCTCGACCGTCGCCCCTGGACCTTAATTAACTTTATAATTGGTATCAAACTTGCGGAGTCTTGGTGTAGAAATAATGGGATTTCCGATCATTTTCGACGTTTCCTTTCCACAGAAAGCTGCAATAATTTAAGACTCAACTGATTTTAAACGGTAAAAAATCAATTGAACCCGTAATCTTTCCATTGCAGTAATTTCCACAAGTTGTTCTTAAAAAGTTTCAAATTTGGTTAAAATTCTAGTTTATAAAAATAGTAGGCTACAAAATAGTTAAAAACAAGGCAAACAAAATCAATTGTGCAAAGTTCTCTTAAAGCTTGGAGAATTGGGCGGAGATTCTAATGGTAAGAAAACTTTCCGTCCCACAATAGCAAGCTGGACTAAAGTGCGGAGTGCGGGGAACTATGGTGAACTTTAGAATTGTATGAGATAATAGAAGTAGAAATAAGCAAGATAAGCCTTAGCATCTAGGTCGCCCTAGATGCCAATTAACTTTATCACCAGGTTTGCGATGTTTTCGGACGGTGGTCTTGCAGAGAAGAGTAGGTCCTGATCGTGGTTAAATCTTGATAGCATAAGCACGGCACATGAAGAAGAGTTCCAAGTTAACTGCAAAAAACAATAATATACTGGAAAGTTGGCCGGCCGGCGAGAGACTTCTAAAACTGGTGGCGGAAAAACGGGTAAGGCCGGAGTCCCAAAAATTAGTGAGGAGCAGCTGCCGGTAGCGCTGGGTTGGGGGTAGAGTGGAATGTTTTGTATGCCAATCAGAAGGCTGGATCGTCGGCGTTGCTAAGGTTAAAATATAAAACATATGTGCATAGATATAGAAAGATAAGGTAAATAATATTCTTAAGTCTACCATACTCCGCCGCCTAGAAGATCAAGTCTTCAACATAACCCAAAGAACAACAGAAAAAAAAAAAAAAATTAAAAACCCAAAAACTTTAATCAAAAGAAATTCACCAAAGGAATAAAAGTCATAATTGAATGAAAGACAATCCATTAAGGATTAAATAATACAAGAAGTTAATAATAAAGATATCATAGAAATATGACTTTTTTCTATATTCTATCAAAAGAAAAAGCCCAGACAAAAGGAAAATAAAATCTTGAGGAGAGCAATAAGAAAAACCGAAACACAAAAAAGGAAACAAAAAGAACTAAGGTATGTGTAAATGAGTGACCTTGAGAACAGGACGTTTATACACACCGGTCTGAGTGAGCACAGTTACCGCACGAAAAATGTTGTCCTTATCGGGGTATACCTCAATGATGCTTTCAAGAGGATTGGAGGGAGAAGGCGACCTGTCTTCTTTTAGCAAAACAAGCTGCCCTAATTTAATGTTTATTACAGGATCAAACCACTTAGATTTGACCTGTAGAGTTTGAAGATATTCGCCCTCCCAACGTTGCCAGACGGATTGACAGGTCTGGGAAACCAATTCCCATCGGGATAAGCTGTTTTTGGGAACATCTTCAAATCCTTCCTCAGGTAAGGTTGTTAAAAGGTCTCCTATCAAAAAATGACTAGGGGTGAGACATATTAATTCGTCAGGAGAAGATGACTCAGGACACAGCAGGCGGGAATTCACTATGGCATCAACACGAGTGGTAATAGTAGAAAATTCCTCAAAGGTTAAGACTTGATTGCCTATGACGCGGAGCAAATGATACTTAACATTATTAATATTTGACTCGGATAAGCCTGCCATGAATGCGGAACGTTAAACAATAATTAAATGCGTCGAGTTTCAAAATAGCTTTGGACCAAAGGATTTTGATTAAAAGCCATCAGAAAATCAGTGACTTCGGTAAGCTTGCTTGATCACTATTCATTGAAGCCGGGACACATCTGTGATCGGTGAAACAATGAAGAGCTGATGAAACAATCAGTGGATTAACTGGCCAAGTCTTCAATATGTACGCTTTAACGTCGAATCATACAAATAATGCGAAATAGGCTTTATAAGTCCGGGCGTTGCGACGCAAACTCTCTGTGTATGGCCCGGCAAGATCAACACCGCAATGCATAAAAGCGCGGCTGGGTTTAACTCTGGTTGGAGGCAAGTATCGAAGGAGAAACCGTTTCACCTCTGAATCGGGCACACAGTACAAAGCTGCGTACAACTTGACGGATTACACTGCGACAATTACTTAGTCAACAATTTTTATTTAACAAGGTTTGAAGTGTCCTGGGTGCAACATGCAAATAATTTAAGTGACTTTTGTTTATCCAGTTATATAAGGGCTATTATCCAGTAATTGCCATTCATATTTATGGGCAAAGCAACACGTGTTATTCTATCGTTCAGTTTCATTGTAGAAGTAATAGTTTGATGAATAATCTGATCCCCAACTTGCTCAGAAGAAACAACAAACTGGCTTAAGATTGTGTCTCCAAAAGAAAAATGTTCAAACTTTGAAGCCAATTGTGATAAATATCCATCAATGATACTGTCAGTAAGCCATTTTGGTTCAAACATTATCTTTTGTAACTAAAAATATGACTTTTCTTCGTTATTCACTGATGTTTTCAGAGAAGCGAGATCGTGTTTTTATATTTTGACTAGTCCACCATGAAGGCTGTATTATGGGGCTGATGAGTGACTGTATCTGTCATTCATCATCTCTCAAGTGTGTCACAGCAGTCTCTGAATAATCTATCATTCTATGTTCATCTAACAGGTCCTCCTCGACCCCTTTTCTTCCACTCGATATTGACATCAAACTAAGTCGACTTGAAGGATCGGACTGTACAGACATTTTCGCGGGGCTGGTAAACACACTGCGTGTGCCTTCATCTACTATTGAAGGACTTTCATTGCAATCATGGTTAAATGATTGTACACTAACGTTTCCAGAGAATATCTTATAAAAATTGGCTTGTGGTCTGAAAAATAGCTTTCATCACTCCCAATCACTGGTATAATTTTCCTTATTCTTATTCGTACATATGAAATCTATTTGTGTGTTAAAGTTTCGACTGTTCTTCGTCTAGCGCGGACTTCAATCCTCGAGCTTCAAGTTCTCTTTTTATGGCATTGTCCTTTTTCAGCAAATTATTATTGAAATCTCCCATTAATATTATGGGTGCCCCGAAATTCATTTCCGGATACAAATAGAACAAAAAGGAGCAAGAAGGAGATTTGTAACCAGTCACAAGATAAGTGTTTTCAACTAAACCCAGAATTAGCTCGAAGTGACCTTTACATGACGAATCCTTCAAACTGCTCTTCTCAGTCCTCGAAACATGCTTTATAATACTAACTGTTTTTGAGGTTTTTTTCGTGTAACAAATAATGCCGCGTTTTCCGGTTCTTGAATTCGCCTCAGTGAAGTACTTACACTCAAATTCATCATTATTCGTAATTATTGGAGCAGTCTTTTTAATCAATGTTTCTACTAAGATGATAATATCTCCTTTAGAATACCATCGGTCTGACTTTATATCTATTAAATTTTTACTCAACGATCTGACAATATGATAGGTTATAGTTGTTCCGTTAGAGTTTTTCAAATCTTCAAAGCATAAAGTCAAGTATTTCTATGTTTTCAGTCTTTCAATTTCAATGCAATCACTAATGCTACCGCTGTGAAATAAATTAATATTTATATCACCTTAAATATATAAACCAGACAGGCTGGTAACCAAGCTCAATGCTACATATAGCAGCTGTCTGTTTGCTCTTTTAATTACATTAAAGTCTACACATCTCATTCGGGAGACCCTGAAGATCACATAACTTTCTTTTCTATAATGATTTCAAAATACTTTCTCTTTTCTGCTCAGTTATTTTTCCCAGTACTATGTCTTCAGCAAATGAATAGATTGCTTCACCAGTATGGGATGATATTCTCTCTTTATAGTATTTATCAAGTTTTGGGAATAAAGTCTAATGGCACTATCAGGAACCTTATCAGGTTTACTATTCTACTCCTTAGAAGAGCTAAATCAGACTCGATCATCATATTACGAGGAATATTGTTTAGTGAATTAATAAATTCTTTTTCACCCTCTTTTAGCATTATTTCGGTCAGCTGAAAGAACTGAAATTCCTCCCAAAGAGAGGTTCTGTCACTAAAAATACTCAATTCATTAACTCTAGGGGGCCTGTAAACAGGGCTGTCCATAACAGGAGGTAACTGATTCAACTCACCCACAACAATCACAGAGACACCTCCAAAGCTTTCATCTTTGCCCATTATTTGTCTCAAATTACGTGATCCGACTATAGAGATTTCATCTATTATTAACAGTTTCAAGTCTAACAGTTTAACTCTGAGTGAGTTAGCTACGTCTGCACTCAGTTCACGCATCAGACCTCCGAACTATGACACTGGCAAACCAAAGGCTGCAAAGTGACTCCATTTATTAGAAAGGCTGCTATTCCAGAGGGTGCAGTCAGTAACAATTTTACTGTGTTTTTATTTTCACCCAGACATCCATCAAAATGGTTGGTTATCAACTGGAATAAAACATTAATTACTAAACTTTTTCCAACTCCAGCAGCTCCAGAAATAAATAATAATCTTATAGGATTGAAATTATCCCTATTCATATGAGAAAGAATGTGCATTACGACTTCCCTCTGTCCTTAATTTAGTAAGCGCAATTTCTCTAATAACCTCTGTTGAGTCAATTTCGGTGGAGTAATAATTTTTATTTTGTCTCCTTTAGATTTTTCTCCAATGGTTCCCTTTTGCTTGAATATGTCTATTTTCATTTCAGCAGGAATTCCGTCGGCCAGTAATTCATTGAATGCTGAGTTCTCTTCATCATATACATTTTCTTTCGCTTTATCTAGAGCTCTTTAAATTTCAACCTCAGAAATAAGATGATATTTGTTCCTGTTATTAACTATAATATCATAATTTTCTGGATATACTGCTTTGCAATCACAATTTTCTATTTCCAACTGTTCATCTCTCCAAGGAATGAACAATAGAACTTGTTCTCTGTAAAAATTTTACTCATCTTGATCGAGCTAATATCGGCGGTACCTACGAACTATTCAAACTATTCCCTGTTTCATTCTCTAATTCAGTCTCCGTGTCGGATTCATTTTTGCTTCTTGATTCATTCAATCTCTTACTTTTATTAACAGTAGCAAAATCTGCTAGACATTCATTTTCTCTACCCTTTTCTCGCTTGAAATACTTGTTAAATATATTTGGTAGCAATATATCTTCAGGGTCAAGAAATTGAAGCTCATTTTTTGACTTCAGCATTCCAGTTCTTTCCTCAGCAGGGCATGTATTAATGTACTCACTACTACGACTACACTTTGAAAGGGGTAAACTTAGAAAATGGTATGCTGCTTCCTGCGATGACATCAAACTTGAATTAAAAAAAAAACATTTGAAATAGTAAAGTTTTTCACCATTTATACATTGAGGGATAAAAAAAAATCGTCTATGAGGGATTCGAAGACGGACCTGTCTAACGACCGTTCACCACTTAAAAACTGAGTTTTTACCTTTTCGTCTCTTACATTGGGGATAAAATCGTAAAGGGTTTGAAGACATCTAAACAGACTTTCTTTATTTGCGGTAAGTCTTTGGAGTTTGTTTATCTGCCTTTTCCAAAGCTTATTGTTTAAAAAACGCAAAACTGATGAGAAGGGTAAAAAGAATAAAGGCAAATGATAACAAAAGAAAATGATATGATAAAGAAAACAAATATAATGATAAAGTCGTCTAGAAACACGGAATGGAATACGAAAATAATTATGCGGGAGACCCTGAAAGAAAGTATAAAATAATTATTTATTACTACAATAAATAAGCTTGTGCTGGTGAATCCACTGACGATAAAACAACCTGCGTGAAAAGAATACGTATGAGAAAAACAACGCGTCTCTGAACCCAACCAACCTGACGTAACCTAGCAACGTGACAACACTGACTCTTTTTAGTTCTCCGACTCTAACCAAAAATAAACAGGTCAACTGTGTGCTAGTCAGCACACAGCGAGGGTCCGTAGGCAACCCTGTATAGTTTAAGTAGTACCCTATTGATGGTGTCTTTTAAAATGCTAAAAAGCTTCTTTGAACTATTTATTTGCCACTGAACAGGACTACAACCATTATGTAAACATCGAAAAGACCATAGTTATAAAAAAACGTATTTTGTCAATAAAAAATAAAATAATATTTTTTTCGAAATTTCCAAAAAATGGTATCTTTACTTTTGGTCGAAGAATGTTCAGGAATTTTTTTCAGATTTTTTACACTTCAAATAAGCGAGATAGAGGGGGGGGGGGGGCATGTTTCACACCCACTTCAAACTTACCTACGGTCGGGAATTTTTATTATGTACTATTATTTTTGGGATTTGTGGCAAGGTACTTCGATGTAACAAGTAAGCCATTGGACATGCTTTTTTTTACCTTAAAGTTAATTCATTGAGTTCATTGAGTGCATTGATATAGAAAGATAAAGTAAATTATATTCTTAAATCCACCAAAGCTAGAAAAATGCTTCAATTTATTATCGTTTTTCATAGTAGGTTGAATACCATAAAGAAAACATAATAGCTCTATCATAAGATAGTAACATATAGGTAAGAGCCCATGTTAACAAGCCAGTTATTGATATCTTGATGTATTTAAAACTTTATAACTTACTACAAATAATCAATCTCTATGCTTAAAAAATAGTGACACTGACAATCATCAATTTTATTTTAAATCATCTATAAAACACGATTGTAGACTCGCTGGCGTTGTGATACCGCGGTATGTGTAATCAGTGAAGGAAGTAAAATGTTCAAAATGAAGGGCCACACATAAATTCGTACCAGAAAAATTAACTAACTCTCTGCACTGAAGATTTACCAATAAAGGGGGAAAAAATGTAATTTAATAATTACTTCTAGAATTTTTATGCGATGTGCACGATTTTAAATTTCAGTTGTTTGGTGCGATACATTTGAGGAACTATTTCATATTAAAACATAATTTACTGCTCGGCAGTCAGATTAAAACTGACTGAGCTATAAGCGATTGAAATTAGTTTAGTTTGCACATGCAGCCCAAGTGTGCCCATACTGAACATTATTGTACGACGTTAAAACGTTTAGATCAACAAAAAGTAGATTACCAAGCAGATGATAGCATTAAAAAGTTATAGTTTTGTATCTGTCTAACATTACTCAGCCGAGATTTGCAAAATTGTATATGAATAACAAAGATTTTAATAAAAAAATTGTTTGTTTTTTTTGGCAATGTAGGATTTTGAAAAAATAAGTCAATGTAAGAAGTAAGCGAGAAAAGGCTAAAGACAATTATGAGTTATGAGGCAGTTGAGGGGAAAAACTGAAATACTGACTAACATCACGCATCTACCACAGTCCGCATTCTTTTACCTTTATAATTTCTTGTATAAATACATTTTTTTACTAAACAAAAACTATTCCATATTTGTCTTTGATGGTACTGCAATCCATCATACGATTATTATTTTTTTTTTTTTTATAAAGGAATCGTGCGTGAGGAATAGTCTTTTATTTTTTAGATAATTGACCTATTTTATTTCTCAAAGAAGTTTACGATGATTTTATGAAAAACTATAATTTGTAAGAAATGTTTATCTTCTCCAATAAATTGTAGAGGTCTACTTGCGTAATCGCTACATTGGTGTTTATTGTGGTTAAAAGTGGACGCGCCTTTGACTACAATAAACCGAGATAAGCTGAAGCTTCGGAGTGATGGGACGCCTGATCTCCGTTGTAGTCTTGTAGTCGTAGTCCAGAGGTGTTGATGATAAGGGAAGCGTAGTCCGAAGGTCGAGTCAGGGAGTGAGTGAGTGGAGAGTCGGTCGTTAGTCAGGTAGAGAGAGTAGTGAGTGGTCAGGTGTGGTGATGTGTGTCGTGTAAGTTTGGGTTGGCCCGTTTTCTTGCCATTAAACTATATGGCTCGCGCCATTGCCGATATTCTCTTTATATTATATATTTGACTTAATTGCCATCTTTATCATTTATTTATTTGGTGATTCTGTTTGTGAAGAAATTTATCTTTTTATAATCAATCTTTCTTTAGTCCGAAACTATATTTCTTTTAATTAGTTAATTATTATTTTTATTGTTTTTTAAGGACTGGAAACCATTTTAATTTGATTAATCTATAACTTGAAGCAGTAGGTGTTACACTTTTTTTATTTGTTTAAATTTTATTTTCTTACGTTTAACTTTTGGGTTGGGCTTTCTTTATTTCGACCACCCAAACTTTTCTGACAAACGAAATAACGTGGCGCCTAGAGATACCATAGACAGAAGGTAAAATTATTATTTTCGTTTAATTTGAAAGGATAAAGTTAAAACCCACCCCGTCTCCACTGAGCTATTCCTCGGGGCAGGCTTCTAGATTGACTGCAGGAGAGGCCTGCAAAATGTTAATTCCTACTGTCACGTAATTTTAACTTTTTTTAAAAACCGTTCACGCGAGTGTCGTAAAATAGATTGTGTGATAGCGCTGATAAACGAATCAACTTCAGCAAATTAATTCAATTTATTGTCTCACGCTAGAGCATTATGGTCAAACATTTTCCGCATTTTAATATAAATGGAAGCTAATTTTTGCTTAATTGATCAATTTAAATCATTTCTTTACTTTGATGATCTTTTTTAAAGTCACAATTCTAAAGAAGAAATGCGGACGCATACAAAACAATAAACAAGAAACGATTAAATAGTTCTAAAGATACGTAAAACTATCGATATATTTGAGAATAAAACTATCTTTATAATTGTGAACGAAAACTCCTTTTAATGTGCAATCGAAACTAAACCTAATAACAAAACAACAACTGACTGACATAAATAAAAATACATCAAAACATTCACAACGAACTGTCACTTCAGTTCTAAGGGTTGCCTACAATATTTAAATTTTGAAATGCTGGAGCCTAAAATCTAGCTGTTGCCACTCATTTTCTTTCCTTCAGATAGTGATATTAGATGGCAACTATTAAAATATGAAATAATGTTATGACAGGCAAATTTACAATGCTATTACTAAATTTAATTAAATTACAGCATTTTAAGTGTAGGTAAGGTATAAATAAATAAATTTAGGACTTTAAGTAAGTAGGATAAATAAATATCTATAAATAGAACAAATAATGTAAAATATACAATTATAATTGGATAATAAAAGCTATTTAATCAAAGTCTAGAACTAAATATAAATTATGTTTAAAACAAAGAGTATATCCATTAAAAAATAATGTTTTCAGTTTCCTTAAATATGGTTTCTTGAAATTCAAATTATACATTATTTCCTTGATATTCTAATGCTAATATGATTTTTAATTTAAAAATATATATATATATTCATGTTAAAATGCTGATTGTACGAGCTTTTACAAGTACTTTAGTAGCTTTACTTTGTACTTTTAGTTTCTGTACATTGTAATGCACAAGATCATACTTACAGCTATTAAAAAAATGTAGGTTTTTTTTCAATACGAGAGAACACTAGGTTTATATTGATATTTTTCCAAAAATGTTTACTATAACATCTCAAAAACCAAATTTTAAGGTACTTGGTCTCACTGTATTCTATCGATACATTTATTGCTTTAAGGATAAATAAATCATAAAGTTAATTCAATAAGGGAGTTAATAATTAAAGGATAACCACTAATAGATTATCATGTACTAAATGCTATTTAAAACTGTCCTAGTGGTTTTAAAAAAGAGGTGATAATAGCCAGATATGAAAGGTCTACTAAGGAAGAACTCGATCAATTGAAGAACAAATGTCTGATAAGGAAGAAAAAGGATGGGATTTGTCGATAAGCTGAGGCTTTCATGAAAAGGGTATAGACCTGGAGGAAGGATGTCGGTAACAAAGACGGTAACAATTCGGGGATAAGACACCAGTCTGGAATGAAGTAAGCAAGAGTTTGGAGAAAACAAGGGCAATGCACATGTTTTGTGAGGCTTGAAAACCCCCTACAGTTTGGTTTTGCTATACCCACCTAACTTAAAATGGCTAAAGGGTTCATTCAACCACTCTTTACCAGGGAATTTTTTAAAAGCCTTAATCTATGCTCTAGTCTGGCCTCTTACAAAAGGGAAATACAATCAAAAAAATAAAATTAAAACCAAAGTAAATGGACTTCTACATTTTTAAACTTATTTGTATTTTTGACGAATCTAATAAAATAATATTAATGTGTCTCTTTTTATTCCAGTTGTAAAGGGCAAAGCAGAAAAGCAAAATGCCTGCTCCAGCACCTCCAGCTGAAAATGGACCTCCAAGGACAGAGTTACAGGAGCTCCAGCTTAAAACTGGACAAGTCACAGACGAGGTAAGCTTCTATGTATCACTAATTATGGTTTCAGTAGTATCTCTTTAAATAATATTCTCACTACTAGTAAATCTTAAGATTACCCACTTATAGGAATTACTATACCATCTTATCCTAAATGAAGACCTAAGCTTCAGTGCAGTAACCATTTTATTTTTTTATTATTATTACTTTTTTCAGTGTATTTATTCACAAAAGCCCATCAATTGATTGCACCTAAGTACAGTAACTACTTTAATTCCTTCCAACATAATACCCTATACTGGTATAATGGCTATTTTAACACTCTCCTAAAGTAGACCGCGTATCGATCGAAACTTTCATTTCGAACTAAATGAATTCTTTTTTTTTTACAACAGGGTACTACCGTTTATCGGTATTACCTTGTGTACAATGGCCACTTTAACTTAATCCTAAACCAGACCAGGGTATTGATCGCATCTTGAATATCCAAAACTTCTTTAATTCGGTCTAACAATAGACCATGTATTTATAGCAATACTATGGTTACTTCTATCTTTCTAGGCCAAAAGAATTTCTTAAATTTAACAAATTTAAGAGGTGGTAAATTACATAGGTTTAACTGAAATGTAATTCTAGTAATATTCTATCTTCTAGTATTAATGTATAAGTACTATTAGGTATGTCAAGATTTAAATCAGATCGATCTACACTCCGATCGATTGTTCCATCAAACAATGGCTTCTATATTCAGATAGGGGTGGAATTATGTAACTTTTTCCAGGTATAATAGAAGTACACCTTACAAATATTTTGAATTTACTCTACTCTCTATAAAATTAATAATTATGTGAGATAAATGGACTTATCTTAAAAAAGATAGCTCTTTAAATTGACATACTCTAGTATTAAGACATCCGCTGATGGTATCAGTATAAAGTTCTTGTTATTACAATGGTCGCAGTATGTCTTAGTCCCCTTGATAGTTAGTCCCGAAATAGTTACTAAACCTACAAAATAAGTCTAATTTGTTTTGCACCTCTTCATTGAACTGTGAAGAAAAAACTTTGTAGGGACAAGAATGACAATTAAAATATGATTCTAAACATTAATAATGTAGACATTGGAGTGTTTTGAAGTTAACAAAAAATCTTTTTATTAAAAATAAATTTTATGTGTGCCTAAACTTTTAACTACGGATGTCTTTAAGAAACGTCCACATGTAAAATTCTGGAACCTTAAATTAGCAATTTCATGTTCGTCTCTAATGAGGGGATTTTCTCTGCATTATCTTAGGTCTATCTACTATAAGATATATACCTGACGCACATCCATTTTGTTTAATTTAAAAACTTGATATGAAATAAAATTTTTAAAAAAATGCTTGAACTAAGTGTTTTTAAAGACATCCTTTCATTATCACACATTTTGAGAGAAACTTAAATTGAATATTTTCTGTTTTGACATTACCACCGTTCACTGTGCAGTAAAAGCTGAGGGCCTAGTAGAAGAACCTACCTGTTGACAGGTGTTCTTGACTTGTCAAGTACCCGTTTTTATATTCATTTTCACACTCAGGTCCTCTAAAGAAAAAGAAAAACATTCTAAGGACATCCTATATTTTAAGTGTAAAGTCAAAAACATAAAAATCATTGACAAAAAAACAACATTATTTTGATCATTTAGTAATATTTATTTATTAATATTAACATTTATTATAATTTTTCTGTTCCACTAATTTTTATCTTTTTAATTTGTTATAGTCACTTGAAGCGACTCGTCGAATGCTTACATTATGTGAAGAGGTGAGTTATTATATATTCTAATTATATTCATTATAAAATATAATGTTACATTTTTTTTTAATGAGGCTGACAATTTTTTATTATTATTATTATTATTATTAATTTTTTTTTATATTTATTATTAACTAACTTTTTGTTTTATAGTTCATTAAAAAATTGATAATCAGTTTTCTGCAATAATCTTGATTAATTTTAAATATCGTAAAAAATCTAAGATTCTCGGAAACTATTTATAACGAAAAGTAAATATAAAAAGATTTATGGTTTAATTTTTCGTACATTTTTACCTCTAAGATTTTATTTCGAGAAAATGTTAAAATATAGTAACATATTAAATATAATAATGTGGCAATCCTTTGATCAATAATAAAATAAACGACAGCATTTTATTTTAAATATCTTAAGCCTCGACCACACTATGCCGGACTGGTGTGGACATCGCGGCACGAGCCAACCGTACCGTGACATGCAAACAGGAATCTCTCGACTGTCTGTCTCCATCAAAGAAAGTCGCTAAACAAAAGCAGTGAGGACGTGCCGGCGGCATCTCGCGGCTTCAGTTGTTAAGTGAACATTTTTTAATCGACTGAATGCCGACGTTGGCATTCGTGTTTGCGGACAGAGAGGTACAACCATTGGCTTTTCCGGCTCGGCCTCAGCATTGCCGCCGGCATACAGTGCCATAGTGTGGTCAAAGCTTAATGCTATTAAAAAAAAAAAATATATATATATATATTATCATTGTTTAATAACAATGAATTAAACAGGCTATATCTCAATAATATCAATTTTATAACCATGATAATCAGTTGTTCAAAACGTGATTGGAAACCTCATAAGTAGAATGACTCACGAGATAATCTAATAGTGTAATTTAAGTTTATAACAGCATATTAAACCTCGTATCTACAGAATTTTTACATATTCTGAATTGTAGTTACTAGGACGATTATTATATATTAAATGCAAAGGAATTATTATCCAAAATAAAATGTAGGGAGCACCAGCTGCACAAGATTTGGAGCCAACACAAATAGGAGGTTTTTGTTGAGCAGGTTTGATCTGATCACACAGTGCCTTCTAAATTTATTTCTACTAACAAAATTTAAAACCAGTCGTTGAGATTATACGTTTTAACTAAAAAAAATTAGTCAACAGCTAATTTTAAGCAATTAATGTAGATACGAAATTTTATACTTACACCGTTATGTTATTAAGTAAAGGAAAATAATTACTTCTTTATGCCTTATCACTACACAAAAATTAATCAATTCCAGCTCATTATCTAGAGGCGTTGTCCTAGTTTCTAGGGTGACATTTGATTATACCTACCCTGGACAACATTAATAATAAAAATATTACTGGCAAACTAATAACGATGCTTGATATTTTACGGACTTATTAGACTACTGCTGATACCTGCGTTATAATATTTAGTTATATATATATATATATATATATATATATATATATATATATATATATATATATATATATATATACAGTATGTCCCAGGATCGACTTGACGATACGTGAAGTGACCTAAAAATTTCATTTTTCGACAAAAAGTCATTCTTGATCATCCCTCCTGCATGTCTTCAAATGAAGATTTATCGCATTAAAAATTTTGTTCCATGTACCCTGTTCCTAAAAATTACGATTTCTTAAAATCGCACAAGAGGAAACTGGTCTAAATTTTAATTTTATGAAAAAATGTCATTCGTTATAAAAAATTATATTTTTCAAAATAAGAAAGAATATACAAAAAAATAATCATTTAAATTTCACACACCCCCCCCCCCCCCTCCCCCTACCCGCTTACCTTACTATAAATAATAAAAATGTTAATTCTAAAAATGTCTATTCAACAATCATTGTTGTACTCAAAACGATTCCTAATTTTTTTTTAATTTAAATTTTTCTTTTTATTTAAAGTGGGGTAAGTGGGGGGGGGGGGAGGTGAAATACGATGATTATTTTTTTGTATATTCTTTCTTATTTTGAAAAATATAATTTTTTATAACGAATGACATTTTTTCATAAAATTAAAATTTAGACCAGTTTCCTCTTGTGCGATTTTAAGAAATCGTAATTTTTAGGAACAGGGTACATGGAACAAAATTTTTAATGCGATAAATCTTCATTTGAAGACATGCAGGAGGGATGATCAAGAATGACTTTTTGTCGAAAAATGAAATTTTTAGGTCACTTCACGTATCGTCAAGTCGATCCTGGGACATACTGTATATATATATATGTGTGTGTGTTGTGTATGTATGCACTTTTAATAACTTTTTTTCTTAAGAGCGAAACTCTTTCATTATTCTGCATATTTTATCTTTTATTAAAATAAAAAGAAATTACTATATTATAGAGGTGTTTAATATCGAAATTTATGCAAATGACCTCATGGAAGGGAAATCAACCTACCGAAGATTCAAGATGAGATGTCTCGCCAATTTAACTAAACTGGGTTAGGTAGTCGAAACTTAGAAAGAGCAGTTAAACTTTGATTAAATTACGAATGTACGGCACTATCGAATAATTTAAGTTCAGAACTCCACATTAAATATCCCAGCTCGAAGCTTTACAATTATATTACAGTTTAGTCAAAGCGCCTCTAGCTGTAAAATTGATTATTTTAGTAACTCGATTTAAATAATCATAAACCTGGGGCAAAAGGTACCTATCGATTAAATTAACTTTTTTTTTTTTTTTAATAATATTACTCTACAGAACTGACTTTAGGGGAAATAAATTTCATTTTAGTGGATTACAGTTTAGCCAAACGAATTTCATACTTGCAACTTGTGCTTAATCCATACATAATATTATCTCTTTCTGGATTAAAAATTTCCATATGGTTATTTTTATATGTCGATAAGAATTGTTTTTAAATAATAGTGCATATATCTCAGAGAAGCATTTTTTGTTTTTTAAATTGGCTTTTTGTGATATGTACTCCATTGCGCTGGCAGATAATTTTTGTAAAGAATTGTAACTACTTTGTTTGTACATAAAGAGAGGATCCAGCGTGGTCATGTAGCTAAGTCGCTGCTTGGCCGTACGCAGGAACCGAGGGAATCTTACACAGGGTTGCCTTGAGGCTGAGTTCTTCTGATTTACGTGGCTCACTAATGATCACGCCTTACTCGTTTCGGTGCTTACTTCGTTCGGTGCATACTTCATTTGGTACATTGTTCAGTGGTTTGTGTGAAGTTACTGGAACTCTCAACAACGGGGTTTCTTAAAGGGGCCTCAAAAAGCCTAATTGCTACGTTCAAACAAGTGGTTCGTCCTACGCGTCTAGTACTAGTACTAGGAGTTACTACTACTACTAATAGTAATACTTAAGAAGATGATCAATGTAAAAAAATGTTGAGTATTTTAAAGAAAGACAGCTCAATTTTCTGACATTAATAAATCAAGACATTCATTTACCTTTCAGATATTTTTACATTTATCACTGATACATTTGACTACTGTTACAGTAATTGCTGTACAACTTGGTTATTCACCAATATACTATCTGAAGTATAAATCTTTTGAAGAGGTTTGCATTTTTATTTTAATATTATCAATTTAACTTAAAAAACACTACTTTGCTAATAATACACGAATGTCGTTTTTGTTCAGTAGAACCTTTTTTCTTCTTTCAAATTATTAAACAAAAATCATTGATAATAGATATTCATGGTTTATGAATAAAAAAAAAACACAAAAAACTCAAATTCATACAATCCCGATATTTTTTTATTGTTATATACATTACATGCATAAATAAAAGAACCCTTCAACTTTCTCATAAAAGAGATCCACTTAATAATAACTAGAATTTTATCACATATGTATACATAATATATGCTGGGTGTCCCATTTCATTTTCTGCACTAAAAATCTTAAAACTTAAGGTTTTAAACTACGACGAGAACGACTATGAGAGAAGATTCAGCGATATATTTCTAGTATTGCTTTTATGAAGAGATGCCGGGATAGTGACATCACCCGCTCGGACACGAGGTACACGAAGAAGATTCTTCATTCAGCTAGTCTTAAGATCTTAAAGAGTGAGATAAGGAATTACCGTCACACCATTGATTCCATCAACCGGAGCTTATATGACCTTCACATGGAACTCTCACATTCGCTATCACCTGAAGATTGGGACGCCATCGATCGTGTTACCTCTGCCCAAGCTGAGTACGTCGCGGAGAAGACGAAGGATAAACAGATGAACAAATTTGACCGTCTGATAGAAAAGTAGAAGCCGGAAGAGCTGCCTACAACAAAGGTTATCGTCAACCTCACCAACGAAGACCTGGACCCTACCATTGAGAAGGTTGTCATGAAAGGATTTAGTTTCGCCATTGCTCCGAAGAATATTCCTGTGGAGAAAATCATCTGCGGAATAAAATCAGCTATTCGAAGTAGGCCCGTTGACGTCGCAGAGGAAATCCGCCAAGATGTATCCTGCCTTATCCGCCACAGTAAACCACCATCGAATCGAGGAACATCACGAAACCGGATATCGAGGCTCTACGCAAGTTACGAGAGGACCCTAACATCTTGGTACTGCCTGCCGACAATGGGAATGCTTCGGCTGTGATGTACAAGGAGATCTACACATCAAAGATGAAGGCTCTACTCGAGGACTGCACCTACAGCAAGATCCGGAACCCTACGCTGCGAGTAAAAGTGGAGATCAACAGACTCGTCAAGGATTCATCTCTGGAAAACGGAGAAATGAGGAAACTTTCCCTGCACGGAAGCCAAAGCCCCTTCTCTACGGACTGCCGAAAATCCACAAGGACGGTATCCTGACGCGACCCATCGTTAGCGCTATTGGTTCTGCTACCCACGAAGTCGCCCACCCTCTTGCGAAGGAACTGCAGCCTCTTTCAGGAATAACTTTGAGTCAAAAACTCGACCCACTTCGTTGAGAAACTGTCATCGCTTCACGTCAAGAAAGGAGATCTTCTGGTTTTCTGCATCGTGTCTCTTTTCACCAACCTGCCGATAGACGATACCATCGCCATCATAAGAAGAAAGGTATGTGAAGACAAATCGCAACTCATAGAATATTGTCACAAATCCACATACTTATTATTCAATGGAGAATGCTACAAGCAGATAGAAGGTGCGCCCATGGGTAGCCCCTTTTCACCTGTAGCTGCTAACCTGTTCTTAGAAGACTTCGAAGATAGAGCCCTCGCGTCTGCTGCTTTGAAACCGTCTTGCTGGTGGAGATTCATCGACGATGTTTTTCTTCTATGGAAACACGGAAGAGAGACTTTGGAAGATTTCCTCCGTCATATGAATTCGATTCATAGGAAAATTCAATTTACTACGGAAATTGAAGAGAAGGATTGCCTACCATTTCTGGATGTGCAGGTGACGAAGAAGACCAACGGAATTCTAGGAAACTCTGTCTTCAGGAAGCCAACGCACACGGATAGGTACCTCAATGCAGCTTCACATCACAATCCGACGCAGAAGAAAGCTGTCATCCACTCTTTAATTTCAAGGGGCTTCAGGATCAGTGACGAGACCTCATGGAAAGAAGAGAAGCAGTACCCCAAGTCAGCCCTAGCAAAGAATGGCTTCAAGAAGGAAGACATAGTGCGAACCATCCGCCGCAAGGAGATCACTAAAGAACGCACCCCAGCAAAAAGGACGAAAGACCAAGGGAAGGCTTATCTCCCCTACATCCATGGAGCGACCAACAAGATAAGCAGGTTTCTCAGAAAGCACGGCATTGGAACCGCATTCAACGCCCAAATGACCACCAGAGGCCTCCTGAAATCGCCGAAAGATCAACTTCATCTCAAAACTTGCGGTGTCTACCAAATCCCTTGCAGTTTCGGCAATAACTACATCAGACAAACCGGAAGATTGATCTCTACCCGCCTACATGAACACGTAAGAGCAGTGAAGAACAACGATCACAGATCAGCGATTGCACAACATTCTGATGAAACCGGCCATCTCATAAAATTTGAGGACATAAGAGTACTCGCTTTGGTAAACAGGTATCACAACAGGGTAGTAAGGGAGGCTATCGAGATAGAGAAACAACCAGAAAACTACAACAGAGAAGATGGATTAACTCTTTTCCGGACCTGGAAACCGCTGGTTAGCACCTGTGCCAAGCAGAAAGCAAGAAGCGGCGCGGCGCCGCGGTCACTTCTCAACTTCAAACAACACCCGCTCCACAAAGAAACACCGACAAAGGCGACACCTGCCCGATTGCGTCATCCCAACAAAGGACAAAACCGGACTCAAGGAACCCCTGGGGAATCCAGGTATAATCTACGTTTAAGAAAGCAACTTTAAATAGGCCGTTCTTCACTCCAGTCGTCAGTATGTCTTGGTGTTCTTGCAGTATGTAAACATCACGATGCACCACACTCCTGAAGATGCTTCCAGTAGTCGAAGCGAAACGCCGGACTTCATTCCCTTCGTGACGTGGATTTCACCGGAAAACCAAGCTATATAATACACCCAACATGCTATATAATACATGAACATTTTATTAGTTCTAAGCAAGATATTAAAAATCTGATCACAGGCTTCATTCCTAATTTTAATTCTGCACAATTTGAGCCCTATTTCAACTTCCTATGATAAATAGTACAGGCACCATTTCAATACGATAAAACTCGTTGTATTGAAATGCTTGGAACCAATATAATTTTAATTTTACTGTTTTTCCTAACCTCAAAGGGCGGTAGAGCCTTAAAGAGGGGGACCCACCAAGGGTTTCGAGAAGGATCTACGAACCCTAAAAATATTATCTAGATATGTATGTATTAAGCAAGGCTATTTAAGAATGTATTTAGAATACAATCCTCGTACTACATCGATGTATGTAAGCGTTATGTTTATAAAGAAATGTATTATAGTAAGATATATATAAACAAAAAAAAAAAAAAAAATCAAATAGCTGTATACTTTTATAGCAACCGTGTCAAGTCAACCATGCAAATTGAGTAAAGCATATTGGTGAATCACAACTTTTACTGAAGGTACCAATATTAAATTGAGTCTACTTGAGCTTTTAGGGAAAAGAGAACTAGAATAATGTAAAAGATAGAAAAGAAATAAGGGCAGTTCGCATACGCAGTAATGAAATATTGTTCCAAAAATATCTTAAACTAAAAGCTACTCCATTCTTACAACTTTTCTTCACCAGCCTTTTATTCCTTAAATCAAAATAAAATATTTATAGTTTCGAATAAAAATAAAAACTTCAGCTCGGTAAGAAATAGAGCAATGTAAAACGAATGCCAACCTGAATCTGAGCCAAATCTTTTTTCTGAAAAATCAATACATACTTTTTATATGTTAACTCATCCACAGAAAATACTCGTATTATCTTGAATTTTTATTTTCCGCATTATTTGTTTCACGTTATATTTTTTATAATTTACTGAATGATTTATTAGACTAAAAAGGAAAATTATTGTTCAGTAAACTTTTCAAAAAGTTGGAATATATAAATAAGTAAGATTATCAATAATATTAATATTGAAGAGAAAAACAAAATCCTAAATATTCTCTTTTAGCTTTTCCAAAGGCTAATATATGAATAATTGTAAAAAAAAATAGTAGGGTTCAACAAAGTTCAAGTACAACGATTACCTTAATTGTAAGAGTATTACTCAACCAATATCTTTCAAACTTCCATTTATTTATTTTTTCTAAAAAACTACTGTTAATTTTATAGTTAAGTTGTAAAAGTGTGAGAGAAAAATAAGGGGAAGCAACGTATTTCCTGTACGTGTAAGAGAAAATTAAGGGGAAGAAACGTATTACGTAAACCCTTTAGAAGGGATTACAGAAAAAACAGCTTACAATGGAATTTTTTTCAAATCGTATTGTGTTTAATTCTAACAAATTATACGTAAATAAATAAAATATATTAATTATCTTTAATATATTTTTTAACTTGAATCTTTGAAAGTTACCTCCAATTTAGTTAATTCGGATGCGATTAGCTTGAACTATAGTAAATATATTAACTAAAGTGAGATCATAGATGAGTAAAGTAGCCGGATCCCCTGTCCTCAAATAATCTAAAGCTTAATAATAACTTATGTCAATAGTTGATAATAGTCTAGACTTTGCTATTAGACTATAATATACTTGTGACTGTTTATGACTGATTTTTTTTTTTTTTTTTTTTTTTTTTTTTTTCGGTTGTTCCATAAAAAGCCAAAACCTATATGCATATATGAGTTGGCTTTTAGTGCTGCGGAATAGCTACATTTAATTCTTAAACAAGTAAACAAATTAAATAAGCACCTGTTATTTTATTAGAACACGAATTCCTCTCATTAATACAGGCATCGAAACGGGGTCTCAACAGTCATTTTCCTAGGAGTAAACTTAGAACATTCTTATTATATGATTTATAAACAATTTCAATTTATATTAGTTAATGTTAGTATCAGTTTTTAATAAGTGACACCATGACAAGCTCTGTTGACGATGAAACCTTTTGGTTCAAAACTTTTGATTCTATAGCGTAGGATTACGCCAGAGCCTTATGGTATCTACATGATGGAGACTCACGGAGTGATGTAAATGGCTATTGACAATATCCAATACCTCGATACCCCATTAGAAAATACCTAACCCAGACCAATCTGTTTCTGACATGGCACGGTGTAGTGTGAATCAGCCTTTAAGAATTAAAATTTTTCAGAAAGTGACCACGTTAAAGGTTTTGTGGATCCCGACGTTTCGAACCAACTAAATGGATCATTGTCAAGGGAGTTCCCCATGGGGAGAGTTACGGATGACTATAATCTTGAGCAAATCTAAGATCTAGATTTATCGAAACATATAAATTCACACAATCAATTGACAAAGGTAGCATGGTGATTAAGATGAGTAAATCCTTAAAGAAGGGTAAACATTATCGAAATCTATAGGGTAGGTTACGTACGTCTGAGATGCAGTGGATTCTAAACTTTTCACTGTAAAAGAGTTGACTTGTTAATGTTAACATTAAAAGTGTTGACATGTTAATATTAAAAGAACATTAAAACATGTGTTAACATTAAAAGAGTTGATTTAAGCCATTTTCAATGTTATAATGTGTGTTCTTAATGGCTCAACCATGAGAATGACGCCTATCTGTAGAGAAATAGTCTTGCAAT
This sequence comes from Gerris lacustris, assembly GCA_951217055.1. Classification (NCBI taxonomy): domain Eukaryota; kingdom Metazoa; phylum Arthropoda; class Insecta; order Hemiptera; family Gerridae; genus Gerris; species Gerris lacustris. The sequence continues at coordinate 14,684,092 of OX578285.1, forward strand.
GTGCTCCATACAGTGGAATTCACAAAATCTCAAAGTGGCTACTAAGGCAGCTAGGGTATTTAGATTAGTAGATCTTAAAAAATAAAAATTTAAAGGTCGTAATCTAAAAGGAAGGCATTACAACATTATACAACATTCTCGGCATCGCCTGACATTGTGTGAATCCTAATGTTTCTCACCCATTACAAGGAGGATGATTTATTAGCAACAGTTGCTAATGACATACAACAAGAGCAAACTCTCTTGAAAATCAATTCAGCATTGGATTTGAAGCAACAGACGAGATTTAGCTACAAAATTTAAGACAGGGCCACTTCTGGAAAATTTTATATAATTTGTTCGTGGAAGGAAATACGTTCTTGTCATCTTCATATTTGTTTTGTTTAAAAGATTCTATAAACACATCATTGTTAACTATGATTTAAGACGAGGAATCATTTGATCCTAATTTATTAGTACATTAAAATTTATTCTAAGTATGTATTTATTAATAAAAAAATGGGGAATGATTAATGAAAGAGTTTCTTATTTGTTATTATAAATTATTAATTGATTATATATATATATATATAGGTAATTAAAATAGAGTTGTTTATATTATTATTGATTAACACTTACGCAAAAAGTTGTGTGATTGAAGCCTTGATACTGACTTATAAACTTCATTAATAAATTGATAACAAAATTTCTGTTGAGTTGCAGAAAACTGGCGAATTCCTTTCTCGCTCTTACTTACAAAGTTTTAAACAGAACACGAATACCTTAAATGTTATTAATAAATTTGTGGTATAAACTGCTCTTGCTTATGGTGTATTACAATTTAAGCATTCTTATTTTTTAAGCAATGTGTTTCAAATTTAATATTTTTGTAATATACTAAGAAAAATAAATGCAAACAAATACAGTAATAGTAACACAAATAGAGGGGAAACAGACCTAAAAGAATAACAACCTAATTATAATAAGGGTCAAAATGAACAGTTTGTTAGTATGAGCATAAATGCAAATATTCAATTAAAAATTCATTTGTATCACAAACTATTATCATTTCTAAATTTTTAATTATCAAAAGTCATTACGAAAAATCTATTCAAGATGTAATAGATAAGAGTTTGAGCACGGCATTGAACCAAAGAAATCTTGGTTCATATTCTAGAGTGGTGAATTAATGATAATCATCTTGATAGACGTGTCGAATTATTGAGCCTTATTTGCTGTAATGATCTAATTCGTTGATGATTAAGGGAGGTATGGATAATTAATGGTATGGATGTATTAATAATTTAAAAAAAAAATATAACTGGGGATTATTTTAAAACCAATGTGTCTTAACTTGTAACCTAATTGTAAAAAAAAAATCGTTCTAGAGAGCTTTGTATCGATGATGATGATCGCATCGATAGATGGTATAAATAGTAATCGAAATCACGATTCATATCGCTTGCTGAGAACATTAGTGGCGTAACTAAATAAATTCAGATTTAGAGTTAATTGCTTAATCATGACGGTGACATAGACCTTCAAATCATGTATGTATTAACGACAGAAGTGTAACTTTACCCTAATCCGCTAGAGAGCAGAAAACGTCAGTATTGTCTTGAAGGGATTGGCTTCCCTTTATCGAGCATGACTGACGGTTGGCAGACAGTGACAGTGGAATGTGTAGGTTCTTTGCGTCAATAGTGTCAAATTATTAATTCCGTCGGTAATGCACGACTCAAGATACTTATTTCATGATTCATTGGGGACATAACTGTAACTTACGTAAGTATTGCGTTAATATTCAGTTTAATTATTTTAATGTTACAACTTAACTTAGGCTACAGTTTAAAATATTTTGTTACTAATTTTAATTTTTTAAAACCATTATAATATAGTCCTTGCGTCCCATTTCGTAAAATTACTTAAATGATTTTATGCTTTTATAAGCTACTTTTGTCATAATTATTTAATTTTCCTCCGTTTTTAAGTCTTTCGAGATTGTTTTGATTTTGCTTCCAAGCTTTCCGAAGGTAACGGAAGCTATGTGATCGTTCTGAATAACGAAAATTTGTTATGTCTCCGATTATAAGAATTCTTTCATCACACAGAAATCCCTTTCAGGCATCAGGGAACATTTTTTAATCAGTGTCTGTCTGTCAGTTTGTCGGTCTGTCGCTCAATTTTTGCGAACCTAAATAACTTATAAACTACTCGTCGTATTTTAATGAAATTTGTATTGTAAGTCATAATTAGGCCATTGTTGGTCCCATATAAGTTTCAACCTTATGGACCTGTTTGTTTCTCTTCCTACTGCACACAAACATTTTTATAAAATGTGTATGGTTTGTCGGAAGTAACCCGCAGATAGTCTCAGATTAATTTCAACTTTCTGCGTTCTTTAAATTTGGCTAAATTGACACTTTAATTACCGTAAAAAAAATCAAAACAATTTTGTCAGATATACAAACGGAGAAAATTAAATAAATTTGATAAAAATAGGTTTTAAAAGCATAAAACCATTAAATTATGTGAAGTAGGAAGCGAGGAAGCTACGCACCACACTAATTGGCAGACTATTTTACAAGCATTAAAGTATAAATTTAGAAAAAAATGTAAGGTGTGCAGAAGATTGATATTAATCTGAGGCAATCTGTGGGCTAATTTTGGCAAACGATCTCAATTTCATAAAAATAAGATGGGTACTTTTGACGATGGGTGTAATTAATGTATGTTTGTGCGCATATGAAAAAGAAACAAGTGGGCGAAGAGGTTTGAGTTTGAAACTTATATCTGGCCATCAATGGGCTAAATTTAACTTACTGGCTTAAATTAAAGTAGGTTGTAAATGCATAAAATCATTTAATTATTTGAATTAGAACGCAAGGAAGCTATTTGCCACACTAATTGGCAGACTATTAAATAAAAAATGGTGTATTACATCGTTATTGCCCTAAAATATGTATAAATGTTGACCTAAGATTATGCATCAGTGACGTAACTCTCAACTAGAATTTTAAATTTTAAGCCAAAATAAAAAATAATAGCTATTTATATCAATTTAAATCACTTTGTATTTGAATAAAAAGAAATCAATTAAATAAGTTGATTAGATTACGAGATATTAAATTTTGAAGTTACGTATAAAACTAAAATATGTTTTTCTTAAAAACTGTGATTTTTGAGTTACGTAACTAATGTTCTCAGCAGGCGTATATTGTAGAGAGTTGTGCATCGATGATGATGATCGCATCAATAGATGGTATAAATAGTAATTGAAATCACGATTCATATATTGTAGAGAGTTGTGTATCGATTATGATTGCATCGATATAATTAGGTAACACTTTTAACACTCATCTCCTGTAATAACCAAATGCTATTGGCGATCATGACGTATGGAATGAAAGAAATCAGTGTGAGATATTTTTGAACGAAAGGATCTAAAGCTAAATGAATTAGTGACCCGGCTCTTTTAAATCGATTCACCGTACTCTCCCTTAACTGTATCTGTACTTAATATCATAATCGAACTAGTCGTAAATGAACTGGTTCTCAAAGGAACGGCTCTGAATTAGATCAGAATGGGTCATACATGAGCCGGATCATTCGTTTGTTCGTGCTTTTGAACTTACTCGCTAACTTAGTATTTTGACCTTGGCTTGGAACTAGTTGGAACTGAAACAGTGAATCCACTTGCACCCTTTTCTCCTTTGACTCCCTCACCTTTTGACCTTTTAACTTTCGTTCTTCCAATCTCCTTGGTTTTCCAACTACTCTTTAGTCTAGATTTAAATATTTCACTTTTTAATTGTAATAATTCTACCTCCTTTCTGTCTATCTCTTGGGTTTTTAATCACGGATCTGAAGAATAAGATCTCTGATGATTAGAAAGAAGTGGAATCAAATTTTAGGAAACTGATCGGTCATGACCCATTCAATGACATGAACGACATTGCAAATCTCCATTACACACTTATGATCGCATTGCTACCGACAACTCTGATGTGTTCGAATCCAGAGAAGATACAGTTTCAAACTGATGATAACTTGAAGTAGATGAGTAAAGTAGCCGGGTCTCCCGTTCTGAAATAACCTGATGATGTGTTAAACGAGATTATAAAGAATGAGCAAAAAAAATGTTAATAGAAACCCTCTCAAAGTAATAAATTATATTTTTGCTCCTTGTTTGCTAATATTTTTATTACCACAAATTAAAAGATATTCATTTTTGTTAATATATATTATTTTTAATAAGATACATTTTACTATTCACATTTCTGCTTTATTTAAAGTTTAAAATAAGAAAGAAATTTAATTAAGAGCGAGAAATTAATATTGCTTAGAGTTATTTTGCTGCTATAAAAACAACAATAAATTATTTACTTTTACTAACTATTTTAATTTTTATTTAATATAAAAAAAAAAAAAATGAAATTCATCATTTTATGTAAGAATACATTAGACACCTTAATAGTTATTTGATGTATTTTTTTTTTTACTTGTAAATTATCATGCTTCATTATGTGGAGTCATTTTTAAAATTTATTCATATTTAAAAAACAGAATGATTAAAAACACATAATACTTTACATTTATTCTTCCTTTCAAATATTTATTTTTTAATTAATACTAATTATTTTCTAATCAAAATATATTAAAATGTCAATCTTTATTATTGTGTTTATCTTTTTGAGTGCGAAGCACGAGGATTGTTCTTCGGTTTTGGTTTACTTTTGGATGCCACCTCTCTTTTATTTTATAAACTTATAGAGAATTTATTGAAATGAATTTATGATGAAACAATATATATATTTTTTTTTATGAATAAAAAAAAAGTTATTTCCCTCTATTCATCTTCTGGAGAAGCGTTTTGACATCATTAATGCCTTATCAAAGTTTTTTTTTTTTTTTTTTTTTTTTTTTTTTTATTTTTTTTTTTTTTTTTAGTTTACCTTCTTTCTTCTTTTTTAATTTCATTTAGTCCTTCTTAATCTTCTTCTATAACTATTCTTTTTTCTTTTTCGTTCTACCCATTTCGAATTTCATTCTTTCTAAAAAAAAAACTCTGTGAAACTGTATGTTAGTTTTAAATGTTTATTTGTACTCGCTTTAAATGTAAATTTGATATTATATCTCTGTGTATTGAATTTAACGTGACTTTTTTAATGAAGCAACTTATTTATTATTATGTGATTCCTTTTTTTTTCTTATAATGGTGCGGTGTAATGTATTTATTTATTTTTTTTTTTTAATTTCCTTATTATTTATTAATTTTGATATAATATACAAATATATCGTTTTCTTTTCAGTATATTTTTAGTATTGATACCATTGATTATCCTTTAACATTGCAATTATTGTGTTGACTTAAAGAGTGATTTTATTTTTTAAATAATGTAATACTGTTCGGTATATTTCTTCTTCTAAATACTCTAAGAAAACCAGAAATATTTTGTTAAGTACAAAATCAATATGTTCTTTTCAATTCATTACAAAATGCTACATCTTGTTGTATTAATAGAGGTTTTAAGTTTTCGGCTATGAAAAAATTTAATTCTTGAATAGTTTCTTGGTTTTTCCAGTAAGCTTGAGAAATATAGTAGGTACTGAAGGTTACGAGATATAACAGGTGTGGTATACCTTACTGGTAAACCGGAGCATAAGTGCTATTAGGTAATGACAGTTATGGTAACACACTCAACATGTCTGTATAATGTATATCCACAACTTGGTTTTAATTCAAGAATCCATCATACATATATCATCTCAAATTTTTTCCTACATAAATTCTTTCCAATGCTGATGATAAAGCTAACAACATATGAAAGCTTGAAATGTATGTACTGAGTTTTTAATATGCCTGCATTCAAACTATGAAATTTTATCAAACAAAAGATAGAACAATCTTATGCCAATACCTTATCTATTCATTCACCTTATCACAGTTTTGTGATTAAAGCGTGCTATCTGATCTCGAAAAATGTCTAATTGAAAGGTCAATTAAGCTTTTTTATTACACTCTGCGTCGCGCAACATCGAATATAAAAACAAAAGAAAAGTCTGAATAGAGAATAGAGGTTTTAATTACCACGTATTGTTTACTATAACACCTGCCTATATCGAATTCATTTTTTGAGCTCCGGCAACAAAACCACGTTTTCAATGTTGTTAGGGGTAGCTGTGGCAAAAAGAGTCAACTGGTCGCCCCCCCCCCCTATTTAAGATGGTAGAATCGAGAGGTGGGCTCATTATTTAAGAACTGAGGGTTCGGGTTTCTTCGACAATCTTCGTAAGTCGCTAGGGTGTGTGACGTCACTCGGCGACTAAAGCTCTACCCTTTCTAATAATTTTTATCAAATTTATTGATTTTTTTACGTTAATTGCCCTCTCAGATCACATATAATGTTGAATAAATGTTCAAACAAACAAAAACTTGTTACTATTAAAATTATCATATTTTTATTTAACCTGTTTTATGTGAAATATAAATAATATTTATTTGGATACTTTTTTTTCTAACTAAAATATCCGAATTATTATTGTTAATATAAGTATAATAATATATAGTGTTGGAACTTGGTAAGAAGAGTTTTGTTTAAGAAGACGTTTGTAGTTTTATTATATTTTTTACTTAACGTGTTTTTCGTTGAATAATAAAAACAAAATATTTTTACTGGGCTTTGAAAACTAGTTTATACTTCTGTCTACTAGATTTCAGTGCTGGGATAGGTAAAATATATTATATACTTTTTCCATTTATTTGCAATTATAAATTAAATTAATGATCTTTATATTATAAAATATATTGGGCAAACCACTTTTGATGCTAAATTTAAAAACACAAAACAGTCTAAATGAAGTTTGTGTAACGTAAGTTCTCGATAACATTTTACGCCTTTTTGGGTAATATACATATTCTATCAATTATTGACACATTTCCATTGTTCAGTGGTTTAATTGTTCTTTGAACTTTCTTGAGCATGATGATAAGGTTTAAAGGGGCAGGGACGTAACTAGCCTTCTTAATAAGATTATTTTAGAATCTGAGCACACTGCAATGGTGAATTTAATCTATAGAAAATTGTTTGAGTTTAGGGGTTGTAGAATATTTAATTATGAGGAGTGTAGGTAATGAAATTTTTTAACTCGCGGACAGTGAAAGCGCAATTTTTGTTAAAAAAGACCCATATTAGGATTAAGTATTTAAACAAGAAGTTATTCCTTGAAAAATGCGAGTGATTAAAAACGGCTAAAAAAATTTAATGTAAATCACCATTACCTACTTTTATTTTAGGACTAAAATAGAGCCGTACTTCGTAACTTACTTTAAATATATATATATTGGTAACGATAATATACAAATAAAAAAACAGTAATAAATACATAAAATTAATAAATAAATTAATAATATATACCTATATTTGAGAAGGTTAAAACAAATCTCATTTTTAAACTGTTTTAGTATTAAACATTTTCACTTATAAAATAAAATATACATAACATCATCTTCAGAATTTATTTACCTACACGTTAAAAAAAAAGTTCTACTTTAAGCGCAAAATTAAAGGCATGAGGTTAAATTAAATAAAACTAGTCGCAATTATTAATTGTATTAGATATAGCCGGTGGAATATGGGTCGCCAGTCGACGTCACGAACCCTCTAGAATATGGGCGTGGCCAAATCAACTAGGTTCTGGTTTTTAAAATTTCATATTGTCCACTATTCATTTGTGCAAGGGGAGCACAGAGACCACGTTAAAACGTTCGAGTGCTCCCTTCAATATTTGTGAAAGAAAGGGATTGGCAATAAACGTTTGAACATCAAAAGAAAAAGATTGCTGAAAATTTATTCATTTTTATCGTTTATTGTTTATGAGATCCGCTTTTGACTCTATTCATTTTATGGGCTTACCTCTAAAATTTTACAACGTCCAAATTTTACTCTAACATTTATAATAAATATACTTTTACTCTAAACATTTTACTGTTTTAACTATTTACTCTAGAAATGTTATGGAATTAACATTCTGTTTGCTAAAAATCCGAATTCTCCTTATAACAATTTCACAATATAAAATGTTGGTTTACAAGTCCGATGGTGTTGCGCCAAAAGGGCCAATCTGCATATTGTATTTGAATTCTAAAACTTTAAAAGCTATAATGAAAAATTAATATTTGAATGCCTTATTTATATTTTTATTCATTTCAAATATACTTGGATACCTAATTAATAAGTCAAAATATCCAAATTTATTTAATTAATTATAAATAAAAAAACAAACGTGATATTAGTTGCAGATTGGCCCTTGTGGATTTTTTCAGATTGGCCCATTTGGCGCAACACCATCGAAGTCTAGCTAACAAAAAAAGAAACAGCCAACTAAAAAGTAAACAGAGCTAACAAATTTGGTAGCTTATTTATAATTGACAACAAATCTTTTAGATTCTAGATTTGTACATCATGTGAGTGAGTAAAATTGTAAAAACACCTCATTATAATACTCTTTCACTTCTAAAATTTCCAATCTGTCTTTAAGGCCCGATTCACACACGAGTGGTGTATGGCACTGGCGTGGCGATGGCGTGGCTCTGGCGTGGGACTGGCGAGGATCGGTTATGGTGGACCCCCTCTGCCACGCCAGTGCCACGCCATACCAGTGTACATGCCATAGGTTACCATAGAGGTGGCACAAACCAGCTCCACGCTAGAGCCACGCCATTGCCACTTCAGTGCCATACGCCACTCGTGTGTGAATCGGGCCTTCAACCCTACCATAGAATAGATTGAGACCCATTATTTTCCCACTAGTCAAATAACACTAACAAAAATTGATTGAACGCTACTAATTTACTGCGGTATAGCACCTGATTTTCTTAAAAAAAAAATGTCTAGTTGAAATAGAATACTTTTAAAATCAACGAATTAATCACATTCTTTGTTTTATTATATCTATAAATATGTTTAACATGACTTAATCATCTATTGTTTCACTGAAAAAATGGCTAAAATATTATTTAAAACTGCTAACACCGATAAGAATTGAATAGCTTATCAATATCGTTTTTCCCCCTGAAAATGATCAGCTCTAGTCAACACAATAAGATTTCTAAAAAATGCATGATTCTCCGTTGATAATGGTATTTGATTAGAATTTAAATGATAAGTTCATTTGTTAATATCTCTGTCACGCTTATTTTAATCTTTATTTAGCTAATTCCCCTTATCTTAATTGTCTTTAATCCAGTTAAATCTTTATAATTATATTGTATAGATAATTAATTATTTTCATTACTGGATCGTTTAATGTGAAAATCTTGGATGAGATTTATTGTTTCGGAGATATTATCCAAGTGTTATTCAAAGATAGACCAAAAAACTTTTAGATAACTAATTATAATATAATTAACTGTTTAACTTCATTTAATTGACTCAGCAAAAAGTCAATAACCCACAGTGCAAAATTTATCATTATATACATATTATAAAGTGAACTGAATTAAACAATAGCTGTTGTGGTTTTTTGACAGTAAACTGATTAATATATAAATGTGTATGTGTGGTTAATTACTCTAAATAATTACTTATAAGACATCAATCAAATTACCACATATCAACAATATTAGTAACAATGAAAGTTTTAGTAAAAAAAAAAAAAAAATTAAAAAAAAAATTAAAATAAATGCGGAACTTGATCATTATTAATTATTTAAAGTAATTATTATAATTTTGTTTATCTTGAATATAATCCCATTCGTTATATTTATATTTTATATACTTTATTTTTAAACGGTAGAAATGCTGTTTATTGATTTTTATGTTTGCTTGAGTGTGCATCTTAATTGAATGTGGCTTGTCTTCTTTTATTATTATTTAATATTGAAACAAAAAGAAAAATTACAATAAATAATTAATTTAAATAATCCTTCCACAAACCCTATTAAATATGAATTCTAATTATTTCTTGTTCATTTTATGTTGTGTATTTAAATTTTAAGGCATGAGTGTACGCTTTGTGTTTGTATGGTACTTATTAATGAACTGGTATTTTTTTTAAAATTTAATAAACATTATTATTAATTAATAAAACATTAATTAATCAAAATATATATTGATTTTATTTTATTTAATTTTTTTTATTTTTTTGGTTATTTGTATATATTTGTTTTGATTTTATAATACTCTTCTAATCACAATTTTTTTTCACCCTATCCCTTAATTTAATCACTAATTCTTCTATGTATTCATAAGTAATAAAACATAAATTCTTACACATAATTACACAATTACTCAAAAAAAAAATCTGTTTATTATACTAACTTTTTAATTTTTGTTTTGTTTTTATTTCTTCTTTCTTTACTACACAACTTTTCAAAGTACATTTTCAATTATAAAAAAAAATATATTTCACAAAAGAAAAGTTAGTTTAAATGATTAATGTGTGACTTTTAAGGGTTTTTGTTTACAATTAAGTGTTTGCCTTTTATGTTTCAAAGTTTTATTATAAGTAATAAAACTCTAAAAGATTTTATTCTTTAATTATTGATAATTTTTAACACATCTTAATAAAAAATTATGATATGATATTTAGTTTTCTATATACCTTTTTCTTTCTCTATAAGTGATCAGAATAACTGAATATATTCAAATTAAAAGGTGTAATATTATATTATATAACTAAGTTAAATCGACCTTCCAATTTCATTTTTGTGTAAGAATTAAACTATATTCAAAACTATAGTACAAAGAACTATATTATAAAATGAATAAATAGAAGGAAAAGGAATAATAATAAAAAAAAAAAAAAAAAAAAAAATGCTTAATGTTGGTTAAAACAAATACTTATAGTTTATACTTTGTTATGCTGCATAGAGCAAGGAAGCAGGGATCAGAACACTGGTTGCCTTAGACGATCAGGGAGGTGAGTCCCCCACAACACAATAAAACAAAAATTAAAATTCAATAAATTACAAAATATTTTACATATTTAAATTTTTTGAAGCAAAAAAATAAATAAAATAAACCAATGATTTATCTCTTTTTCAGAATCCATTGTTTTATTAAAAAAGTAGAAATATAAAGTATAATAGCTTGTTGTAATTATGTTTCATATCATATTTGTCACTGTTAAACGAAGATATCAATCAAAGACAGTATAAGCTCTAGTTCATTAGAAACTTGATATGCTATTTTGAGTGACGAGAATTTCTAATGAAGTATTAATATAAATGTCTATATAAGCAATCAGGTCGATAATTAATTTTCCCGTCAAGTTTGAACTCAACATATTTGCTTCAGTAAATTGATCTAGTAGACCATATGATAGTGAAAACCCTCCGGTAGCAAAATATGTATTGCAATGTCGGTTAGTAACTATAATCAGTGTGTTTGAAAGGATTAAGCATTGAAGTACCACGTGCAAGAATCAAAATACCAATTTTGGTCCATTTCCAAAATATTGGCAATCAATGTAACGAGAAATGTTTCATATTATGAACACACCGATATAATTGATAATAATTGGTGATTATCAAGGCCGTTTTTTTGTTTAATGTCCTGGAAGAAATCAATGCTGTATACACAGACATACACTGAAACCAGTAAAAGTATTGGTTAAGTTCTAGAAAAATCTATTTTTTTTATGTAAATTAATTACTTCAGTACCATTTAAAATATATAATTTATCCTTATACATAATAACGTTCGTTGTTCATTTATAACTTAAACGAAATATTTCACAATAAACTCTAAAAAAGGCTAATCACCTTCCCTTTATCTGCTCAGTTACATGCCGTAAATAACTGTGTGGAAATCTGTGCAATTATCTGAACTGAAGGTGTGTAGGATACCTTTCTGATTTTTCTTCATTTCTCTTTTCACTTTCGACAGTTTTGTTTCTAAATTTGTTCTTATAAAATTTGCAAAATCGTTGTAAAAGAGGGTCCCGAATGCGCAGACAGTTAACTGCGAACCCGAACCTGTCCAAACTGATGAGTTAACTCAGTTTATCGCTCAGACATGACGTCACACGTGTTAAGCTGCACAGATAAAAGGAAGGAGTGGTAGCTCTCTTATAAACAAGATATTTTAAAAATACTTAGATTATGAAACTTAGTTTAAAAAAATAAAATAAATAAATAATAAGTTGGATGCAGAAAATAAGCAAAAGAATCGAATGACGAATAGCAGTTCATTGCCAGGGAATGAAATTATCCCAGGACACTCAAGGTAGAGCAGTTTGGCAGAAATCCGACAGGTTAATTAAATTATTGATGATGTCTTACCGAAAATCTCAATCTGAAATCTCTCCTTCAAACAGGAAAAGTAATTACTTGAGGCAGCGAAACCAAAATAAGCTACATTATTAGAAGGATTTAGACTGGCATTTATCAAGTCGGAGCGAATATTCTGTATCTATTTTCAATATTACTCAACTTGGATACATTTAAATGATGCAATAGAGAAGGCTATAATTTTTGTCCTTAACTACCAACACTGTTATCATCCGACGATAATATCAGCCATGAATAACTTTTTTTTTTCAATTGCCGTTTTCTAGTTGGTTAACATTATAGAATTTATTAGATGTTCTCCCACAGCCTGGCACAGATTTCTCTTTATTCCTTACGGCAAAATATTTTTATCAAGTTTATGTAAGAGTACATTGTATGTATTACTGCTTTATAAATTACACATTCAAGTTAAAAATATTTAACTTAAAAAAGTGTTTAAGAAATCAATAGAATTATTGATTTGCATATCTATAAGAGATATGTTGCAATTTAACCATTGAACCAAAAGATAAATAAGTGAGTTATTCAATACATTAGAATAATATGAAGATTTGAATTATTAATATTATCTTTAAGCCAAGATTAGGTACAATTTCCATTCTATTCCCATTTTCTCTAGGAGGCAACATTTATTAATAATTAATCTTATAATTAAATGTCAAGATGCCTACTTTTAACATTGTACCCAATATATAAAATTTTATATATTAGTTTCTTTTGATTAATATTATCCTCGTTGTTAGATGCTCTGCTAAATATCATAAGTGAGGAGAGACCGGCCTTCACCTGCATAAGGCCATAATTAGTGATAAAGAGATGGAACCAGGTAAATTCTATATAACTGGAAAGAGCAGTCAATTTGACTAATAGCTGAACATATCTTTTAATACCAAATGGCATTATTGTGAAATCAACAAAATGTATCAAGAGGCCATAAAACAAATGTCTATGGTACTCATGATATATTTTATACACAAAATCCTAAAATGGCTTAAAATTTAACTATACATTTCTACCCTCGAATTGTAAAACTTCTTGAAACTCTTTTAAACGTGTAACGTGGGTATCTCTAGCCCATTCACTCTAGAACTAGTTGCAACACAAAAGTTAAAACACCAAAAAGTAGGAAATCCCGTGAGAGGAAACACGCTCACTCTACTTATCATAACGATACTTGTGTTATGTAGATTGTGTGTTGATTTATAATGATTTAATGGTACTGTCGATAACAAAAGAAAAAAGTGAACACTTGTCTTTTTTTTCAAGAACGATCATACTACAGCTATTATTATATTAAATTAATTATATCTGTGTCTCACGGTTTAAAATTATATCGATTCATGGATATCTTCCTTTAATAGTATTTTTGTTAGTTGCAAAGAAAGGCCAATTTTTTAAATAAGTTTAAAGTATACACTAGTTCATACTTTTTAATAAAGCTTATTTTCTCTGTTTGCATATTTCTGTATTTGTTATAATTGATTAATACTTGAAAGAATAAACTTTTAAATTAGTTCAATATAATATGGTCTATTCTTTCTTTATATACGATGCCATTTGGAGTATGTACAAAGCTATATATTAGACTATATACAAAGATATAGTATGTATAAAAAGTTGTATAGACAATATCAAAAGCTAAATAAAGTATAGAAAAAAATATTTGTACTGTATAAAAAGCGATATAGAGAATTCAAACAAATTACATAGACTATACGCAACGCTATATAGAGTATATAAAAGTTATATAGACTATATACAAAGATATATAGAGTATAACATGTTTGAAGTATACTTTTAAACTAATTTTATTAAATTATCGTGCTTTTTCAGTCGCAAAATGATATGAATCAAAAACAGCGAGCTATAATCATAACAAACTTTCAGGAAACAGAAAAAACCCACATTTTTTGGACCGTGTCGCAAAATAAATACAACAGAGGATGGACATAATATGTGAAAAACAAAATACTAATTACTAAAAAAAAATGGTTGGACGAGTTAAACATACACAAGTGTGTTGTACAATACACAATTACATCTTAATGTAGCACTTTTACTAATCCAGGAAATGCTTCTTTGCGCTCGACTAAATTGAATAACTAAAAGTAAATTTAAGTAAACAGTTCAGGTAACATAAAAACATAGAAGAACATAGTCATCAGGTCAGTTATTTGATATAATTGGTGTACAGTAAACAGTTATATTGCAACTTCTGATATAAATTTAGTAATACTATTTGTTTTGTCAAAATCGAATTTTAATAATAAATTTGAACACGATATTTTTGCTTCTATTTAGAACTTTTTATAAATCAAAGGTTACTTATAACATATATCAAAATATAAAGAAAAACAATTCTGCCTTCAAATTATAATGTAATACATTATATTTTTTTAACTACTAATTTATTACGGTGGCTGTAATATTTTTTCCCCACTTTAAGTCGTAAATTTAATGTAAATCTTGTTTATTATTATTTTATAAATGGTTTAAAACCTAATTTAAATAATAAAATTTTAATTTAATTTTCCTTACTTTTAGAAATAATTCACAGGTAACTTGAGGGTAAATTAATGAAACTAAAAACAAAAACAGGTTTTGTAGTCCAACCCATTTCATTTTAACTGTTTAGTTTCGAGTTAGTATCACAAGTAATATAAATGTGTGTGGTTACAGTAAATTTTAAATATTTTTTAAAATATTGTTGAACTAACTATGCGAATTTCAATGGTTTTCAAATTAAGAAAAAGTCATCTTAAACTATTCAATAAGTTAGATGTAGAATATTAGAATTAGATTCCAGAGTATAGTATAGATTGATTGCAGTAGACAAATAAGACTTTTTTGTTGGACCAAAGCCTAAAGACAAGTTTAATTTAGTAAGGATTTCGAATATAGGTGCGTTAGATTAATGAATTGTTCACTCATTTTTACTGGTCGTATAAGGAGAATCGTGTTTTTCATTTATTCTACTGAAAGAAAAGGAAACATTTGAAGACCAAAGAAAATAAACCAGCTTAGGCTTAAGGATTCGGCAAGACTGCAGGATTATTCTGATTCAGATTATGAAAACAGACACGATAGTTAAACAGAGCAGGTAAAGCGTGGTGAGGGTGGAAGAAGGCAACTGGTTGCGCACAATAGTTTCGGTGTCAGACACTTTACCGAAATGATAAGTCCAATTTTTGTTTTTGATCCAGAATTGGTAGCGGCGTAACACAGACCGTAATTGATTATAACCTTTATTTTTGGTTATAAGCAACTACTTCTTCTTTTTTCTTGCTAGTTGTTGATTTTTCAGTTTCATATCATGGACGAAGAAGCCCTGATAGCTAAAAGGTCTTAATATTGGAATATACTCTTTATAGTCTAATATTGGATAAAGAGTTAAATAATGACCCTAATCTTAAAATTTTAGACTAAGTGTTAGCGAGCTATTTAAAAATAAATTTGTATTCAAGGTAGCTAAGACCTTATCAGGTTGTATTCTCCAAACTCACTTCTCAACTTATTGATTTCATGTACAGAAATCCTTTTTAGTTTTAACTTAAAATTAGCACTTTTTGGAATATACAAACACACTACTTCTTTAATAAAACAATCTATGTTTACGATAAATTATGCTTGCTTATTAGATATACCTTCACATTGATCATGCCCTGCTGTCCTTAATCCGACATAACACGTGCCTTCTTCGGGATAGGACTCAGCATGCTCTCGTGCCGTTCCCCAATGCTTGAATACTGTTACTGACAAAGCCCGCACACATGATAGAAGATATTTAACTGATTTTATCTAGATAATATGTTGTCGGTAATCTGAAGACAGTTATCCATGGGGTCACGTCAGAATAGCTTATATTGCCTCATTGGTATTTCCAGTAAATAAAACTAAAAGATCAAATCAATCAATCGCTTCATTGCAATAAATGACTGGTAAACTGGTGACCAACTAAAATTATCAAAACAATTCCTGTGAAATTATCTGATTGTGGTTTTGTAAACAATAATCTGATCAATTTTGATATTTGACCTTGACTCATCATCAATCTCAATTGCCACTAGTGAGTCATACAAAATCACAATACGACTAATTTTATTGTAACTTAATGTGTACGCTTCCGTGGGTTGACTCGTAATCAATAACTTGGATTTCCGGTGAAATCCGCGTCACAAAGGGGTTGAAGTCCGACGTTTTGCTTCCACTTCTGGAAGCATCTTCAGGAGTGTGGTGCATAGTGATGTTGACTTGAAATAAAGTTTATCTTGTTTTTACTTAAAGTCAACATCTGAAGAGGCTTCCAGGAGTGGAAGCGAATCGTTGGATCAACCCCTTGGTGAAGTGGATTTCACCGGAAAACCAAGTTATTTATTAATTTTATTGTAGTAGTTACATTTTCAACTGATCACTTTAGAATTTTGATTAAGTAACTGTAACATTCTATAAAAGAGTTTAGCAACTGTAAATAACAAAGCTACAAAGTACATTTAAAGGTATAAAGGTAGAAATGATTAAATAAAGTTACTCCTTTCAGTATCTGCCAGGTGTCACCAGATGTTTAAGTATAAAATACAGATTTGGTTGAAAGACATAACTATTAAGAATTCGTTCATGGAGAGATGAAAAAGTTCGAACATTATAATATGAGAGGTCAGACAAAGTAAGTAAACAAATTAAAGAGCATCAATAAGAATTATAAAAATAATAGATCTCATGTCATGGTGCGGGCTGTTCCATAAGTGTATACTAGACTCAACAATGTAGCTTACTTCTAATGAAACGTATAACATATTGCATTTCTATTTATGGCAAAGAAACATAATCGAAATAATTAGGCTGCGTTATTTGCTAGTAGTTATACTTCTAATAAATGCAAGATCTGATGAGATATTTGTTATTTATAATTATATATGTATGTATGTATGTACGTATGTATGTATGTATGTATGTATGTATATATATATATATATATATATATATATATATATATATATATATATATATATATATATATATATATATATATATATATATATATATATATATATATATATATATATATATATATATATATATATATATATATATATATATACATATATATATATATATATATATATATATATATATATATATATATATATATATATATATATATTTATATATATATATTATATATATCATTATATATTAGAGTAATAATAAAACATGTAAGTTTACCGATAAGAAATTCAAGTTAGCTCAGGATGAAGGTTTACGCTATTACCCAGCATCATCAGTAAAATAGTAAAAAAATTAAATTAGCGTTTCCATCTCAAATCACACGAAAATATAAATTATATATTTTTTCCTGTAATAACCTAATAATGTGTTATCGGAACGTAAAAGAAACTGCCAAAAAATACACATTTATATACTATGTTTTGAAGGTGGATCCATAAAACAATCAAAACATAGAAGATAAGAAAGGGAACACATAGAAACATTTTTTGACACATTTATATAGTTATGAGATAGCAATCTCTGATTGCTTACCTGGAATCCGAACCTACTTTAATTTTGATTCCCCAATTCAGAAAGCAAAGTGCCATACTGTCATCATTTAAATTAAAAATTTTATAGTTCATAAAACTTTAATGTTTCGTCGAATATTTGGTCGAAAGCTACTCGCTTTAACCTTATGATCTATTCGATAGCCTGATGGGTTTATCTAATATCGAGATACATATTTATTTATGTAAATCATAATTAGATGTTAAGGTCAAATATTGACCGTGGCAGTAATAACAACTATTGGTACTTGAAATATACTGTCAGTATTTAGTTAGTTTGAACTAAACGCTCGAATGTGAATTAGGAAGGTGTTACAATTAATCTTATTAGAATTCATCGTACTTATGCAATTCTAGATTCAACACATAATTATTAATAAAAAGAAAAAAAATTAACTTTACTTTATAATCTCAATATTTTCATTTTTCACTGTGATATCCATACAAATTTACATAACTACATATTATTTTTTATATCTCTGTAACTGAAGCACTAAAATCAAATTAAGTTAACTTTCTTGGTATTTACTCAATATCAAATGTTAAACATTAACGAAAGTTAATAATATACTAACACACAAATAACTGGAATCAGTAGATTTGGGTGTACTCTTGGTTTTTCACATTACAAAGAGTCTTCTTGTCTACTTGGTGGATGGATAATAAGGTGTAAATCAATTATTATTAAATATTTATTTAGGCAGGTTGATATTGTTATATGTCATAAAAAGTTTTATGTTTTTATATTTATTCATGTGACTGTGTATTATTTATTGTAATGCAAAATTTTTTTTAAAGTGGAAGAAATCTTAAATTTTTGACTAATATTGACGCTCTCTTATGGACACAGATTTTGAAATTGGTTTTATAAAAATATTTTAAAAAGGGTCGATACGTCTCAAAGGAAAAAGGAGTAATTCGTTTTAATTAATTAACACCTTATTATCCATCCACCATAGTAACAAGTAAACTTAAAAAAGGTGTTTTCAACTTGAATTATTACAGAGTCATGAAATGTTCAGTCTTCATCAATACACTGGATGGTCAAAACTGATTTCTTTTAATATTTAAACTTTTAGTCCACTACAATATACTTATTCAAATTTTTAGTGTTTGTTTATTAACTTCTTTCACAGTTATTTCATCTCAAACCATTTATAAGAGTTTAACACATCTACTATCAAAGAAAATGACAAATAAATATGCTTAACATGATATATTATGGTCTTTTACAGCTCCTAAAATACATGCATACTCATATATACACACACACTGTTCTACGTAACAACATAATTATTTATTTATTATGTGTATATATATGTTTGTTTGTATGTATGTCTGTACAAAGCCTAGTTCGTTATTTGTGTAGTTATTTGCTGTTGCTCTAGTTACTAGTATGCTTATATTTGTTTATTTTTTATTTTAATATTATACATAACAAGTAATTAATTGGATATAAAATAAATATATATATATTTTTTTCACATTGAATAAAATATCTTCCCCCTAAACCACTTAAAACCTGTACTTTATACAAGAAAATATCAAATGTGTATATAATAATGATTTCAAATAATTTTAATAAATAATTAATTTAATTACTATTTCGATGGGCTGCTTGCTAAATGCTATCACAATGTATTTTATTTATTTATTATTTTTTATCCATCATAGATCTTCTATTTATTTTCCCTTCTTTCTCACTCATGTATTATTCATTTTGAAAATATGACTTCATAAAAAAATAAAATATAGATAAAACGTGTATATTTTTCTTTTAACTTGATATATTTATGAGAGTTGAAAGGTTCAGATTTAAAAAAAAAAAACAGCTTATTAAACAAAAAAGAACTGGAGTATCGCTAAAATCTGTCGTTATTGTGTTTTCGATCTAAATGTAATAATTTTCTCGAGGTAAACGTTATTTTATTAGTTTACATGAACATATCGATGATATTTTGAAGTGATAGTATCTGACTCGAAGGGAATGGCTCGAAAGTTAATACCATGACATTTAAAAAATGATTTTCCCCGGTAATTTAATGAGTACTTGACATGTCTGTGCTAAGCTTTCTCTTTGTCCACTTTTATTTAGTTCTACACTTGGTTCTTCATTACTTTCTAAACTCTCATTTGATCTGTCTGTCTCTACTCTACGCCTCAATTCTCTTCGTCTCGTTAAAACTTCGCTCGCTCTTTTACTCTTTCTCTTTTCTTTTCTTGAAATAAAATACAGTTTCATAATATTATTACATCGAATATTACTCGACTTATTTACTCGACGGAAATATTAAAAGTTTAAAGTTAACATCTAAATGATCTTGCATTTAGAATGATGAGTTGTTCACTGTAAAACCATTTTTGCTATTAGTCCAGGCATTGGAGTCTTTACCTGAAAGAATGCATGGTAGTTCAGAAAATGGACTTACTTTTGATTGCATTCTTGGGTCGCTGAATTAACATTTTTAACTTCCCACCAAAATCCCTCCCCCCCCCCTGACCCCCTCCAAATTTTTACTAAACTACCCCCAAAAATTGAGGTTTTAAAAAATACAGGGTGAGCAAAAGGGCAAAACCACATTTTTTTTTTTAACACTATAGTTCAGCTTCTACTACAGATAGGGATATGGGGTTTGTGGGGTCTGAAAACTACATTCATCTACTTTAAATTTCATATCTTTAACTTACCAAACTATCCGGGGGAAGCCATGCAATGACGGTTTGAATTAGGGTCTTAAAAAAGTCGTAATCGTTGTCTGATATTATAGTTTTGATAGAAATGTTCATAATATGGTGGATGGGGAGGGGGGAGGGGGGGGGTATTTGTAGGTAAGTGGGAGGATAAACATTGAAGATGTGTTAACTACAATGTTGCCTAAAAATTGAAGATCAAATGCCAAATTACACGTTTATGCAAGATGGTGTCCGCCCCATCGCTCCTTGTAAACAGTTCAAATACTTGCAAGAGAATTGCCCAGTCTTCATTTAGCCAGACGAATAGCCGCCTAACAGTCCAGAACTAAATCCAATTGATTACTCTGTCTGGGGTTGGTAAGAACAAAGAGTGTTTGTAGGAAGCAGAAAAAAGGACTTTGATAAACTTCGAAAGAGTCTTCGTGCCTGGGATGATATGCGTCAATCAACTATTGCTGGGGCCATATCCCACTGGAGAAGGAGAGTGCAGGCTGTCGTAAATGAACTGGGAGGACATGTTGAACCATTCAACAAGTAAATCTGTAAAATACGCATGTTTTTTTGTAAATTTGTTACATTCATTTTTTTAAATACATTTATTTTATCAAACCTTGCCGGACAACGACTTTTTTTAAGACCCTAGTTCAAACCGTCATTGCATACCTTTTACCCAATAGTTTGTTAAGTTATAGATATGAAATTTAAAGTATAAGAATGTAGTTTTCAGACCCCGAAACCCCCATTTCTCTATCTATTACAGAAGCTGAGCTATAAGTGTTAAAAAAAAGTGAGTTTTTTTTTTCTTGGTACTTCTTCAGATTGTTATTTCCCTATATTTTTTAAAAATATAAATCACTTCGATTTGATAACTATTAGAACAAAGGGATGTTTATTCCAATGTACTAGGGACATAGGAATATCACACTTATTTTTTTAAGGGGAATAACAGTCTAAAGAAGAATATTCCGTACACCTTCTTTAGATTGTTACTCCCCTCTGTTTTTTTAATAAGGGGAGTAACAATCTAAAGAAGTGCCATTTCATATATAACACAAGAGTTAAATAATTTGGAAGATTAGCAAATAAATTATAACGTATTTAGAAAGAAAATCAAAGATAGGTACTTACTACCTGCAGCAAACCTGCATTTTATTATATTTTATTTTAAATCAAATTAAAAATTGTTCTTCAGTAGGTATAGCTTAGTTGGCTAGAGCGTCTTTACTGGAAATAAAGGAGGCCCGTGGTTCGAATCCCGGTGCTAAAGTCTATTTTTCTCTGTCTGTCTCCCGTTGTAATTAGTAATTATAATTTGATTTAAATTAAAATTTAAACTTACCGTAGTATGAATACTACCAAAAACTTAAAAATTGAATTTCTAATTGATGGTACAGGTACTAATTGGGTACTTTATAATTACAAGCATTATTACTCGGTCTAGTTCTAATGTCGTTAATGTTCACTTCTAGACTTGTGGAAAAATTTGAAAGCTTAATTCGGGACTAGGTATTGTTATCGACAGAGGAAATTTTTCTTCAGTATAGCTTAGTTGGCTCGTTGTAATTAGTAATTATAATTTGATTTAAATTAAAATTTAAACTTTCCGTAATATGAATACTACAAAAACTTAAAATTTTTTTTTTTTATTTATTTGTAATTGAAAAATGTCAGTTTAATTCAGTCAGATTTACGACGTGCATACAAAAAATATTTCCAATTTAAAATAAATTATTTATTGTTAGTGTAGTGCCGTAAATTGGTGACCCGCGACGCCATCTAACGAACAGATTTGAAGAACAAACGTGAGTTGTACTTTTGTCCGCTAGTTTTCCAACATTATAAGATCATAATGAATAACTTATTGTTAGATCTGGATGACGATGACACATCTGTCAACCAGATTGGAATAGCTAATGTAGCTGTAAATTGTCCACAATTCTGGCGCAATAAACCGGAGCTATAGTTTTACAACGCCGAAGCTTCTTTTGAGTTAGCTAAAGTTACAGTTGACTCATTAGAATACGTTTCCGATATTCTCGCGCAGCCACCCGCTGCAAAAAAATATAATACTTTAAAATCAGCGTTTATAATAGCTATTTGTGAGAGCGATGTTAAAACACTGCGTCGCCTACTCTATGAAATTCAACTTGAAGGTAAGAAGCATTCACATCTCTTACGTCAGATGAAAGAAATGGCAGCAGGTCGCATCGATTGCGATGTGCTACGTTCTCTATGGCTACAGAGGCTACCTAGCCAAGTACAGTCGATACTTTCTGTTAGTCAGAAATACTTAACAATACTAGCCACAATGACAGACAAGATTGTATATATATATTAACTCCAGTTCTACTGACACAGTTAAGTCTTCAGCTACCTTATCTACACCGAAGGCAATATCCAATGATGTCACTCAAGAAATTTTAAATCAATTATCTGCATTACAGCTGGAGGTCGCACAAATACGCGGAAGACACAACAATAGGAGGAGATGTAAAGAAGTAGACTTACTTCAAGAAGAAGATCCAGAGACGGCAATAGCCACAAGTGCTATTTTCATAATAAATTTAGTGCTAAAGCTAGAAAGTGCACACAACCTTGCAACTTTGAAAAGGAAAACTAGGAGGCAGGTCATTTTCAACGGCAGAAATGACTGGCCCACCTAAATGCCGCCTTTTCATTACAGATAAAAAATCAAAATTATAATGATTAATTGATTCAGGTGCTGATCTTTCGGTAATCCCACCCTAAACTAATAAAACGACCCACTACAGCTAGACTATTTGCCGCTAACGGATCGACAATTAAAACTTTCGGTTTAACGACACTAAATTTAGACATCAGACATAGACGCAATTTTAAATGGAATTTTATCGTGGCTAACGTTTCAAAACCTATAATAGCCGACTTTCTTTTATTAATTGATTTATAAAATTCCCGACTAACTGACAGTTTAACCAACGTTTCGACGGAATGTACTACTACCATAATTCCACCAATTACAATGCGGACTGTTAGGAATGTTGACAAATCCTACGAGTTGTTACGTCGATTTCCTGAGCTACTCTCTCGCGAAGATTCAACATTCTTAGAAGCTGCAAAGCATAACACCACACACTATCTCCAAACAAAAGGACCACCTATCTACCAAAAATTCCGATGGCTAGATCCCATCAAACTAGACCAAGCAAAGAAGGTGTTCGACGAAATGATTGCACAAGGCATTTGTCGACCCTCACGAGATAGTTGGGCAAGTCCTTTACACATGGTAAAGAAGAGGAACAATGAGTGGAGACTGTGGAGACTATAGACAGTTAAATACAGTAATCATCCCTGACAGGTATCCTCTTCCTCATATACAAGACTTAACATCAAATGTTAATGGAAAGACTATTTTCAGTAGCATAGATCTTGGCAAAGCTTACAAGGCATAAGGAAGACATTCCTAAGACTGCCATCATAACACCGTTTGGTTTTTTGAGTTAGTGCGTATGCCTTTCGGTTTGCGACACGCAGCTCAATCATTCCAGCGGTTTATGAGAGAAGTGTTAGAAGGACTCGATTTTTCTGTTATACATCGATGACATCCTTATCTCTTCGACGTCAGAAGAATAATATATGAAACATCTAGAACTCGTTTTTGAACGCCTACAAAATTAAATGTCTGGTGCACCGATATGAACTTATTTTTATGATCAATGGATTTAAGTAAGACGCTTTGTTCCCACTTAAGAATACATTATGTAAATTCGAAGCAAAAACCATCTGCAACTATTTCGAGTGAGGGTCTCAAATCTTTCTATACTTTCCATGCGCCGTTTTTAACCGTTCTAATTGTAGTCGGAAAAAATTCAATCGATACCAATTTATTTTATGAAGTCAATTTTTCATTATTTCATCACTCCAGTAGCTTTCATTTCTTCATCTTCTCCACATTTCATTCATATGTCTTCACTTCAAATTTCTTTGTTTTATTTTATTTTAACGATTATTTCATTTATTTTACCCATCCTATTTTTATTTTATTTTATCTATGTTACAACTTTGTTTAATAGAGTGAGGAGGTTGGTGGCAAAACGCTTTCAAAGCTGTACCATCAAGGCGGTAAGACCAAGATTTTTATGGTGGATTTCTATTGGTGGATTTTTTTTCACAACGATAATTTTTTAATATTTTTTCTTCTCTCGTTTATTTTAAAAAAATATGATTTTGTGTTGTTTCATTGTTATAAAAGAACATTAAATGTCTGTGGTGCACCGATATGAACTTGTTTTTTTATAAATGTGTACAACATAAAAAATACATCATTTACACCTTTAACCAAAACATTTAAATAATGCCAGCAAATCTGTTTTGTAAAACACATCAATAAGCCACATTATTTAACCATCTATAAACATTACACCAAGAATACCAGCGAATCTTCTTTGTGCAACACATAAAAACCACATTCTATACACATCTTCTTCGACAACACCAAACTACCAGTAAATCTGCGTTGAGATTGAAATGTTCAAATTGTAAGTACAACTATTTTTAAATTTTAAATCAGTTTGAGCAGAGCGTACTGTTCGATAAAATCAACAAACTGTGTCATTAAATCTTGAGTATATTTACCGCTAGGTGAAAATTTATTATTTTACCTTGTATCTCATTAAATTTTATGAGAACAAAAACCTTTTGTAATAAATTTCGATTTTTTTTTTATTTATTTTTTTTTTTTTTAGATTTACTTAAACAATAACTCACTAAATGAATTCTATTGTAATCACATACCATCTAATAAATAAGATATAGTATTTGTATTTAAAAATAAATTAATGGCCACTAACTGTTAGTGGAAACAATAATCTTTGATACAGCCTCTGTATATATCACTGTTAAGGCTTTATTTTTGCCTGTCAACAATTTACTGAGAGTGGAATAGCTTTTCCATGAACTGAATTGCCGTTTTGATTTGACCAAGGGCTAAACTATATTCATATACTGACTCAAGAATTATATTTCGAGACAATTTCTAGTCATTTTATTAAAAAAAATGAAAGATTTTTCACATAATAAAAACATCTCGCCCAAATGTTTGTATTGCATTATGTGTATGTTATAATATGCTGACTCGACTTTTGAATGGCACTTTTAAATAATTTAGTTTTCATAAAACTAAATAAGATTTTACTAATTATAAAGTAATTTGCTCTACGTATCCTCAGTTAATGACTCAACTACGTATCCGCAGTTAATATAAATGTTATAATTTCGAGTTTATTTGATTTAGTCTACCTTTCTAAACGTCAACAATGCGTATAAAGTTGTGATTTTAGCCTATTTCGATAAAAAAATATCGACATTGTTTTCAAGTGAATATTCAAATTTTAAAAAGCCAATATTTTTGGTTTGGCGAAAACAAAGAACAAAGCAAAACTTAAATAAGCCATTTGTGGAGAAAAACAACACATATAAAAATCAGTAACAAAATACTTTCAATCATGACAAAATTTATTTTTAAGCTCAACATAGAACATTGGTAATATACGCAATATTATTAACATAATTGGTAATAACTTAATTTAATCTCAATGTTGTTTAATAGGAATTATTGATAAATTATTTACAAATATTTAATGAATGTTTATAGAGTCACGAGGTCGGAATGAGATCTCTAGTCATGTTGGATGAGCAAGGGGGTAAGGCAAAGCAAATAATACATACTTTAATTTATTTCTTTATTAAATTATTTATGCCCTAGATACCCAAACCCATGTTATAATTCCTTTTGTATTATTAGTCCTCTTTTTACAAAAGGTCCCTTAAATGTATTTTTATATTACCTTATAATTATTATTATATGTCTGTGAATTATTTATTACATCCGAATAAGAATAAACACAAGGTCTTTGTTTTGAGCATTTAACTTTCAAGATGTATGTATTTCGCTTAATTTCCAATTTTATATAAATGATTTGCCGAATAACCTGTTTATGTACACCATTTATGTTTTCCACTAACCGATTCCACTATGTTATGTGTCTAGTGCCTGTCCCTTATCATTGTAAAAATAGGTAAAATATTTATTCTGTTCATTTAAGAAGCATTTCCACGAACAATTGTGCTACTATAACTGGCTTATGTGCATTTTAAGCTTTCCATTCCTAAATGTCATGTATATCTTGTTTATTTAATTTTTATAATATACCCAGTAAATAATGTTTTATACTCTATCGTCGTTTACCACATGAATGTTTTATCTATGAAATATTTTTGGTTTATTTTTGTCGCATAGGTAAAATTATTAAAACCAATCTAGGGGTCTATATAAATCGACAATTGGCTTTATAGATAGAATTTACCTAACTCATTTAATCGACTGTTTAAATAAATTAAATGTTGATAGGATGAGCTAGGGGTCAAATAAATGTGCATTCAGGGAGACTCCTGATTTACCTTCGATTATTTCATTTCGGTGTAATTTAAAAAAAAAAAAACGACCAGCAGATGATAAAATCGTGTTTTTAATTTTAGCTTATTAAAGGGGATATAATTATGTACTTAGGTAGAACACATACCTTATCATTATCATATGGCTCGATGTTAAGTCGGAACCTTGTTGCAACAACACCGAAATCTGTGAACCTACGATTTGTTTTTATTTAGATTCAACAATATTAGAGAATTTAATTTAACCTCCTTAGTGTTTGTTATGACTCCAATATTATTATATTTAGGTTCTTTGATGCATCTCACACAGTAATTCTCGTCGAATAAATAAAATTATATGTTGTCACAATTACATTGTGCATTTTTATTTAACTATGGTTCAGTTTAATTTTGTCAGCAATTTACCAGATTGACTTAAAAGCGGATCTATTTAGAATTCAATTTCTATTTCCAGTCAAATCAATTAATTTCGATTAGTTTAAACACTCGTCGTAGATACTAAATTACAAAATCTAATTTTAGTCTACGAAATTTAATGCATTAACGATTTTGTTTGTTTCTAAAATTTTATTTTTCTACTTTACTGACTTAAAGTACTTGTAAGAATGGAAATAATGCACTATTTGATGGTGGAAGATGCACTGAATTGTAAGGATTTATTTTTCTCCTTTACTGACTTAAAGTACTACTACTACTACTACTTAAAGTACTTGTAAGAATGGAAATAATGCACTATTTGATGGTGGAAGATGCACTGAATTGTAAGGATTTATTTTTCTCCTTTACTGACTTAAAGTACTACTACTACTACTACTTAAAGTACTTGTAAGAATGGAAATAATGCACTATTTGATGGTGGAAGATGCACTGAATTGTAAGGATTTATTTTTCTCCTTTACTGACTTAAAGTACTTGTTGTGAGAATGGTAATAATGCATTATTTGATGGTGGAAGATGCACTGAATTGTAAGGATTTATTTTTCTCCTTTACTGACTTAAAGTACTTGTTGTGAGAATGGTAATAATGCATTATTTGATGGTGGAAGATGCACTGAATTGTAAGGATTTATTTTTCTCCTTTACTGACTTAAAGTACTTGTTGTGAGAATGGTAATAATGCATTATTTGATGGTGGAAGATGCACTGAATTGTAAGGATTTATTTTTCTCCTTTACTGACTTAAAGTACTTGTTGTGAGAATGGTAATAATGCATTATTTGATGGTGGAAGATGCACTGGATTGTAGGGATTTATTTTTGGAACTGTAGATAAAGTGATCATTGATAGTTCTTGAGTTGTCCGCTAGACTGAGTATTCATAGAGCTAAATAAATCGTGGATGGGCTGGATGATAGACGAATTCATTGAACTGTTGTTGTCTTATCTAACCTAATCGTTCCTCTTATAATTAACCAAATCTTACAGATCAAAATAAAAACACTTGTATTTAATCGGATCTGTAATAGGAGCATGTACAAATCCCAGTTCCTCAAATTAGAAGAAAACTAGCGTAGAACTACTTGTCTGGTTCTAGATGTTTACCTTAAACACTCGGATTATCGATGATTATGTACTCCTCCTCTTTACATGGTAAAAATGTCTTGAAGATCTTTAGATAAAACCCAAAAGTTTAGAGAAACCTTCCACATATCCACTTGTTATACTAGCAGATTAGAGTCTTGGTTACGCTACGCATGCCTTTTTAAGCCTGTTAATATATTCCATGGAACCCAAAGCATGAGGTATCATAAGGCTTTGTTTACCTTGTGTGTACAATTTTTCTTAGGAATACTCTGCCATT
This sequence comes from Gerris lacustris, assembly GCA_951217055.1. Classification (NCBI taxonomy): domain Eukaryota; kingdom Metazoa; phylum Arthropoda; class Insecta; order Hemiptera; family Gerridae; genus Gerris; species Gerris lacustris. The sequence continues at coordinate 14,712,847 of OX578285.1, forward strand.
CGATCAATTTGGGAACTACTAAATCACGGCAAATTCCCATTTTTAACATTGTCTCTTGTATAAACAATATTAACTACTAGTATAAAATGTTTGTATATTATTCTGCATATTACACTGAACATCAGCTTCTAATCCTAGTCATTCTTCTGAAATATTAAAACTATTTTAAAAAAATGTTATAGGCACCTATGAAGATTTTTTTTTTTTCGTTTGGATTGATCTATTGCATTTATTTTTGTCTTTACTAATATCTAAACATTATATTTTTTTGTGGTTTTAGGCTTACATTTACTAACAACTCTGTCAATTTTCTTTTAATAAATCCGTATATAAATCAGTTATACAATTTTTTTTTTAAGAAATGCATATTTTTTACACTTGTATTATTAACTATTTAACTGACTTATAACTACAAGTTAAATGAAACTTTAAAAAGTGTATTCTATCACAATTTTTAGAACAACTGGATCGCATCGAAGAGGGTATGGATCAAATTAATGCTGATATGCGTGAGGCTGAGAAAAATTTGACTGGTATGGAAAAATGCTGTGGCCTTTGCGTTTTGCCTTGTAACAAGTTAGTTTCATTTTTAAAAACCTATGTTAACCATTTTTTGCATTGTTATTTTTAATAGCATAATCGACTTAAGAAATCATTAGGAATAACACTGACGGTATTGCATCCATTAAAACTATTTAGACAAAAAAGTTTTCTAAATGCATACCTTTTATTTTGAGGATTTTGAGTATTATAAATAATACTAAACTATATAATATAATAAATTAACGTAATTATTTCTATAGGAGTGCCTCGTTTAAAGAAGATGAAGGGACTTGGAAGGGAAACGACGACGGGAAAGTAGTGAACAATCAGCCCCAGAGAGTAATGGACGATAGAAACGGACTTGGTCCTATGGGTGGCTACATTGGAAAGTATGACGTTTTATATCTTACACTATTAAGCAACCTTAATGAGGCTTGGAGGAAATCTTTGTATCACGTCTCAAATTAAATATAAATGGTCAAGTTGAGGTCATACTTGAACATACGACCTTTTGATAAAACCTCCTTGGATAAAAATGTTTAGTAATGAAATGCCTTATCTCATCGTCATTCGAGCATTTTAATATTTTTAGACACATTTGATCTGGTCTCGACCGTGTTAGACCATACTATCCTTTAAGAGCAATTCTTCTCAAGAAAATGTAAAATTAATTACGTTCAAACAAATTTTCTATTATGTATAATTACAATTAGTTAAATTAATAAAATAATAATGTTGATTTTCTATTGTTTATTGGATAAAAAATGTATATTTCTTTAGTTAAGAATATTACCGAGGTTTTATTTATATCCAAGTGACGAAGGATTTGGTTTATAACTTTGAAATCAATCTTTATTTCTAAAAGGGAAACTTTTATAACTGATAAATGTAAACAAACAAAACCAGTAATTTGATAAACTTTTAAGCCATTCGATTGAATTTATAATAAAATTTTAACCTTTTGTAATGCTGCACATAAGATTTGTTTATATTTATATCTAGGAAATAATTATTTATGTCGAAGATTAGCATAGACATAGAGGTTATTAGTACAAGACAATACATTTTGATGATATATTATAATATATTATGCTGTGGCTGTGTAATTGTTTCAGTTAACTAGTAGCTGAATCGTTTTCATATCATGCTACTGTTAGTTGTGTTTGGAAATATATTTAATAAAATTTAAAGAGCAGTATACTTCACCTACGTAGGAATGAATCAAGGAATCATTTCACAAAAAAAAAAAAAAAAATAATAATAATAATAGATAAAAATAATGTATGGTTTAATATTGTTTGTGGTAGGATCACATGCGATGCTCGGGAAGACGAGATGGAAAACAACATGGGCGAAGTTAACACCATGATTGGAAACCTAAGAAACATGGCTATTGACATGGGATCTGAACTTGAGAACCAGAACAGACAGATTGAGAGGATCAACCGCAAGGTAACGATAAACGTTCAACTTTCTTAGCAGGATTCGTCAGTTTCGAATCTGATTATGTTTCACAATCTTCTTTATTTATATATTCTATTCTAATGACGAATCTAGAAAGTGGTCCTTGGTTAGTTTCGTTGAGTTATCTGCTTCTCGGTATAATCTTTCGTCTCATACAATCCAATCTTGTTTTCTATGCTAAAATGATAATATCGTCTGCAAAGGTGCAAATATGCCATGATATAAAAGTGATATTACCTTCATCGCTTAAACAAAAGACTTTAGCCGGGGCTAGGTTTCATCCAGGAGGAAGGAAGTGGACCTCTTTACCCAACCCCTAACTTTCTCACCATTGTTTACCAATCTTCTCACCAATGTTTACCAATCTTCTCACTAATGTTTACCAATCTTCTCACTAATGTTTACCAATCTTCTCACCAATGATTACCAGTAGCAATTTTAGTTTTAGCATTTCCCATGATCATTTCCACCATATAATGTATTTTTTAATTATATTTGTTCATCCTTATTTACCTATAACTTCTTAATTTGTTTTCAGGGTGAATCTAACGAGACAAGAATAGCAGTTGCCAATCAGAGGGCTCACGATCTTCTCAAATAATTCTTACTGCTATATATTACTTTTTCAAAGCACATTTTCTCTCATAATATGTCATTGTTATCATATTATACTGCAGATTTTTTCATTTTTTAACTATATAAATATATGTATATATTGGACTGAACATAAAGAGTTATTACGCGGTAGATTAGACATTTCAGTTTAAATGATGTATAGTTGGTTATTTATTTAAATAAAATTGTTATTAATATTTTTTATTAATTTTATTTATTGCTGAATCAAGCTTATAGTTTGCAGTTATATAAAAATTATAAGATCATATTTAAATGCCCAATTAATAGAAAACAAATTATTAAATATTATATATTTTTTTAAAATTGATTTTAGATATTTCTTACTATTCAATTTTTTGAATTAGATTTTTATTATTATTATTATTATTATTTTATTTATTTATTTTTTTTTATTTTATTTATTTTTTTTTTACGAGATTTAATTTAATTTATTTAGTTTTTGTTCGGGGTAATTTTGACTACCTTTTTCACAATTCAATGATAAAATAATTTAAAAGTCATTTTAATATTATTCATAATAAGTGTTAGAATTTCTAATAAAATAAAAAATTGAATAAATATATCTGATTTTTTTTATTTTTTATAATAATTAATTAAAAAAACAGTAAAATAAAAATAAATTTAAAAAATAATATATTAAATTAAATAGTTAAAAATTTGAATAATTTCGTTAATAAATGTATGTTAGCTTATATTATATCCATAATTAAATACCTAATGTCCTAATATTTTTCCGTTTTTTAAAATTTATATTTTTGCAATGTATAATTATTTTTGTATATATACAAATCATTGTTGCAAAATGAATAATTAGTTTATCAATTTTAGAAACATAATGAAACACAGCTTTATCACTGTCACACTAAAAGAAAAAAGCTAATTAAAAAAAGTTAGCAAGATAAATTTAGTAAATAGATTGTCAAAAATATTTTTTCCATATAGTTGAATATTTATTTTTATTATCATAAAAAATTGTTATCGATGCTACAAATGGTCAATTTATTTCTTTGATTAAAGAGAATTAAATATATATAAATATATATATATATATATATATATATATATATATATATATATATATATATATATATATATATATATATATATATATATATATATATATATATATATATTTATTAGGTTTTAGGAGGTTTTGAGGAGACAAAAGTTGTAAGAAATTATTAATTGTTAATTCAAAAATGTTATATGTTACGAAAAAATATTTTGATGGTGAATATTTTAAAAGAAGGCCTTATTTATAACCATGTTCATAAGTAAAAGACCAAAAAAGTTCTTTTGATAAAGTAGAAATAACTATGGCAGACCAATTATTAATCAATAGATTGGAAAGTAAAAATAAAATAATGAAAATATTTTTAAAAATTGGTAGTAAAGGTAATAAACATTGTTGATTTTATTTATTTTATTAGACATGTAGGTTTGTATTCGTCAGAAGTTTTAGTTTTATGTATATAAGGATCACGTATTTAAAATTAATTTAATTGTGATTTTAATAAGGATTCCAGGTAATTAATATTTATCGTTAATAAGCATTGTTTTTGTAATGTTTTTAATCATAAAGAAAGAATAATTGATCATAGTTAGGGGGTATTATACGCAAAAAATGTACGAGTAGAACAAGAGATGAAAACTCCTATTTTGTTAAGGTGAATTTATTTTTAAAAACACGTTTAGAGGGATGTATAATCTATTAATCAGATGGATTTCTTTCAAAAGTTTGCATATGTAGATGGGTTTGATGTCTTCAGATGGAGACAGTCCTGACGTTTTAATTCCAATATTAGAATCTTTAAGGGTCTTCGTGGTGAAAGCTTCGATTGATGTATGGAACTGATGGACAAATGAACCGGTTAATCATGAAGCCATTTCATCCAATGGATTCTATAATGATAAATCCTTTATAAATAAGCTGGGTATACATCAAGCCAATTTCATCCCGTGGATTCAATAATGATAAATCCTTTATAAATAAGCTGGGTATACATCAAGCCAATTTCATCCTGTGGATTCAATAATGATAAATCCCTATTATATAAGCTGGGTATACATCAAGCCAATTTCGTCCTGTGGATTCAATAATGATAAATCCCTTATAAATAAGCTGGGTATACATCAAGCCAATTTCATCCCGTGGATTCAGTAATGATAAATCCCTTATAAATAAGCTAGGTATACATCAAGCCAATTTCATCCCGTGGATTCAATAATGATAAATCCTTTATAAATAAGCTAGGTATACATCAAGCCAACTTCATCCCGTGGATTTGAGATTAAAAATCCTTTTTTGGTTAATCATAAAGCCATATAATTTCTTCAACTTATAAATCAGCACTAATCCAGTTTATTTTATTCGTATAAGCATGTAAACTATATTGCCGTAATGAAAAAACCCAGACTTACCCGTTGATCGTGCCGGACGCCACTACATCCTATGCAGAGAACATGCAATGAATTAAGCGATTCAACATTATGCTACTTTATCTCATCAACATATAAAGATAAATCTAATGAGCCAGTTCACCATGTTGTAACCTGACGAGAAATTCAAACAAAATTAAATCAGAATTGAACGATTATGACGCCAGTTCATATAATTAAGGTAAGCTGATATCGGGAACACGTTTAAAAGCTTCAAGTATTCGAACAATATTTGTGCTGAAATTTTAAAAAAGAAAGAAAGGCTTATAACATGGAGATGCTGAAATTAAAGAAAAAAAATCACCTCTGCTCAAATATTTTGCCTCTCCTTGGCTCAAAAATGTAATTACTTAAGCTCTATTTTCCAAGACGCGACTCCAGCGATAGACACTCAAGCGATAGTCGTCCAGCGACTATCGCTGAGAACTCCTCTTCTGAGTTTGCATGTTACCGTTTTCCTAGCTGAGCGACTCCTAACATTAAAACTCTTATAATTTTATGCAAGTGACTAACGCTAAGCGATTATCGCTCAGCGTCTATCGCTGGAGTCGCGTCTAGGAAAACGTACCTTTAAAAGAAGATAAATCTCTTGTATGCTTTAGAACCTAATTCTTTGTATATATTAGTATGGTAGCAGTCATGGAAAAACTTTTTTTCGAATTTTTTCATTAACTATTGTTTGTGTCGTCTATATTATGTATAATCATGTGTTGTTATAAATTATTTGTTATTCTTAATCAATGTTTCATACTATTTTTTTGTAGGTTATTTTAAAATTATAATTAATACGATTACCATGCGCATTATAAAAGAATAAATGTCATATTAAAATATATATATATATATATATATATATATATATATATATATATATATATATATATATATATATATATATATGTGAGGGATTAGCGACGGGTTTTAATTTGTTAAAATCCATTAACACTAAAACCTTAGAATATGAGAGGATTTGTTATTATTTCAATGACAATAAGAAACAAGATACAGTTCAATTGAAGAGTTTAATTAAATGAAAAAAAGAAATTATAAATATCTCCCCTAAATCATACAAATAACATTCTTTTATCTAAAATCTTAATTACTAATAAGGAGCTCCCTTAAATCTTAGGATTAACAGAAAAATGGAATCTTCAAATTACTGGTTTACATTAAATTCAATAGAAATAAAATAAAATAATACTCTTTATCAGTAAAGTAATAAGAATAATGTTGTAGTTTAATTTAAGCCAGAAAAGAAACAACAATATAATATATATATATATATGATGAAATTAGTAGGGAAGGAGTGAACAATATCCTTCTTAACCCTTAAATATACTGATCTTGTGCGAAAGTAAAATATGACTAAAATTATTCAGACGTAAAGAAAAGATATAAGATTTGATATCGGCTGATGTGATATAGAAAAGAGGCTTATCTGAGAAGAGTAATCCATAAGTTGTAGTAATCCACAGAGATCCTCAACGGCGGTGAGAAGAAATCCACACCTGACCACGGGTTTGAGCTGGGATTAAACTTGAGGTGTTGACCGAAGACGGAGGTAATTCAGCAAGTGGTTGAAGAATTAATCCTCTTGATGAATGTGGGATGCTGAGACCCAAGTGAACCAATAAAATGTTCCGCAGAACACGGGACAGTAATGAGACCCGGTCGGGAATTAACTGACGCTCACTACCACGCTGTTTGCGTGATAATGTATGGAGCGCCGGATACGTTGCAGGTTGACACAATCAAGACTAGGAGGCAACTGACTCACGCGTGGCAGTGTGACAGCTAAGATGGGGCGGGGGGACCCAGGTTTAGCTTAGAAACTGAATGGACTTCGGTCGTAAATAGTCGTAATTGACTGAATCTTCGACATTCTCTATAAACTCGTAGATAACAACTGATTAAATATACTAATTAGGTTTCTGCCGGATCCCAAACATAACCGCCCGCCAAATTTGGAAACAAATTTCGTGCTTATGAAAAGGCAGGTTCCTGGAAGGGAAGAAGTGGTATCAATTTAACCACAGGTCGCTTGTAGGTGTTTCTTGATGTTTGGATGGTCACGACTCTTACTACTCCATCCTTACCTGGATGAGTAGCGATGACTCTGGCCATGGGCCAACTCAAGACTGGGATGTTTGGCTCTTTGATGCAAACGAGATCACCTACTGACAAGTTTGGATTGGATTTAAGCCATTTCGGTTTCTGTTGCAGAGTCGACAGATATTCTAATCTCCATCTTTCCCAAACCTGTTCCGTCATCTTTTTTACAAGCTGCCATCTGGAGAGAAGGTTGTCCCGAAGGTCGAGGAGTGAGGGCTCAGGCTGAGCTAAGATGGGGCCTCCAGTAAGAAAGTGTCCCGGAGATAAGTAATCAGTTTCTTCTGGACTTGACGATAAAGGACATAATGGACGCGAATTGAGTATTGCCTCAATTTTTGCGAACAATGTCGTCAACTCTTCAAACGTCATGGGTGTCTCACCAGTTGCAAGCGTAAGGTATCTTTTCGCGGACTTAACGGCTGCTTCCCAAATACCTCCAAAATGAGGTGAATAAGGAGGATTGAACGTCCATCGAACCCCTACTTCGGATCCATGTTCGATAATTTGTCCTTGGGTGACAGCATCATTATACCAAGTACAAAACTCTTCCATCCTGTTAGCCGCACCTACAAAATTAGTACCGCAGTCGGACATCATTCCTGTTGGCAGGCCTCGTCTGGACGTGAATCGGTCAAACGCAGCTAGGAATGCATCAGTACTAAGGCTGGATACCAACTCCAGATGAACAGCCTTAGTACTCAGGCATACGAAGACGCTGAGATATGCCTTTGACTGAGTGGCTTTCCTACGAAGGGATTCCCGGATTATAAACGGCCCAGCGAAATCGACTCCAACTTGAAGGAACGGCTTGATCCCCACAAGTCTTTGTGAAGGTAAGTCACCCATTAGTGGTGTTAAGGCCCGTTGTTTCATTATGTAACATTTTAAACACTGGAAGGTTCGCTGCTTAACTAACCGTCGAAGGCATGGTATCCAAAATTTTGTCTGAATAAGGGCCTGAAGGAGAGATGGTCCTGGATGTTTGTTTTTCCGATGATAGTAGTCCACTAGGAGAGTAGAAAAGTGACACTTATTTGGCAGTAAGATGGGAAATTTATGGCTGTCAGGAAGATCGGCGTGGCGTAACCTACCGCCCGCCCTCAAGACACCCTGTTCGTCCAGAAATGGACTTAGTTTGGAGAGATTTTTGTCGATGTGACTCCAATCGTCACGATTTCCATTAAAGAAATAATGATATTGAACCACTTTAATGCACGTGATTCGTGCGTGGTTGTATTCATCTACATTTAAGGGGCGCCTTATGTGAACGGCAGCTCGCTTACAGTAGACAAAAAGAGCGAATCTAAACATCTTGGCGACAGTACGCAAAAGTCGGTGATATGAGGAAAAACGTTCCATCCATTTAATAATATCTTCAGACGGTATAGGGGATGCTGCAAGAACGATAGCCTCCTTCTTTACTTCTGGTAGATCTTTACTAATATCTATTAGTGATGTAGGCCAGTCCTTGTGAGGAAGGCGGAGCCATGTTGGACCATTCCACCACAATTCATGGTTAATTAAATTGGAGGGCATCAGCCCCCGTGACCCGCAGTCGCTAGCGTTATCTTTAGATTCTACATGTCTCCACCAATGAGGTGGTACAGAACAGCAGATTTCGGTCACTCGGTTGGCTACGAAGGTTTTCAGATTGTACGCTGGAGTTTTCAGCCAGCCGAGGACAACTGAAGAGTCTATAAAGAAGCAAGGCTCCAACATAGATGGTGGCATTCTAGATATGAAGTTCGAGATCGATTTGTAAAGTTTAGATAACAAATGAGCTGCACACAGCTCTAGACGAGGCACCGATATCGTCTTCACAGGCGCTAACTTAGTCTTGGCCGTCAAGAGATAGGTTTGTACAGAAGCGTCCTTTCTAGTAATTCGGAGGTAAAGGGATGCACAATATCCTTTAGTAGAGGCATCTGCAAAGCCAATGATTTGCCAATCTATTATATGGACGTCCGATATATAACGTGGTAAACGTATATGGGACAGCAACGGTAATTCTTTGAGAATCATCTTCCATTCACTGCATACAGATGGGCTCAGACTATCATCCCATCCTAAACCGGATTTCCAAAGTAATTGGATGAAACTTTTCATAAGAAAAATAGTTGGGGCGAGAAACCCTAAAGGGTCGTACAATCGGGCAACCGTGGAAAGTAGACCTCGCTTTGTGTAGTTGGCAGCCGGTGCTTCAACATTGAAAAGAAAGTAATCCTCCTTCGGATCCCAGCGAAGACCCAGAATTTTTAAAGATTCGTCGTCTTCGGATGTTATAATAACAGGCTGATTATTGGGAGATGTTTCGTTCACAGCTTCCATGATTTGAGGACAATTGCTAGCCCATTTACTGAGGCAAAAGCCTCCTCTTTTAAGTAGTGCAATAATCTGATTCTGTAGCTCTAGAGCCTGGTCTACCGAACTTGAGCCAGTCGCGATGTCATCCATGTAGATGTCGCTGTCTAATGTACGAGCTGCTAGTGGGAACTCTGAGCCTTCATCTACCCTTAATTGTTTTATCACCCTTAAAGCTTGAAAGGGACTACAGACTAATCCATAAGTCACAGTATTCAAAGTGTATCGTTGAATCGCATCTGTTGAGTGAAATCTCCACCAAATAGTTTGATAGGGCCTATCTTGGGGATCTAATAAGATGTTGCGATACATTTTGACAATGTCGCATGTAAATGCGACTGGATGTAATCGAAAATTTAAGAGAATTTCTCTACTGTCGGATTGTAATTTCTCACCAACCATGAGGTAATCATTTAGGGAACCTGAAGATGTTTGGACAGATCCATCGAATACTACTCTTATTTTAGATTTATTGAAGACGCAATGATGAGGAATAAAGAATTTGGAATCCGTCTCAGTAATATTCATGTGACCTAAGTCCCTGTACTCCTGCATAAAATCTACGTACTGAGAACGTATGACAGGGGATTTATTAAGTTTAGACTCAAGGTTCTGAAATCTTTTTTGTGCAATGAATCTGGAATCGCTGAACTCGGGTACATCTTCCTTAAATGGCAAGCGAACGACGTAGACTCCATTCTCTGTCCTATGATGTGTATTGACAAAATGCTCTTCACATTCTACGTCTTCTGGATTCGTATGCTTAACAGGGATAGGTTCCTCTATCTCCCAGAAACGCTTTAAATTTTCATTTAGGTCGTCCCCAGGATTTGAAACGAAGAAAGAAAATCCAGTTGATTGTTGGTTTTGAGATAAATACTTGCCAACGACCACTTGGCCGAAGATGGTAGGCATCAGTTTCGGTAAGTTGTCTCCGACGGATGAAACGGTTCCTGTTAAGACATCTGGGTACATATCAGCTCCCAATAAGAAATCTATCGAAGACGGCTCGAAGAACTCAGGATCGGCTAATTCATACTTCATAAACTGTTTCCATACCGATGATGAAAGGCTCGAACTAGGCAAGTGTGATGAAATAGTTTGTACGACGATAGCATTGGTTTGTAATCGTGGAGAGTTAGAGTTGCGGGGCTTAATAGTACAAAACACTTGACCTTTCGTCCCTTCAAAAAGTGTTTGTCCGATGCCGGAGATTTGTTTCCGACATTGTATGACGTCTAGACCTAAGCGGCGAACTGCTCTTGTCGTGATGAATGAATATTGACTACCACAGTCAAGCACCATCCGAATGATATGAAACTGACCGTTGCAGTCTTGAATATGGGCTGTTACTGTTCCTAAAATCACACGGGGATCTGTATTTTTAGATGTCACGGACCCAGAAAAGGATTCCTGCTGATGGGATTCCTTTTCCGCTTGTTTTAAGCTAAGTCTTTCTGTTTTATTTTCATTTAAAGTTTGATTCGGGATTTTATCTTCATGGTGAATTGCAGTATTATGTTTCAGCCCGCAGTAACGGCACCGGAAGCGGCTCGAACAATCGTGTGATTTATGATAATAACTCATGCAGTTTAGACAACCCTTAAAAGGTTTTATCATGTGTAGACGTTGAGATACAGGTGCAGCTATAAACTTTCTACAAGATAATACACCATGTGAGCCTTTCTTACATATAATACAAGTGATAGACTTATTTTGATCCGTCTTGTAAGTGCCTTTATTCTCTCTGTCTCGATGATCTGGCACGTTAGCCATAAGTGCTGAAGTTTTATAACGAGGTTTGGTAAATTTAGGATTTTTGGGTTTAGAAGAGTCGTTAAAGGAGAGACTAGACTCCTTACCCTCCGCCAACTGTTGTGCTAAGCATCTCTCTCTGACAAAGGTGCTCAGTTTCTCAAACGTAGGAAATTCCACGGACTTGTGTGCCATTTCAAACTGTTCCCTTGTTATCGGATCTAAGCACTTTATCGCTAAATGAAATAAAATGAATTCGGCTTCATCTTTAATCTTTAACAACTTAAACGCAGATATGCTATCAGAGATGAGAGATAAGAAAGACCGAAGAGAGTCTACTGATGGTTTACCAGTAAAAGGTGTGAAAGAAAGCACATCGTTGAGATACGCTGCCGCAAGCATTCTCTTATTATCGTAAGCCTTTGTAAGAGCATTCCATGCTATCTCATAATTACTTTCCTCTAACGGCAAATGACTGATAACTGATGCCGCGGTTCCACTCACATAATTTACTAGATAGTGAAATTTTTGCATGTCGGGTATGTTGACATCGTTGTGTACTAGAGCTAGATAGGTGTCTCTGAACTTTGGCCATTTAGTGATAGTGCCATCGAATTTATTTAAAGTGATTTTCGGTAGATTCTGTGAAGCCCTAAATTCACCAGATACAGTTACATTTGCCGGTTGGGGCGCGGGAACAGCCGAAAATTTTTCATAAGTTGCGCTGGCCTCATAATAATATTTTCGAACAGCAGCTTTTGTCGAATTATCCTTTTCTGTTGGAAAATCCTTTTTATTTGCTGCAGTTTGAAGATCTACAATCTCATCCCATAGAGACTCGTATTTTGAATAGTATCTATCCATCGCCCTAAACATGCCTTTAAAATTAAGAACTTCCGTCCTATCGGTAAGAGCCAGGCGGCCCTGTTCATTTATTTGTTGAACTTCTTTACCTGCCTGAACAAGTTTACGTTTAAGAGAAGCAAAATTGTCGTTATATTGTTTACTTGGATTTGTAATAGTTCCAGGACTTCCTCCGGCAGAACTATCTCCGGCGACTTGTTGCTTACTCGCAGGGGGAGGATCGTCACCCGCCATATCGTAGAGTTATTTAGAAAGCTTAAATTTATATGTTAATACCAGCAGTCTAAAGGTAGAATTTGAAATCTTAAGGATAAAAAATCTAGGATGAATTAGTTGAAATTCAATAATACAAATTCAAATTAATTTGAAAATCTAGAAATAATTAAATTATAAGAAATATTACTGGCAATTTATAAAATGAATCTATCAAATTGAAAAAAAAAAAGAATAAAAACAAAACAACTTTGTTGTTGTTAATGAGAATATTCACTATTCAAGTTGAATTGAATGAGTGGAAGGAAAACATATTTGAATAATAAATTCATTACTTAAGATCAATGATATCGAGTATAATATAAAGAATGATTAAATAATAAAATAATCTTTTAATGTAAACACAAGTTATTAAATTTAATAATTGAAGAAAATTTATAAATGTTTGTTGAAAATAACTTGTCAGATTAGGCAGATAATCGCATAAAATATTGAGACAAAGATAAGAGTGTAGAATAATAAAAGATAAGATGTTTCTTACAGATAAATTTTCTATAACAAATTAGGACAATAAATAAGTCTAATTAGAATTTAAGTGAGCCTAAAACATAGATAAATTCAAAGAAAATTAAACTAATTCATGAAATAACCATTTCATTAACACAAAAGTATATGCTAGAACTCAAAAATTATTTGAACAACAAAATAAATTCATAATTGAATAATATGTAAAAAGGTTCTTTAAAAAAAGAAAATAAATAAATAAATAAAAAATAAATAAGATAGAATAGTAATAAAGGTTTTTATAATACACATCCACTTACTATGAAAAATAAGAAATAAAAATAAAACAATAATAATAATTCTTAACCCTTAAATAGTAGGTTTGCTAAAAGAAATATAATCTGTTGTATCTTACACAATATTAAATTATAAATGTAACTCAAGGTATGATTTTCCTTAGCTTGAAAATTGAATAAAATCTTCACTATATCTTATAAATAAATTGTATAAACTGAAAATTTTAAAAGAAAAGTATAAATTGAAAATAAGGGAAATAATCACAATAATAATAATGACAACCACGCTCTGCTACCAAATTTATGTGAGGGATTAGCGACGGGTTTTAATTTGTTAAAATCCATTAACACTAAAACCTTAGAATATGAGAGGATTTGTTATTATTTCAATGACAATAAGAAACAAGATACAGTTCAATTGAAGAGTTTAATTAAATGAAAAAAAGAAATTATAAATATCTCCCCTAAATCATACAAATAACATTCTTTTATCTAAAATCTTAATTACTAATAAGGAGCTCCCTTAAATCTTAGGATTAACAGAAAAATGGAATCTTCAAATTACTGGTTTACATTAAATTCAATAGAAATAAAATAAAATAATACTCTTTATCAGTAAAGTAATAAGAATAATGTTGTAGTTTAATTTAAGCCAGAAAAGAAACAACAATATAATATATATATATATATGATGAAATTAGTAGGGAAGGAGTGAACAATATCCTTCTTAACCCTTAAATATACTGATCTTGTGCGAAAGTAAAATATGACTAAAATTATTCAGACGTAAAGAAAAGATATAAGATTTGATATCGGCTGATGTGATATAGAAAAGAGGCTTATCTGAGAAGAGTAATCCATAAGTTGTAGTAATCCACAGAGATCCTCAACGGCGGTGAGAAGAAATCCACACCTGACCACGGGTTTGAGCTGGGATTAAACTTGAGGTGTTGACCGAAGACGGAGGTAATTCAGCAAGTGGTTGAAGAATTAATCCTCTTGATGAATGTGGGATGCTGAGACCCAAGTGAACCAATAAAATGTTCCGCAGAACACGGGACAGTAATGAGACCCGGTCGGGAATTAACTGACGCTCACTACCACGCTGTTTGCGTGATAATGTATGGAGCGCCGGATACGTTGCAGGTTGACACAATCAAGACTAGGAGGCAACTGACTCACGCGTGGCAGTGTGACAGCTAAGATGGGGCGGGGGGACCCAGGTTTAGCTTAGAAACTGAATGGACTTCGGTCGTAAATAGTCGTAATTGACTGAATCTTCGACATTCTCTATAAACTCGTAGATAACAACTGATTAAATATACTAATTAGGTTTCTGCCGGATCCCAAACAATATATATATATATATATATATATATTAAAATGCTTGTATTCCTTGTAACGGGAATTAAGGTTTTATAATATTAAATGTTCAATAAACCATCTTTAGTGCTAAAGAGAAATAATCATCACCATAATTATCTGCCTTAAAATATATTGCTCATAATGTTTGTTTGTTCTTGTACTTTATGTAATTATTGGTTTAATCTGACGAAATAAGACCTACACAATGATTATAATTTAATTGTTTTAGCATATATATATATATATATATATATATATATATATATATATATATATATATATATATATATAATATTTAATGAGCAGAAATAATAGTGTACTCATTGTAAACTAATATTTAAAAATAAGCATGTTATAAAATTATCAAGGTGATGTGTACATGCATTCACAAATGCACAGAGTGTCTTTTAAGTAATTTGATTTAAAGTAACTGATTTAAGGTAAACATATCGTTTCTATGATATTTAGGTGTCTTCTTATTTTTATTTATCTTCTTCCGTAATGGGTAATTTATGACTTAAAAGGTTATTTTAAATATTATTTAAATTTATTTGCTATTTTCTATAATAATTGACGATTTTAAATCGTTACAAAAGCAACGTTGAAGCAATTGCAATAAGAAACTCTGCCGACTGAAAGTCGCATACAGCAAATTTAAAACAATCGGTAAGGAGCCGAGAGTATTAGAAACGTGTTTGCTTAAAGAACTAAATCTAATGTTTGTGTTTCTAGCACGCTAACACATATTATTCGGTAATAGATAATTATTACAAAATTCTCCTTAAAACACAAAAATATACAGTTAAATATCAAATACAATTAAAAAAAAATTGTGGCAAAAAAATAACTAAAATGGCAACTTATGGTGCTTAAAATTACATAAACGTGTAATATAATAAATAATTTTATTTATTTTTAGACAAACATTATCAAAAAATAATTATTTATTTTTATTAAATTATATAATTAATGTATACTCTGTACATTATTTATCATAAACTTTGTTGAAGTGGACTATACAATTAACCAAGCCCTCCTTTTATTCATTTCAATATTTTAGACAATAATTAAAGGAGTAAAATAAATATGCGATGATTAAATATTGAATGCGAAAATTATTTATGAATCTCAATGGAAAAAGTATAAATTCAACTTTTAAGCAAACGATACCGAATTGTATTGTAAACACATGGAAAGAGATAACAACATTAACATAATACCTGTTAAGATTTAACAGAATAAAACAATTATTTGGATTAAAAGAAAATAATTAATGGAGTACTTAAAAGATTTAGATTACGCGAGTTTAAGAGAATATTAATTAAAAAAAAAAAAAAATGAATTATCTTTAAATTCCCTTTTCTTCGTTCATCCCTTACTTCATCCAATATATTTAAAATTATAGATATTGCCTTCTTCCTTCATCTTTTATTCGTCCAAAATATAACTTTTTCAATATTATAGCTTAGTTTATAGCTAAAAAAATAATTAAATAGTCCTAATTACGGATTATAGATTAATTGGTAATGACCTAAGAATGATTTCAAAACTGTTGTCAATTTTTATAACAGGTAAGCTATCTAAACAAAGCAATACAAGATAAATGGAGTCTAGAATGAATAAAAAAACATGCACAGGAGAGTATGAATATATTTCAGAATAAATGGATGTTACTGCATTCTATCATTATTTCAAGTGAGTATGTCCGGTGAGTCTATCTGCCCTATAATCCTTTTAAATTTTAAAAGTATTCCTTTGTAATCATTTCTTTATCTACAATTATATTGATAGTACCATATGGTAAAGGTATAATAAAATCAGCCATTTGATTAATAAATATATTGCTTTATCTACCAAGAGATAACGAATTAACGAGATTCATTTGAGCATTTGATATAGGACATGTTCAAGGCCTGATAAATTGGGAGTGATTGATTGATATGATGCTCCCAAAAAAGGAAATTAGATAGTAAAGTCAACCTTTTTACCATTTATAATTACTCCAAAGACTTAATTTCGGCCAAAGAAGTCCTAATTTATAGCCCTATAATATGCTGTAGCAATCCACCATTTGGGTCATATGAATTTAGAGAAGGAACAACTTTGCAACAATCTTTCTGTCTTCAAACGGATAACAACACAATTATGATTTATCTTATAATTGTCTAGTACTTCAGTTTCTACGAGTCCACTTTCAACAAGGTAATTTCGCCAAGTCATCTACATTTACCCTTGTAATTTTAGCTTAAGAAACAGACATGACATTTTATATTTATTGATATCAACATGCTATTTTTCATCCTTTCTCGAAACTTCTTTACACTTCAACCAATTATTATATGAGTATTTGGCTTTAATGCAATTAACTAGATAGAAGAACTGCATTTCTTCGTGATCTTTGAATTGCTTGTTGATGTATCTGGTGTTTTAGTTCGAGTGAAGGAAAAGAGAAGTGAATCAAGTGTAGCGAGTGTGGTTTTAGTTACCAAAAATATTTTAAGCATATTGATAACGTTTATTCTGCGAGTTTTAATATCCAAAAAGTGTTCTAAGGTATTAGTTACTAAGCATACTTTGAGGTGTTCCGTACCAAATGTAGAAGTTGTTAAATACCAAGTGCACTGATAAATTACACAATTGTTTTGTATCAAGAATAATTTATGGATATAGGTGAAAACAACAGTGAAGTTTACAATATGACAAGCGAATATAAGTTGCTAGATCTCAAGCGTATTCTAAGGACTTAGTTACACAGTAAACTTTAAGGTGTTAGACACTCACTTTAAGGTATAACAGCTTACTAAGCGTAGTATAAATTGTGACATTTCGAAATGAAAGTTGTCAAAGCCAAGCTTACTGTAAGCTATTATGTATTAAGCATGCAGAAATTCTGAGAATTTATCCAGGGTTGCATCTATATCATGCCGAGAAAACCACTGTCATGCGTGATTAAAATCCCTGTAAAGGGGGCCTCGACAGCACGCATAGATGAGCGTGTGCTGTCCTTTCAATAAAGTTAAGCAGCATCGGGCGAGGTCACCATTGGATAGGTGACCACAGATCTGATATAGCATCGCCATAAAAATGGGTAGCTGCTTATGTGAAGTGGCGATTGGTGGTTGTGAATGCCAATTATAAGATTTATATGGCTGAAGAAGCGACACGCTAGCTCTGTGTCATCTATTACATATATTTATAGTTGTATAAGTTATTTATGATTATAATAGGCCCTCCACGGGTTGCTGCGCCTCAGATTCGGTTAGTTTATAATGTGTTCGAAATGTCAGGATTCACAAAATCTCTCAAACGCTCTCCTCCTGAAGATTATACTTAATAAATTCTAGAGATATTGCAGCAATGCCCCTGGTGGATACCAGAGTATTTCAAGCAGTTAGAAACCAAGTCTACAATTATGTGTGGGAAGTTCCCGAAGGTATATTAAGGTTCATTTTCCAGGAGTACTCTAAGGCATGTCCCACACTGGATCCGCTCATCTCATCTCATCTCAGCTCAGCTCCGATCCTTCCGCTCAGGTCCGGCAAATTTCTGCACACTGCTTCCGCTCAGACCGCTCAGATTTTTATTGCAGTTACAATTTTTATGCCAGTCTTGTCTCAGTTATCCACTAGTGCTGTTCGACATGAGTAGAATTGGCTGATATTATTGATAGTAGTAGTGGTGAGGAAGAAGCAGTTATAATAGCTACGCTACTTGCTGCTGAACAACAGACCTGAAAAAAAAGACTTTGGGTGCACGCGATAAATGCAGCCAGAAATGAATGAGAGTTTCATACTCTATTTGAAAGGTTGAAACAATAAAATAAAAGATTTTTGTTATTTTCGTAAGTTAAGAAAAATTTATGGAGCTTTTAACTGTGATAGAACCAAGTGGAGAAGAGCCATACCTCAAAAAGAGCGGCCTCCAGTAACTTCGAGGTAAGTTCTTTACTGAAGTTGGAGGAAAGAAGGTGGAGAAAGGGCACAGGCAGCCTGGAGCGCCTGCGCGAACCTTCCGCCTTCCGCAGCGTCCGGCAAAATATTCTCGCCGAGCGAAAGAGGTCGGGCTGAACGGAGCTGAGAGGACCGGAGCGGAGCGGAGCGGACGCAGTGTGTGGGTTTTCATTTAAATACATGGGTTTTATTTTTTTCGTTAAAGTCTGAGCTGAGATGAGATGAGATGAGCGGATCCAGTGTGGGACAAGCCTAAGATGTTCTTATCTAAGCGAATTTCAAGGTTAACGTTTTCAAGCGTATTACGAGGAGTTAGAGGCCCAGCTTACTATAAGTTGTTAAATAGCAAGTGTTATCTACGGCTTTATGTTAAGCATACTCTAAGAGATCGAATATCCTACGATTGGTTAATTAAAAGTGATAAGCGTCCTTTAACTTCTTCACTTCCAAGTCTACTGTGAGGAATTTTTAATATTTGTACAAGGAATTATTCATATTTATCAGCAAGCTGATCTCAAATTCTATTAGATATGAACAACATAAAGTGACAAAGGGATGCGCAATAGAGATAATATATGTTTGAGATAAGCAAAAAACAACTATCAATTCCATTAGTGTTACAAATAATAAGCAGCACATAGGACAGAAAAAACTATTAAAAATGAAAAAAAATATATATATATTATTATTGCCTTACAATACACATATGCGATATAATTTTAGTTATTTAATAATTTACTTATTATATTATATATATATATATATATATATATATATATATATATATATATATATATATATATATATATATATATATATATATATATATATGTATGTATATATATTATATAGTATTTTTTTTGTTAAAGTATTTAAAACTAACTTTATTTGTCGCTAAATTTTCTATCATTAATTATCTACAAAATAAATTAAGTAAATAAGAAATATAAAATAAATTAATTACATAAACTATATACTGTATTTAAAATATAAAAAAATTATAATTTAAAACTATTTTTATTTTGTTTATTGTATATTCGTTTTAAATATTGCGTCAGCATTATAATGGTTAAAGGTAGAGATTAAATATAATAAAATAAACGTTAATATTAAAAAAATGTGTACGTATTTCATAATTTATTTATTTATATTATTATTATTATTTTTTTTTTTTAAGAGTTTATCAGGAATTTGTAATCCGTAGGTTATAATATTTTTTAAAATTAAAGTTATTGTCACAATTGATGGTTCTAACTACTGCTTAATAAATAAATTAAATTAAATATATATATATATATATATATATATATATATATATATATATATATATGTTTATCAGAGGATTTATAAAGAGTTTATTAGCTAAGCTGATTGAATTATAATTGATTAACTTTTGGATTTGAGTATAAACTCAACGGAAACCTATTTAGAGTTTATTGATTAAAAAAGTTTATCGTAAAGCAATAATTAAATTAATCAAGCAATATTTTTAATAGCAAGTATGATTTGTAAAAATGACTGCTACTAATTTTTACAATACACACTTACTAATAATGGATTGTTCAAAATATTTTAAGAAAGTGTTCGTCACGCCGTGCAGTTTAGAACAAATAAGAAAAAGCATTATCACAATTAGTGAGAAAAAACACAAAATAGCATTTTAATTATAAAAAAATATATATATAAGTAATAAATGTATATATATATATATATATATATATATATATATATATATATATATATATATATATATATATATATATATATATATATATATATATATATATATAAACTTTATTAAGTACTTTCATACATTTACTAGATTAATTATAAATTCAAATGTTTAGATATAAAACAAATGACTAGCAAGAAGAAGAAAAGAAAAATAATAAAGTTTTTGTCAAAATAATACTAATTTTTTTAGATAAGAGTATTTTTTTAAACAAAAGTATAAAAGCCTAAATATTATTTAATCAGTAATACGAGAAAGAAAAAAAATCGAGTATTTTAATAAGTTTTAAATAGTATATATTGATTAAAAGATGTCAAAATGTCGTCTTACAAGAATGTTAATTATGGAATAAAATATTTGAAAATAAAAACTATTAAAATATAGCTGTTATTCTGTTGTTTATGATAGTTAGATATTAGCTGTAATTATCTTTGATAAATATTATTGATTATTAGCAAGTAAATTCTGTTTGAATGTTGGAAAAATAATTAGCATATAGATATTAATTAAATGTTGTTAAATTAATGTCATTAAAAATGATCACAATTATTGCTTAGTTACATATATGTTCATCTATGTGTTATTTATGCTGTTATAAATGTTAATGCCAGTAAAAAAAGAATATTTGTACATAGACATTGTATTTGAAAAACTGTGCCAATTCTTGATCAGTTAGAGATGACAAATAAAAGATGGACCATAACAATTTCTCTTTATAAATTGTTTAATCTGCAAATTATGTAAAGATGATGTATTAATAAAATATATGGTACAGTGTCTTTAAAGTGTGTTTATATGATAATAGTCCATACATGAGGATTTGTTAAAAAAATATTTATGGCTTGAGCAGTTTGATGGTACGTTAGGACATCTGCGAATGGCACTCGAAGCGATCGTACCGGCAAAGTAATTACAAGGTTATTAAGGGTGGCACAAGAAAAGAGGAGATTAGCGTAGCGTAGCAATAATTATTTTTTTTAGCAAACAATAATTTATCTGAGTACGATTCCACGAGAGGTAAGGCATTTTTTATACTGTTGCACACTTGACTCTTAAAAACTAATGGTAATTGGATGGCTGGTATTACTAAACCTTCGTCGATTCGACCAACATATGCAGAAAATACATTTTTTGGGTTGAAACTACACTTTTATAAAGAGAAAACTATTAAGAACTCATTATTAAATCTTTCAGTGAGATATACAAACATTTGATAACAAATAACTAAGTAGGAACATCAGAAGAATCTGCAATTGAGTGAAAATTAATGCACCAGGTCCCATGCCCCAGGCCAGAAGCCCTAGGCCCTTTGCTAAGTGCTCCAGGCCCCAGATTATCGGTCATTTGTCTCTGGTCCAAGGCCAATTACCCTAGGCCCATTTTCCCTTATCCCTAGGCCTATTGCCCCTTACCTCAGGCCCATTTTCCCAGGCTATAGGCTCATTCGACGACCAATTAATTCCCTACGTTTATTACTAAACGTTAGTCAAATCAACGAAGTAGCTTTGATGGGAATTTGCACGAAAACGAGTGAATGCTCAAAAGGACTTTTACCGCTCCACTAGCAGGTGTGTTACCAACCAGTGCAAGCACTGCAGAACGATGGGGTACCCACCACCATCGCATACCAGCGTAAAAGGGTAAGGTTCAAACTGTGCTCGTCGATTCGACTACCATCAGCATTCCAGGGTTAATGACAAAGGGATTAATTTCGATTGTAATAATGAAGTTAGGTCACAAAATATTTAAGGAGAAGTGAAACAGATAGTTTGTGCTCCAACTCTGTCTTATCCAATAATACCAGTTCTAAAAAGGATTAATTTTCCAACCACCTATAGAATTAGGTGAGGTATCAATGTAGGAGAGGGTGTTATTTTAAGAACTGTAAGACTAACTGAATTTTAAGTTGGTAAAGAATGTTAAGAGTGTGCCTGAGACTGTAGGGAGGAGCCAGGTCGTCTTCCATAATACTCTTTAAATGTTTTTTGATTAACACCATGGAAAATTATAAAAGGGGTTCATTTGACAAGGAGCTGTCATATGAAGCACAGTATGATCTAAGAAAGAAGTGTTACTTTAAGAACAGTGGGAAATACTGTTATTGTGGACATGATAAGAATAGATTAGGGAAATTTTTAATCTGGATCGAGTGAGCCAAAGTGTATAACAATGCCTCGTTACACCCTACTGTACTCCTCCAACTCTGCAACTCTCCCTTTGAATTTGAATTCAATATCGAGGATTGTACAACACGGGTGTTGTTACTTTTAGTATGGTCCATCTATATGAACTAAGCTATTGGCGTAGGGTTTACTATTACTTTAAAGTAATGTAAGGTGGCATGAAATTTTACGAAAGTTTCCTCTTGTAATCAGAATCAAAAAGGGCCACTTTTACAATAAGATTAAAAGCTAGCGTAAAGAATAAGGGCTAATTTAAGGACGGGACTAAAGGTCGTTATGTGAGGCACGATTTATGATATTAAAGAGGATAAAAAAGAGCCTGTGACTGTGAAGTGCATGCTCCCCTCGCTAATCAATACGGAGGATTATAAAAAGGGTGTTTTTATTTTTATAATTGTCCATCAAAATTAAATAATGGAATTCTTAGGGATTAGTATTTCAACAGAGAATTCCAATGTAATCCTATTTTAGCTGCGATGTGAGGTGACAAAAAATTAAGAGAGAGAAGAAATCCGGAGACGGCACTTTCCCCAACAAGGAGGATTATTGTCAATTGTAGTAATTATCTATCAACTACTGAATATTTTATACTTAAACACTCTTAGAAAGAAATCCCACGATTAATTTGAATTATAACTAGAATAATAAAACGGTTAATCAATTATTAACTTCAAATTCATTAGTTCCTTGTTTTTAATAATAATAATTAATAATTTATTTATTTTTTTCATATAAGATACACAATATTTTGGATAATTACAAACATGTTTTTCTTTTTTAAAAGTTCCGAGGTACCCGGCACCCGATTTTTTACAGTTTAAACATTGTGGTTTGCTGTTTAAATTCTGGAAAGTCTTTATATCGTGGTCACCACCACGATATTTTAATACATGGTATTCTTTAATAAGCATTATAGTCTGGCCAATGTTGGGCAATTATCGTAACTGAAAAAACGTTAGAGTTCTTCATTACAGAAATTTGGGATTTGAAAGTTTGTTTGTTTGTAGTTTGTGGTGTTTGTGTTTCCAACGATTACTACCGTAAAAAAATACAGTAACTGGTAAATATGTGTATTAGAAGGTTACTCCCCTACTGCATATCTGTGCTTGTGTTAAATGGAGACTGGAATTTATACTTATTTCACCACCATTATTACTCAGATAAAGACCTGATGATGGTTAGGTATAGGCGAAAATTTGCAACTATTATAAAAATTATTTAAACAAATATCTTTTTTTTTTATTGACCATCTCTTATAACCCAAGAAGAGAAGGGAAAAGAATATAGAAAAAAACTACTTGAATGTTAAATATAAATTGGCCTTTGTTGTTAAATATACGTAGGAAGTTTCGTACGTATTTTTCAATTTCGTAGCGGATCTGAACCTCGGTCCATACTCAGTTTTTTACATTTTTTTTTTTTTATCGGTATATTTACTTGAAAGAACCTGACTTGAGGTAAACATTTGTTGGATCTTTTTATAAACAAGACAGAAGTAACAAATTTGGACTACGATTGAGGTTCGTTCATGTCAATATACACCGATATAAAAATCTGGTTGGACTAACCGCGGTCCAGATACATCATAGAATTCGTACTTGTAAATGGCCTTCTTATGTTGTTTTTTTTATGTGAATAATAATGAAGATTTCACTTAAAGGCTTTTATGATATTAAAATTAACAAACTATTTGCATCATAGTAATTTGGATCATATTAAAACATTATAAGGAACATAATATAGGATATAAGAACATTAGTTTCATATCTTCTAAGCTCGTCTAATCCAATTATTATATGGCCCATACTTAGATATTACCCAGATATTTTTTGAATTATTGTGCTACCTGGAATGAGGCTTGCGATGTCGGCTAGTTTTATTATAAATTATAAAAAAAAAATGGCAGGGGGGGGGGGGGGGTATATATTTATTTGGCCGAAAAGATGCACGCTAAAGCATATTGATGTATTAAAATAAAAAATTACATTAATTTAGGAAAATATATTTTTTTAAATAATCTATTTTACTACATTATACAAATTTTGTGAAACAGAATGTAAAAATGCCAGCAAAGTATTAAAAATAAATATTAATTGTTTACAAAAGGTTATTAATTAAATGTATTATATTTTATAAAATATAACTTATATAAATACTTACAATATAGTTGCAATATGCGAAGTTGCGATAAAGATTATACATGCCTAAGGTGAATGAATCCTTAATTTTTGTTCTCGTTTAATCGGCCCAGATATAAGAAAGAGAACGGTTCCCTATAACTGCCAAACAACTTATAGAAAAGGTGGGAGAACGGCATGTGCATTTCATTTTTTGAACAGGTGGTGGGATCGCATGTTCCCCAGCCCTCTATCCGCCATTAGGTCGGCGCGTCCGCGTCTTTCCTCGACCACGTGAGTTCCACTTTCATCGTCAACACATCGTTTGAAAATAACATTATCACTTTAACACAATAGAGTAAGTATTTTTTTTATATTTGATAAATTAATATTTATGTATTATTAAATCGTGTTTGTTGCTACATCTCCCTAGCCGTACCTGTATCTAAGACTACCGTCCGAAAACATCGTATACCAGGTAATGAATTTAATTGGCATCCAGGGCGACCCTAGATACATAGCCTTATCTTGTCTATCTCACCTATATCTATTTTTATTATCCCATACAATTCTTAAGTTCACCGTAGTTCCCCGCACTCCGCATTTTAGTCCAGCGCCAGCGTGCTATTTTGGGACGGAAAGTTTTCTTACCATTAGAATCCCCGCCCACTTCTCCACCCATTAAAACAAAGTTTTTATTAAAATCCTTTATATTTATGCATTTTGGTTGAGTCATCGAAAAGTTAATTATTTAATTATTAGGGTGTTAATATATTGGTACAAAGTCTACGTGCCACGTTCCATCTCGATTGGATGACTGGAAAAGAGCTTGACAGTATTTAGCCCTCCAATGATTTTGACGACTGCCGGTCACATACAAAACCGAAACTAATACAAAGAATTTGAAGAAGGGAAATCTTCTGATTGTGAATAGTTAAGTTTATTATTAGGTGACCTTAGACCATATTTAATATTCATATAATAATTCATTTTGTGATGATAAGATTCACTATCGAGCTATGATATTATAAATGTACCCATGAAGATAAATCTATGTTTTATTTATTAACAATAGTCTAAACAGTGATGTACACAGAGGGCAAAGGGTATTGCTTCCCAAAATCATGACATAACTTAGTAGTAAAGCATTTAAAATAGACTGGCAATTGGTGTGGCACATAGCTCCCTCGCATCCTCTCACGTACTTAATTGATTTTATGCTTTTACAAGACATTATTATCTTATTGGTTTAATTGTTTCCCCCGTCTTTTTAATCTGTCAAAATTGTTTTGTTTTTTTACATGAATTAAAGTATCAATTTAGCAAAAGTTGAACAGCGCAGACGATTCAAATGAATCTGGAGCTATCTGGGGGTTACATTCGATAAACTATAAAAGTTTCATACATTTGAGATAAGTACTTTTGAAGCTAAAGGAGTAAATAAAGTATGTTTGTGCGCATGTGGAAGAGAAGCAAATGAGCGCAGAAGATTAAACTTATTTGGGACCAACAATGAGCTAAATAAACATACCATGCAAATTTCATTGATTTAAGATTTGTCTTTATCTACGTTGGTTAGCAACTGAGTGACAGACCGACAGACTGATAAACAGACACGGAACCAAAAATGCTCCCTGATGTCTGAAATGGGTCGGTAAGAGTAAAAAAAAAACAACCGAATTTTGTGCGGATCGGTTCAGCCGTTCAAGAGAAAACTTTAGTACCCCGTAACCCGTACCCCTGTGTACCAATTCGGACCATCTCAGATTTATACCTTCCTGTGTTTGGTCACTATTACCGTGCCGAATTGTGTGCGAATCAGTTTAGCTATTCAGAAGGAAACTTTTGTATCCCGTACCCTGTACCCCTGTGTACCAATTCGGGCCATTTCGGATTTATACATCCATGTAGTTGGTCACTTGACCGCGCTAAACTTTGTGCAGATTGCTTCAGCCGTACTGGAGGAAACTTGTGTACCCCGTACCCCGTACCCCTGTGTACCAAATTGGACCATTTAAGATTTATACTTCCATGTAGTTGGTCACTAGACCGTGCCAAATTTTGTGCAGATTGGTTCAGCCGACTGGAGGTAACTTTGGTACCCCGTACCACGGACCACTGTGTACTAACTTGGACCATTTCAGAATTATACTCTCCTGTGGTTGGTCACTATGACCGTGCCAAATTTTGTGCAAATTGGTTTAGCCGTTCAGGAGGAAAATTTTGTATTCCGTACCCCGTACCCCAGTGTACCAATTTGGACCATTTCAGATTTATACTTTCATGTAGTTGTCACTGGACCGTGCCAAATTTTGTGCTGATCTGTTCGGCCGTACTGGAGAAAACTTTTGTAACCCGTACCCCGTACCCCTGTGCCTGACCGTGCCGACATTTGTGTGTGATTGGTTCAGCCGTTTAGGAGAACCCCTTTGTACCCGTAGCCCCTGTGTACCAATTTGGGCCATTTCAGATTTATACCTTCCTGTAGTTGGTCACTATGACCGTACCAGTCATAGTTTTTTTTACCAATTAGTTTTTTTAACATAAAGTTGGGTCGTAATTTTACATAGGTGAGATCAAAAAGTCAAAGATCTTCCTATCGAATTGGATTTGTCGTATTTTATACAAGTCTTTTTTACAAATTTTAATTGCATACATCTCTCTCTTAATCGCATCTCAACACTGTCCCGAACATCTACGAGTATTTAGGAACACAGCAGCGTTCCGCCCCGCCAAGTCAAAAAGACAAAATTTCACAAAAGCAGCCAGTGTATTAGTGTATTCTGTAGGTGAAAAACTAGGGTTTTTGAGGGTCTGCAGCGTGGAACATGTACAAGCTACCTAAATAAATTTTTAATATCTCTGAAGGCCGTGTCCTGTAGATCAAAATAAAAATAAAAAGTTGAAATCGGTCGAGTAGAAGTAGAGAAAAATAGGTTTGAAAATGGTAGTTTTGATGACTTCTTATTCTTATTCTTCCTTCATTTTACATTGACGCACCTACAGCCTAAACTACTAAACCGATTTGAATGAATGTGGGCTATTTGGATTCGTCTAGGGCCCTAGTGCATCCCCCCCTCAACTCCCCCCCCCCCCCCTTATAACCACTCAACTCATTTTTCCGCTGAATGTGGAGTGAGAAACCAAGCTAGCGATTAGCGAACAGTCTAAAATGGGTAGAAACCAAGTAAGCGTCATACGAAGTGGTGAGCCTGACAATTATACGGAGGTACACCAGTGTGTTATGTAGTAGTTTTGTGCTTGTCACATGACGTTTGAATTACTTTTATTTTCGAGTTCATTATTTTAAACCTTTTGAGCATAAACCTTTAGTATTATAGGTTTAGTTCAACCTTACACTCTTGAGTTCAAGGGGGAGTTATTTGTTTATTAAAACATATTTCTGTTTTCTATGATTTTATTTTATTATTATTATTTATTAATCTCTTATAATTATTATTATTTTGTTTTATTTTTTTATGTTTTCTATGCTTCTACTATCAGAATGTTAAGTTCTTTCAATGTAATAGGTCTCGTAGTTATCTAATCTCCATAGACCTTGTCAAGCTCTTAACTTCACTTCTATTTGACTCTAATGTGTGGAAATAATCAGTTTAGAGAATCCTTCCTTAGGAACCGTACAAAAAGTCATGAAATCTGACCAAAAACCACTTGTGTGGTCAAAAAAACACCCAGCCAAGTCTGTGGTCCAAAAAAGTTGTGTATAATCAACTTTATGTCCCGCCAAGTGATGTTAGCACATTCTCCTGACCCAACACTGTCAACTTAGATACTTATCAGCTTCTTCTCTTTGGCGGTGTGCCTTCAGTACTACCCGAAGTTAACTGGTTGTATTCCACGCATCCTCTGCAAAGAAACTAGTAGTTGCATGGGGTCATTCATTGAAAGCTTAATTTGTATATTACATTTTTCTATTTTATTTGCTTTTTGATAATGGGAAAATATTTACAGCAATGACCATTGTGGCATCGAGAAGAGCCTTCTTAACTTTTAACAACACTGTTATAAAGCTTTCTTCTCCAATATGCGCCTGCATATATTAGATCTAGTTGTCTAGAACTAAGACTATGAGGTTAAAAACTATCTTTCCACACAAACCTCATGTGGCAAACGTGAAGGTGAAACAAGAAATTGCATTGGTGTTTGAAGAATATTAATATTCCAGTTTCTGGAAATGGCAAGGCACACCGTCAAGGAGAAGAAGCTGATAAGTATCTAAGTTGACAGTGTTGGGTCAGGAGAAAGTGCCAACATCACTTGGCGGGACAGAAAGTTGATTTCACAACTTTTTTGGACCACAGACTTGGCGGGGTGGTTTTTTACCACACGAGTGGTTTTTGGTCAGATAATAATAATTTAACAAAACAAATAAATAAAATAATTTAATAAAACTACGGACGAGATCAACATGGTAACTTGAGGTAACCTAGTTTTACCTTCCGTTTATTATAAGGAAGGGAAATGAGAGGAGAATTTTTTTATGGTGATATATTTTATTTTATTATTTGAACATTATTATAAATTTTTTTTTATTTTTAATATTGTTTGAGTTTAAATTACTTATTTTTATTATTAAGGCTAACTGAACCTATTTTTACAATTTTTTGTTATGGCGGGAATTTTGATTTGGATGGTTATTGTTTCTTTAAGACTGCAGAGTATTACTTGTTAATGTCATTGGAGTCTGTTTTAAAATTTACAGTACTATCTGTCATGGTTATATAACAGGCTTCTTGGCATTTCCTATTGGATTCAATTATTTCCATGTCTAAAATTTTTACATCAAGGTTTATTTGATGGTTGTTTTTTTTTTTTTATGTATGTCCAGTACAAATCGTGCAATCGATTTTTAACTAACTTCCGGAGTAGCTAATCATTTAAAACTTTTATAATAGCTCAGAACACGATGAAAATGCATTATTTTAATACTTTTAGCCATCTTTCAGCAGAAGTTAATTAGTTTTCAGCAAATTTTGCTGTATGGAAAGATAGTTCGAAAAAATACGCGTTATTTAATTTTTTTTGACATATCCCATAGTATTTATAATCTTCATATTGATGGGTTTCAAATTTGTGATTTTTTATTAAGAGGTAATTATTGAATGATAGCGAAAAGTAAACAAAGAAATAAATTAATTGACGTGTAACACCCAGGTTTGTATACACACTTGTGGTATAGGTATAGGTTTAATTTTTCTGCATCTGTACTTATTTACTTGAACACATTTTTCTTCTCTTACTGTCCCTACACAGGGGCATATCAATGGCACGGTTTAGATTCGGTGATGGTGAGATCCGTTGTACAAAGATTTGTCCTTTTATAGGTTTAAGATCAGCTCTCTAGATGGTTGCCATTATTATGTAAAGTAAATAAATGCGGAACTATGTATTTTTTTTTTTCACTAACATTCTATATAAAAATGACAATATTATATTATCAACATTACATACGATTCAACAGAAAATTTAAAAACGTAGTATGTATATAAAAAGTTCTTTTTATCTTGTAATTATTTAGGATTTAGCTTCAGTTACATTCACATCATACAGTTAGAACAACATTCGCTCCCCTGAATATGCTCACAGCACTGGTTGTGAAACGTCGCACCTTCAAAATGCGACCACCTTCAAAATACCTTTAGCTTTACACTCTATAATACTCAGTCAGTTACTCTTTTATAATTACCTACGTAATCCGTAAGCTGCGTGCAAGCATCAGTGCTGAAATCCTAGATTTTTTGTTCTTTTTACAATTAGTCACCACTAAAGCAAATTCGCCAATTTTTAAAGCTTAAGAAGGAAGGGGGACTTATGGTCATAAAAGTATTGACCCTTTAAGACTAAGAAACAAAATATTTGGAAGGTGAATTATTAATATATTCCTAATCTAGAAAAATAAAATCATTGTGTTATTCTATTTTTTCTTTTTATAAATAATAGTTTCGTTATATGTCTTGGATACAATAACAATAATATACGTAATTATCTATCAATTATTAAATATTCGATTGCTTTTTAGGGTTTTGTAGATTCTTCTCAAAACCCTTATGCCGAGGGTGATGTGTCCGTCTGTCCGTCGCTCTTTGGTTCATAGGGCCCGAACCGTTTAAGCTAAAGAGCTGAAATTTGAAATACTGGTGTAACTTTTTGACCCAACCACAGGAAAAATATATAGAAGTTCAAAATTAAATATGCGCATGCGCAATTCGCAAAAATGTTGTAAACTCAAAAAATTTATATTTTTTTTAATTTTCGAGTGAGGTATCAAATGAAATCAGCTGAAGAGTAGGACGCAAATATATATAAGCTTTTGTAAATTTTGCATTCCTTATTGGGTAAAAAAATCAAAATATACCCAAAAAAAAATCCCCCCCCCCCCCCAAAAGCCACTATACTTCGGCTGGTCCTAAAATTTCGAAACAATTCATGCTAATACCTTATTCTGGGGCGATGAAAATTCCGGGAGTTCATCCCAAATTTTAATAAATTGCCAATTTTGGCCGCGAAAATTTGAAGTGCGCCAAAAATTTTATTTTTTTAAAATTTTGAGTTGGGTATCAAATGAAAGCTGGTGAAGAGTAGGATTCAAATATATATTTGCTTTTTTAAATTTTTCATTCTTTATTAATTTTATAAGTCAAAATATACCCCCAAAAATGTTTCCCCTCCCCAACCACTATATAACGGGTGGTCCTAAAATTTCGAAATAAATAATGGTTATACCTTATGGTGAAGCGATGGAAATGGTCTAAAAAAATGAATTTTTCTAGTCGTTATTACCGATGAAAAACATTGTGACCCCCCGGGGGATCGAACCCGGACCCTTGAGATGGAAGAATAAAATCATAATTACATAACGGGCATGCTTAATCTTCTACAAAACCCTAAAAAGTACTTGGACGCTAGTACTTCCCTGTGATTTTTTTAATTTGTAATTGGTTTGTTGAAGTAATAAAAATATTTTTAATACGATTTTAATAGTGAGTAGAAAATTAAAGCCATATTCAGAAAAATTATTGTTATTGACCAATAAAATTTGACTTGTCTGTATAATTTTTATATTTTTTTTTATTTAATTAATTATCCTTTTGATTTGATCTTCTCTGCACACTGCTTTATTAAGAATATTCATTGCTTGTACTTACCAAGATTTTATAAAACACCATTTCCATTAGTTCAACTGGACGCCACTAGATCTCAGCTCTGGTATCAAACTGCTTCTATTTTAAGGAGTAAAATGGGAAATAAAATAAGGATAGCTACTCAAGTATACAACCAATTAGGAAACTGTATTTGAGGGTGTTCTGATTGGATGGAGAAAGATTAAGCCCTTTGCGCAGTTTCAATGGAATAATTTGCGGTAAATAAATGAAACTGAACGTGTTGGCTTAGTTTTTTTTCAAATTGAATCGGTATGTAAACATTTATTAATATGCACACGAGTAAACGTTCTCAGCGGATAAATATTAATATAATTTGGCACATTTTGGCTGTCGAGCGTACTGACAAAGGCTATTTATACAAAATCATATAAGAACTGCAGTTTTAATGTTTGTTTGTTTTTCTGATACTTCACTATTTATAATTTAAAGACCACAGACGGATAATTATTAGAGTACATAAGAAAACATTTCGTTCTAACTTTAAGAAAATTATTTACTTAAAAATGTCAGAGAACCTTAAGGCTGCATAGCAAGAACCCAACGACAAGCTGTTAACGATTATCTTCAACTTTTTTCCTTAGGTTTGTGATTTAATCTCGCAATTTTATATTATCTACAATTTCGTCTACAGTGCTGTTCTAATGGTAAAACTATAGACAGCCTGACAGATCGCTCGAATTGCCAAAATTCGTAAACCTCCGCTTATAACTTTTAAACTTTATTGTACAGTAAATTTGTTGTTTAATTATGATAAAAAAACTAATTTAATCACAAGTTCTTGCTGAAATAAAAAAAAAGTCATAATAATTAATCCCACCTATCAAGGTTATAATATTAAGCGGGAGAGAAAGATGCTTGGTAAGTGAAAGAACGAAACTACTTCTAAACTAAATCTTTTCAAATTTTTGCCTTTTCTTGTTATTTAAAAAACAATAATATGTACGGTTGATTGGCTAAAACCACAGAATTTTTTATAATTCATTTTTTTTAATTTAAATATATTTTTATTTCATTCTACAAGATCTAAATAACAATATTTAATGACCACAAATCATCTTCAAGTAATTTCTTTTGGTCGAATAATTGTCTTTTGCAGTATTTTTTTATTTTATTTTAGAGGGCCCTGTTTAATATCCCCCTATATCGTTGATTCCTACAAAACCATATTCAATAAATGCATTTAATAACTATACTATATTTAAAACAAATTCACATATAATTATGTTCTTATAACTTGCCCATTTCGAATATTACTACTCGACTTAAGAACTAAGTAACACTACTACATAAGAAGTTCCAAAAACAATGATT
The DNA here is from genome assembly GCA_951217055.1 of Gerris lacustris. Lineage (NCBI taxonomy): Eukaryota > Metazoa > Arthropoda > Insecta > Hemiptera > Gerridae > Gerris > Gerris lacustris. The sequence continues at coordinate 14,745,876 of OX578285.1, forward strand.
TTAGGATTGTAGGTTAAGGATTTTGTCATTTCTTTAAATTCACCATACCTTAAAAATCTAAATGGATTTGGCATGGAATTCTTAAAAAAAAAAAATCTGTATATACAAAACATGTATATTTTGTTTGCTTTATTTATTTATTTTTTTTTATATATTTTTTTTTTCTCATTGATGACCAGCTAGACAGTTCTTTTCTGGCAGTTTATAATTCCATTTTTTCCATATTTTATTTATTTATTTTTTATTTTATAATAATTTATTTAGTAATTGCATTTAATCAATTCCAAGTTTAATTGTATGCCATTTCAACACAGACGACTGCAAATTTCATTTCAATTTTTTAACATATATATTATTATAAGTATAATATTTCACACACAAGTAGATATTTTATTTATTTATAAACAACACTTATTTATTCATATGTAGATAATATAATAAAATTAAATTAGTTCTTTATGTGAGTTCATTACTTACAAATAATACGTATTTTTTTTAAAGCTATATAGTCAATAATAATTTTGAAATAAAAGTATCTGTTTAGTAAAAAATAGAAATAAATAAATAAATAAAAATATATATATATTCGTATTTTAATACTAGAAGTATTGTCTTGAGCCATAATAAATAAATTGCGTTTTCCACGTTCGATTGCGTATTATTATTATAATTATAATTATTATTTTACTTTAATAAAATTTTATTGAAATCTTTCAAAAATATTAAACGAAAAAAATAAGTATTACCGACCGTAATTGAAACCCGTATCATTAGTCTTATATGTGTACTTGTATGTTAAGGTAAAAGAAGATCAAATAGCGAAATTGTTCAATACATAGAGGTTTCATTAGAGAGCATTATGTTTATCTTCAATAACATGATAAATTCACTGATATGATCCAAACTGTTGATGACCAATTTCATTTATCAGTCCATCAGCCATAATGAATGCTGAACAATTTGACGTATTGAGTCTTATACATCACGACTAAGTAGCAAAACATGGTGGATACAACTTATTTTTGTCTAATTCATAAATAAATGTCATATATAAATATTTTTCGAACGTTTATCGATGCTCCTTTATAAGTATATGGTTAAAAGTAATTAAATACATATCCGAAATTTTGGTCTTAGAATATACCTTGTGCCAATGAATTAAGTCCGTATTTAAACTTCATTACTTATCGTACGTTTTTCCTGTTAGGACAAAACGAATTATGTTAGTGGTTAGGTGTAAAAAGGGTGTGATACAGCCTTTCAACTCACTGTCCAATCTTCAGTCCACTACCTCGTCTTTTTACGTGTGGCCTTAATTTCTGTGAGCGTTAACCGATTCAGTAGAAATTCTATTCGTTTTATCAATGTTTTGGCCGAGTTAGTTTGACAGAGCTATCAATCCTCGCTTTTAAGAAAAAGATCCGGATTCAAGACCGATAACTTCGACAATTTCTTATTGTTATTTTGATAATTTAGTACAACACTGAAAAAATAAGTTAAAACTATCCGTAATAATCGATTTGACGCAGATTTAGTACCGTTTGGAAATGGAGTGTAAATCTTCTTCCTTTTTTTAAGCCTTAAAATTTAAATATTAAAGATTTGATAAGGATTAAAATATATTTAAAATAGTCTATCGCTGAAGAGGGGATACTAATTCCAAAAAAGTGATAGTAAATAATTACAAACAATGTGGTTCAGATTTTGGATATTCCTTTGTGCAAGTATTTGCACTTATGGATACATATAATATACAAATTTATTCCCATGAGACACAAGTTCGGTGTTCCCCATTATTACGACTAACCCATCACCTATCTTTGAAATGGTATTTGAGGGCCGTCCTGTAGATTATAATAATCATTTTCATTGGCCTTTGCGCCCAATAGAGCTGGATACGGATACACATGTGAAAATGTTATTGTATGTGGAAAAAACTATATTCCATCATTGAAATCTTTGTGAAGTTCTAGTGGTCATTACGTCTAGTCAGGCCAGAGCTAAATTGTTTATTTTGTCAATTTTTAAGAATTTATAAAATTATTATAAAATGTATATATATATACACATATATAAAACATATATATATATATATATATATATATATATATATATATATATATATATATATATATATATATATATATATATATACACATATATAATATATATATATATATATATATATATATATATATATATATATATATATATATATATATATATATATATATATATATACACATACATATTTTATTTTTTAATTTTTTTTGCAGATCCAAATGCATACAAGTATGTAATATATTTTACATGAAAACTAAAAAAAAAAAAATATTATTTGAAAAAGGGATTTACCTAATATATTTTAATTTAATGTAATATCTACTAAATATAAATTGAAGGATAAATTCGTTTGCTTATTCATAAAACATCGCCTAGATAACAATCTAGGCGAGTCATCAGGATCACTGAACAGGATTTGCATAGTTAAATACTAAGCCTTCCCAAATTTTCACGACGAATGATTTCATATAAGATCCTAATTTGTATTTCTATATTAATATAATATATTCTTTATTAAAATTCCGAGAAGAAAACAACTATCAAATTTTAATTGTGTCCAAAGAAAATCTGGATTAATTATACATATATATTTGTAAATATAAAAAATGCAGTCATTGTGGAAGGCAATAACAATATTGTTTTAATAAAAACAAAACCACATGCTCAAGATAAAAAAAAAATTAAAAGATACATTCATAAAAATGATAAAATACAAAAATAAAAAAATAACAAATGAATTATAGATAACATTTTTTTTTTTATTGGTCTTCTTTAAAAGGCTGAACATTTATTTGACAATGGAATATAATATCTCCTACAAATAGAATGATAACACAAAGATATGTCGTCACTTCTATATGTATATAGAAATAAGATATCCCCTTGTCCAAAAATTCTTTGAACTTCATATGTTTAGAAAGTGATCATCACTAGTCTAACAAACTATTAAGATAAACGGATATTATTAATTTCACATTACAAAATACTATTGTCAGCCATCAGAAGGATTTTTTTTTTTTCAAATTAAAAAAAAAAATAAATGGATTTATAATTAATAAAATATTACATTTAAGTTACATTGTTTTGGATTTTTAGTTTAAAAAATTAGTTTTTTTTTTTTTTTTTTTTTTAATTAGATCACTATACAAAATAGATTTTTTATTACTTTTTATTTTTTAATTATTCTTCTTTTTCTTTATTTTATTTTTTTTTCTTTATTTTATTTTTTTTTTATTCTTTTTTGGTCATTTTTTAATAAAAGTCATTTTACATATTTACCTTTTTAATTATTATTATTTTATTTTATATATATATTTTTTTAAAAACACTAAATCGGTTTTATCACAGTCATATCAATAATTAAAGTTTAGTAGAGAAAGATTATTAATTTTTTTATATATACATATAGATATCTATATCTATATATATAAATATATATTTAATTCAATGATGTATGATAAAATGATTTAATCTTTTTTAATATATAATTTAATTTTAAATTATTTATTTATACCACATTTATTAATATTTATTGTTAAAAAACATTTAAATAACTGTACTCTGAGACATTTTTTTAAATAATTTGTTTATTTATTTATTGATACAGAATATTATATATATATATATATATATATATATATATATATATATATATATATATATATATATATATATATATATACACATTCATAATTAATAGTAATAAAATATTTAAAGCAATAAATTACGATTTTCAAACAACAATTACAATGCCATCATTTCATTATAAAATAAATAAAAATGAAACAAAATAGTTTAATGGTAATATATACATATACTCAACCACACACTCACATATTATAGTATGTTATGTGTATTTATGTATATTTCTAGATTATTAAATGCAATTTTTATTTATTTTATTTTAATATTTATTTAAGTTGACAATAGACTTCGTAATCAAATCAATATAAAGAGGTTAAATTATTTGAATTTTATCAAAAATTCGTAATTCACAGCTTTTCTTGGTTTGATGCTAGGAACTGACAAAAATTAAATATGATTTCCTACTAATTTGTTCGACCAGATGTCATTGACTATTTGAACTGATACCAAAATGTATCAATAAATGACCTGAACTTTGAAGGAGTGAGAGACTTTGTAAACCTCGGCACAATTATCAACAACATGAACCTAATCACTAACTGAATAATTCAAGCAGGGAACAGAGCTTATTTTTTAACTACATATTTTCTCAAATCAGAACTACTCTCCAGGGGAAACCAAGATCAAGCTGTGGAAAACGATGGATTGATCTAAAAGAATCATGAACTGGGAGGAAGATATAAGAAGAACGGAGGCTCTCGACTAGGGGAGGCAAAACCCACTCCGGCTGTAGCGCTCCGCATATAAGTGCCTTGTAAATTTAATGAATTTAAAAAAAAAGAAGGATTTGTTATAATTTTTTTTTGAAGTAGGTATGCATTAATTGATTAAAATAAACACACACAGACATACACACACATGTATATATATTCCTATATAGAATATCATTGTTATTTTTTTTTAATAAAATAAAAAATAAATGACATTTAATGAGCAATGTATTTTTATCAATATTTATTTAATTATTGACCACGTGTCCATCATCTCTTTATAATATGTAGAATCATTTTATCCTCAAATCATTATTTGAAATTTAAATGTGCAAAATATAAATGAAAAAAATAATAACAAATATTAGTACATAAAATAATAATATATTCAGTAATGAATTATTAAAAATCTAATCCACATCTAAATAGTTGTATAAATTATATAACAACATTATAGTTGTAATTATATAATTAAATTATCATATTATATGTTACACTTGCATAATTATTCATAATTATTATTATATATTATTTTATTTTTTCATTCTTTCTCCAGCAATTCCTTTTGTCAAATCAAAAAAGTACAATATCAATTTATTTAGTTAACAATGATATACATTAATATTTACTTAATCTATACAATTTTTATATAAATTATTGTGTATTCGATAACACATTTATAATTATCCAATAACGTATTTATTTATTTTGATTTTTTTTTTTTACGAAAAAAAAAAAAATAATGGAATGAGTCACTTTTACATATTGAGGCAATTTAGTTAGCCAATCAATGGTAATACTTCCACTTGAGACTATCTATATAATGCCATCCTTTAATGGGCACAAAGATTAATATAGATTATATACATATATATATATTTTTATTTTTTTTATTTTATTATTATTTCTGGTATATATATATATATAATGTAATACAATTTAGTTTCGTCTCAGAGCAAGAAACACACAAATTTATAAAAATGAAATATGTAATAATTGTTTGTGGGACGACACTCGTCACGTATGTGTGCACGGAGAGTATGTTTGTAATTGTGCGTATACAGCGGATAGGCAATCTGTTATTCATACCAAGGAAACTTCCCTCACATACCTTTAAACAATTCAGGTAAATATAGCTGCCAAACAAAAAGGAGATGTCCAATTTCGGGATTCGGATAGAGGTTGCCAAACATGTTATGTTCATTAAATATTATAAAATTATATATATATATATATATATATATATATATATATATATATATATATATATATATATATATATATATATATATATATATATATATATATATATATATATATATATATATATATATATATATATATATATATATATATATATATATATATATATATATATATATATATATATATATATATATATATATATATATATGAATAAATTATCGACCGTAAGTATAAACAGAAACAAACAAAACTCAGGTTTCGGTCGCAAAAATCGTCACTATGTTACAATCCCGACGTTTCGGTTTTTACTTAAAACCTTCTTCAGGGGCCGTAAAACATCTAAACAACGTCAGTCATTGTTTAGATGTTTTACGGCCACTGAAGAAGGTTTTAAGTAATAACCGAAACATCGGGTTGTAATATTGAGACGATTTTTGTGACCGAAACCTGAGTTTTGTTTGTTTCTGTATATATATATATATATATATATATATATATATATATATATATATATATATATATATATATATATATATAATACCATTTTTTATATATATCATACATTTTACAATAATTTCATTCATGTCCTTAGAATAAAACCATATGAAATCTTTAACAAAAAAAAAAGAATCAACATATGAACACTATGATGAAGGCAAGTTTGAAAATTGTATGTATTTCCCTATATGGGCCAACTCCATTTATAAGTTCAAAGTGAATAATTACAATTATAATTGCGCTGTTGTTAATATAATTACAAAGTTTTCAATATAATTATTAAGTCGTTAATATGAGTACTATTTTATAATTATAGTACTATATTACTAAGTTTATTACAATTAAATTCGACTGGGACTGTTTTTGTTTTTTTAGTATTACACATGTGTGCTTTAAAAATTAATAAGCACAAAGAATTTAAGGTTCAAAATTACCAAGAGGAGACAATAATACAAGGAAGGCATTGTATTGCTTAGATGAATGATCAAGTTCATACAAGTTTTAATTCTAATTGGAAAGTAGCTTCTTTATAATAGATTTTAAATGCCTGTTGATTCTTAAATGGTTTATCATAAAGCTTTGAGGACTTTCAATTCTAAATTGAAATTGTCAACTTTTATTTGACAGAGTTTTTTTTCTGTTTGAAAAAAAGTTCTCTGCGAATGTAGTTTGGAACTGTAAATTTTGGTCATAGTAATTTTTACTTTTCCTCACTACTAATAGTAGGAAATGTATTGTTTTCACCAAACATTTTTTTTCGAGATTTCAACGGAATCATCCGTTTTAGGTGTTTTAAGACCTCCTGAGTGGTTTTCAGCATGACGTATGTATGTATGTGTGTATGTGTGTTATCATCGTAGCGCCCAAGGTATTTAACCTAGAGAGTTGAAACATGGCAGAAAAATCAGTCCTAACCTGTAGTTGTGCCGCCCGGAAAATCAACTTTTTCCGCCATCTTGAACCCAGTTTGCTGAGTCAGCAAAAATTAAAAAAAATCGTAATAAATCGAAAATGGCCCTGATCGAGTTGAAATTTGGCTCGAATGTATCTCTCTGTATGACAAGCCCACTAAATTTCATATTGATTTTGGCCGCCATTTTGAAGTTATAAATTTTTGAATTTTTAAACTCTGACGGTTAATAATACTGAAAGTAAAAATAGGTTTTTGACATATAGCATATTGTTGGAACCAGAAAAAATTAAGGAACAAATATAAAAAAAACCGATGAAATTCCATTACTTAGTTTAAAAGTTATAAGCGAATATAATTATTTATTAGTGCGATAATTTTGATGATGTCAAAGTTTGTTTACATCTGTCAAAATACCGCCAAACTTCAAATAATTAAATAAAATATGGTATTAAAAATAAGGTTTTTTTTAAGAATGATAATAAATCAGTTAGTTCAGAACGGTCACCCATCCAAGTACTGACCACATCCAATGCTGCTTCCTCCTGCTGCGAAGCAGCAGGAGAGGCCACTTTAGTGGCCTCTGAAGTGAGGAAAAGTTCAGAGGTACCCCGTACCCGATTTTTTTTACATTTAATTTAGAAAACTCGTACTTCTAATCATACCATAGTTGCCATAAAGCTTATAAAAGAAACAACATTACTTGTCTAGCAAGAGAGGAATAAAATGGTCGCTGCAACATTTTTTATTGACAATAAATTTATGGTCAACTTTTTAAGTGATTTAATTTTCCAATTGACAGATAATTGATTATAAGTAGAATAATAATTTATAGTATTCTACACATAAGATTTTCAATGATAAATCTGATTTTCGGAAATTATTTATGATTATATTAAAAATTTAAAAAGTAAATGGATAAGAAAATTTATGAAGTTATTTTTTATTTTTTTTTAAACAAAGATTGTTTACAGATTACTTTGTCAAGCAATCCTTTACAGAACATACATAAGAATTGAAAATCCTCAAATTAAAGGAGATTTACTTTTATTCTACGTCCTACATCACTAATCTTGAATTCTGTATTAGATTACCCTTTTTTTGTCTACTCATATTTCACACCGTCAGGCTATGTTTAGACCTTTATTCTGACTATTTTAATACTAATTTAATACTAAATCTTAATCCTAACTCACACCGAACAATAAAAAAACTTACTATATTTACAAAATAATCAGAAAAGTATTTTATATAAACAAACAATTACTATATACAATATATTTATAAAAAATCTTAATAAAAGTCAAATATAATTTGGCAGATGTGGAAGATCAAATATATAGACCAATTGAAATTTAAGCAATTGTAATAATACTGATGGATCACTTTGTGGATTTTGTTTTTTAATCCAACACTTAAAAACGACTCCCAAGTAAAATGTAAGGCAAGTTTCTTGAAACAAATCCTAAGAAAATCAGATTACTCCTTTCGTTAGGCAACTAAGAAAAAAATAAATAAATTACATTTTAAAAAAACAGGTTAACTTATATCTAAAACATTTCATATATCTAAAAAAACACATCTAAATATCACAAAAAAAAATAAAATAAATACACTTATTTATATATTTCCTTATTAAAAAATTACACACATATCTGAAATTTTAAAAAGTAGATAACACTTACATATTAACATAAAATAATATTTAAATTAATTCATTTTTTAACATTCACAGGACATTTAATTTTTTCGAAGAATCGAATCAATCTGGCTCGAAAATACACATTCTCAGACAATTTTTGGTTTAATTTACGTGTATATATATATTATGTAATAACAACAAAGATTACTGTTTAAATTTTGATATAATTGTTCGTTAATATCAAGTTAATTTCGCATTGTTTGTGCGCATTTGATGAGTATAATTGAAAAAGAAAAAATAAATATTTCTTTATGTTATATTCTCTTAACTACTCATGTTGCTATAATAGCGCAGTAAATTTATTCAACATTTTATGGTGCAGTCGTTGTTGAGTAGTGTCTTATTGTATAAACTTCTTTTATCTACGATTGATACGAAATATAAACGTTGCATCTCTGTTTAGATGCGTAGAAAGTGATTCGTGACGTACTTGTATTCATTGCGCATGCGCGTTTTTATAACTCCTCTTTTTCCGCCCTAGGGCTGTAAAAAAGAAGAATTCTTCACCTTAACGCACGATTAGCGAGTTTGTTTACACCTAACAAAACTAATTATCTGTTTTTTTAATTAAAGTAACTGTTTATATCAAGTTATTAATGAAAAACCATGAGTGATTTAAGATGATTATGACGAAAATGAGGAATACGCCTCCCGAAATAATTAATTCGGCACAAAATACAACTAATAAATTAATGTCACCTTTATGAAAAGAGAAATACGAACTAACATACAGGAAGTTTATTAATTTTTTTTTTCTGTATTTATTATTAAAATCAAACAATCGTAGATAAAGTACGGTACGCAACTCGTGCGAAAACGGCATTTTGCTTTGGTCGTGTGGTTTTACTACCCTCGCTGTCATTCGGGTGCAAACTCCACACTCGCATGCAAAATGTTACTATCCGCACTAGACGCGTAATGTACTATTACGTGTAATAATCAAAATTATTGTTACTACTCATTATCATTACCCAAACCAGCGCAGCTAATATGTAATGATAAATTCATTAATTATCTCTTGGGTGAGGTAAGATAAAAATATTCATTTTTATCCCTCATTGCGTAATAAAAACGCAAAAATTAATAAATAAAATATTTTAATTAAGTGTATGTGTGTGAGTGTACACGTTATTTATTAAGTTTTCTTTTTTTCTTTACGTGCTGTTAAGTAGTGTCATTCACTTTATATACTCGTATTACTTATTTATATCATTCAAGTGAATGAAAAACTGTAAAATGTATTATACAATTTATAACGTTGCAATAGCTCAGTAAATATAAGTATATCAGCGTTAATTTAAAGTTTATCAACGGTTAAGAAGTAATGTGCTGCAGATTTTGAAAAGGTATTATTTCTTTTATTTCTTCCAGGTAAACCAAAATTATTAAGTTTTAAAGTATCTGTATAATTAATTTTACCACCCCACGAAGTAAATATTTAAATGTTGATCTTACAATTTCATTTTAAAATGAGTCATGGCTTATTATTCACTTTTATAAAATGAATACATTTTTAATTCACTTCATTCTGTGGAACACCAGCATAAAATCATTTTTAAACTTTAAACTGAATATGTTTCTTAAACACGCTTTTGAGAAATATATTACTTACTAACATATTATCATTAACTCAAAACTGTATTCATAATTCCACTACTCAATACGCCGCAACCACGCAGTAAATTTATAAAAAAATAAAAAAACTTCTTCAAAATCCACATTATTTTAACGCGTTGTTTGTAAAGCCATATTTCCCTCTTTTTTCCAATTTACTTAATTTACGATGACACAAAACTGTAAAATTGTAGAATGCAGAAACTGTAGAATGTTACCTCTTATGAGTAGTAATCATCAATAATCACAGCGCAACAAATTTATAATATTATAAAATAACATGATTTGAAATTATTTTTCAATAGTACCAAAGATCTATAACAAAATTTTAACAAATTCATACACACGCATACTCATACATCTTTGCTTTTCCACCATTATAGTATATGATATAATTTACTTTATCCTTTTTTTCAGTGCGCACAAAAACAAAACCTAAAACGCATTCCGTAGTAAATATAAATATATTTTACAAAATAACATCTTTCCGCATTATTAAGACTATGTACAAAAGAAAGGTATCATTTGTATTATGTGTGCACAAAATATACATGGTAATCACAAATTTAGAACACTCTGGGACAAAACTGCAATAATTTAATTTTCATAGTCATTATTATCAGTTAGTAGAACTGTATAAATTTCAAGTCTTTTCAGAATACATAATTCTTATTCGTTTTGATATAATTTAGCATTGCTATTATAAATTATTATTAGATTAACAGAATTTGTTTTAAACATTTTTTTCTTGTTTTACTTCTTGTTATAGATGTGATCACTATACATTCGAATAATTAAATTATTTACCCTATTAAAATGCAGTATTTTATTATTATATATTATAATATAATTAACTCCTTTAAATGCCTGCTCTCACTTGCAAAACTTCGTTCTCAATTTTGTTTCTGTCGAAATAAACGATCAATATTGAATTCGATAAATTCAATATCATTTTCTTATGCTAATTAAAATTACCACACACATAATATATAAACCGCTTATATCTTTTTAATTCCATGAAAATAGTATTTATCAATGCAAGTTCCACTTAAACCCATACATACATACAATTAATCTAGCCATTCCGCAATTTTTATTATATCAACTTCTAACAAGATTTTAATGTATAAATTAATAAATAAATAAATAGATAAATACATAATAGCATAGCCAAGATGGTACTAATAATGGTATTGGGTTTTTTCTTTACTTTATTTAGCAAATAATTACCTGTGGCTTAATTTTAGGAATATTGGGGGGGGGGGGGGGGGGGGGAGGGGAATTTTGATTATGTTAATTACGAAGACTGATACTAATATTATTAAAAAAAAGAAGTATGTTTTTATCAAGGAGGCTGTGGTATTTCTCCGTATATATATATATATATATATATATATATATATATATATATATATATATATATATATATATATATATATATATATATATATATATATAATGTCCTAACGCGTGAGAATTTTACAGTCGTTGTTTAGATGTTTTACGGTGAGTTTAGGTCTTGGATTAATATTTATTGTGTAGTAGCTTCTTAGTTTTTCCGTTTTGATAGTCATGAGTGTTTGTTTCATGGTTTTTTTTTAATTTCATTTGTTTTTTAATCCCCTGAAGAAGGTTTTAAGTAAAACCCGAAACGTCGGGATTGTAACATAGTGACGATTTTTGTGACCGAAACCTGAGTTTTGTTTGTTTATATATATATATATATATATATATATATATATATATATATATATATATATATATATATATATATATATATATATATATATATATATATATAAAATGAAGAAATACCTACAGCTCAACTCGGGGGATGGTCATGTGTTAAGAAAAACAACTATAATTCCATGAGCCAACGTTTCGACAACATAAAGATGTTGTCATCATCAGGGCAGTTGTAACATACATATACAATGGATTTATTATAAGAAGGCGACATAGCCAGAGAACTAGAGACAAAAAGAGAACTAAAGAGTAAAATGATAGAAGATCAAAAGTACACGTGACAGAAAATAAACAGAAATAAAGGTAACAGCGCAATATAAAAGCTTACATGTGTATAAAGAAAGGTAATCACAATATTTTAAAAGAAGAGTGCATAACAGAAGGAAAAAAGAATTTAAAAAATTGAGAACTTGAAAAAACTGTAAACCTTCCTCTAGACTCCAAAAACGTAAAAAGAGTGCAAAGTGACAGCTGTGAACAGCGCCCCAGAGGTGGAGGAACGAAGAACTAGAGGTGACATCTTGAGCCTCCAGGTGGTGCAACCTAGCGGCTCAGGCAAGTCCAGAATGTCAAAATTCAGGGGGAACCAGAAGAACAAGGAAGGATGAAATAAAAAAAAGGAAGAAGTGATAGGAAGGAGTGAATAAATGAAATAGAAGAAGAGGAAAATAGAGAACATAGGAGAGGATATATATATATATATATATATATATATATATATATATATATATATATATATATATATATATATATATATATATATATAAATATATATACATATATATATATATATATATATATATATATATATATATATATATATATATATATATATATATATATATATATATTATAATAAATACAAGAAGGAAGAGGGTTTGCAAAAAAATTTAAATTTAACACGTTGTTTATATATAAGTAATTTCAAGCAATGTCTTTTTTGTATTCTTAAATTGTTGTCTAGTTTATTTTATTTTATGTGCAGTGCATTTATTTATTCAATAGTCTTGCTTCGTGGGAGTACATTTTAGTTACTTTACAAGAATTGGCGACCATTTGACTATATTTACATCCGGATATATTCAGATAGTAATAGAAGAAATAACCGTCATATTTAAAATGCGTTCTTTTATTACCGTTTCATAGCTTCTTCAGCTCTAATAAAAAATTTATTCGCCAGTAATCGTAAAACTAAAAGGGCTTACAACAAGGCTGTCGACAGTCGGAAAGGGAAAGCCCTTTTTAAGAGTTAAGACTTTCCATTAGAATAATTAATATAGATTCGTAATCTTGTACCGACGTGAAGTGTCGTAAAATGTTTACCTTATATAAATCGGGTTTTATGCAATCCTTAAAAATTTACAGTCAGTATTTATTGAGAATGCATTTATAAATAAATAAAAATACTTTAACTTATCTTCTCAATAACAAAATTAAGTTTATGACATTTGGCTCTTCTAACTGCGAAGCCTCAGAATGATTTTGTATCGTTACAATATCTTAAAGACGGAATCAATGTCACGATGGTTAACACCACTCAAGAATCTTGATCTAAAATGAAATCGTATACTTTTAGAGTACACATTATAAAGGAGCTGGCAAGATTTCAATAACACAAGTCATTGAAGTAATCAAAAAATATTGAATCCTAAAACGTTGTTTATATTCTCATGACTAAGTACAAATTCTTCCTATACAAACCGTGTTGTAATCTATGTAGGTCGTGATTTGTTGTCCGTGTTTAATTAAATTTGTTCTTATTGTAATTAAAAACTTGACTTAGCAATATCTATATAGCAAGTTCCTGAAATTACGTCTTAAACACAGTGTATAGGGAAAAATTTCCAAATGCGTACATGGTGTTCTAAAGAAGAAAAAAGTCAAAATTATTACGTACTCAAAAGTTTGTCTTATTAAAATACCCCTGAAGATACTTCCGGTAGTGGAAGCTAAACATTGGATTTAAAATCCTTAATGACATAGTTTTCACCAAAAAACCAAAAGATTTGTATTATGTATTTCGTCGATTTAATCAATTCAGCATTGCATGATATTGTACTTTCATGTTTTATAATTTAATTTTTAATCATCTACATTAATGAACGATGAAAAAAGAAAGCTATAAAGATCTAGGTGTGTACTCGAATAGTAATAGGTTAAATTTTATATCACGTTAAACAAATGATCATATTCCATCTTCAGTATAGTTTAGGAGTACTATCCAGTTTAGATACGGTTTAGTTTCACCTGTCAAATAACTGTCTATCACAACTCGTCATATTGAGATCAAAGAGAATCCGAAGGGTATCTTTAGCGAGGACTTTAGAGAGTATCTTCGACAAGTAACTCGATACAGTTAAATGTTTCATCTAAGACTAAATACGTCGGTATAGCCTGGAATAACTCGATGTAACATGATTGAAACCAAGTTCGTCACAGTTATCTTGGCCGTGTTCATCCCGAAACAATGCTACAGTGAGAGAGGAAATCAAGTAAGCCAAACGAAAATGTCTGTATCCAACAAAGTTATAACCGAATTGTTTCCAATAAAATGCATGTCACAGTTAGATTGTTTCTCCGAAATATGTCACCCTCTCCTCCTTTCAGCAAAGTTTTCCAGTCTGATTACTTTTAAACTATCGATTTTATAATTTAGTTTTGTAAATGTTCAATAGTTTGAATGTCCGAAGAAAAACAGAGTTTAAATTGTAATTATTTCGATTTGACAAATCTTCCGTGGAATTACGGCATTTATCAAACATTTCATAATTCAATTTTAAGTTTTTGGTAGTTTTCATACTACGGAAAGTTTAAATTTTTTACTACGGGAAACAGACAGTGAAAAATACACTCCCGCGCCGGGATTTGAACCACGGGTCTCCTGTATACAATTCTTGGTTTAGTTCTAATGTCATAAATATTGACTGTCTAAATGTATATGAATATTGAAAGCTCGGATTCGGGACTAGTTATCGATTACGGCAGTTAAAAATCATTCTCCTGCGTAGCTTAGTTGGCCAGAGCATCTTTACTAGAAAAACAGGAGACCCGTGGTTCAAATCCCGGCGCGGGAATGTATTTTTCACTGTCTGTTTCCCGTAGTAAATAATAATTATAATTTGATTTAATTAGAAATCTTTTACCGTATGACTTGAGCATTCAAGATTGGCTAAAGGTGTGATAAACATTTGATATTAGATAGCTTTTGACATCTGGATTACTTTAAACGTAAATCTCTATCACCCGGTATATAATATATATTAATGCAATAAAATAGCAACAAATTAAATCGAAGAGAAAAGTAAAATTTGTTTTTGTTTTTTTGCTAAATATAACTTATTAAAAGGAGTTTCTTTCAAAACAAAGAATCAATCGATTTTTGAGATCCTTGTACCATCTGGCTTGCCGTGAAATCCTTACTTGAGCAATTATCTGGTAAAAAAATAAACAAATAACTTAGTGTTAGTATAGATAAATATATATATATATATATATATATATATATATATATATATATATATATATATATATATATATATACATATAGATAGATAAAAACTTATCAAAAGAACAAAAATATTATATTATTTTCTTATTTCAAGAGGAAAATCCATATTTCACATTATTCGTAGCCCTAGTTCTACACTTTATCTTAATTTTCTATAAAGATTTTTACTATTATCACGCCCACATTAATTTATTACCATAACATAGTTAATGATTTTTATACATATATATATATATATATTATGAGCTGACATTTTAGTCAACAACTAATTGAATACAATCAATTGCTAATGTGACTTATGTTAAAGGCATTTACAACAGGTATCGTTAATTATTTTTTCGATTATGGAAACCACACTCATCACTTTATAGGACAACATTGTAAAATATGATTAAGCCAATGGTGTAGCAACCGAGAAGTGCACGATCATGGAAGATAAAAAATTCACGATGAATTAAACGAAATATGCCAAGTTTTTATCAATTACACTTGCAAATTTCCAATATACTCGTAACAATGCCTTGGACTTAAATATAGCCAAATACATTGATACCTTAAAAGATAAATGTTTTAAAAAATTGAAAATATAAATAAATATCTGACTAAGTTTAATTCATCACGAATATTGCCCAAAATACCTTAACTGTAACAACCAACTTAGTTTATTATAATTATAATAATAATGTTCCACCATAACAGATATTTAACAACACACATTTTCACTTCTAAAATAAAATCTCAATGTAGATTATGGTATCGGCAGCAACGTTTGATTTTTATTTTATATCACGTTTCTTTTTTTAATTTATCACGTAATATTACAAACTTTACGATGTGGCGCATAGGGATTCCATTCTCATATAGATAGGAATGTCTTGTTCGTAGAACCTTAAGTACCGTGATTAGTCGTATCGTGTTAATGTTTACTGCACGATAATGTGTGGGGCAGAAAGTAGGACGGCTACTGTGGCGGCTATGGTAAAAAGCGTGAAAAGAAAAAGGCAAAGCCTATCCACTACCATAGCCGCGAATTTCCAGTCACTGATTATGTCGGCCTCCTCGTCGGACTTGCGGATCCTACCCGTTATGAACTGGACTTCTCTCAGGATCGCATGTAGTTCACGATGGGTCGAGTAGGCACTATATTGGACCGGGTCGTCCGGATCGATGTTCCGGGAACTGGGAGGGGGGATATGTCTGTAGTCGTCTTCTAAATCCAAAACGTTGGCTAACAAGCTTCTAGACGAACGCTCCTTCATTTCCAGCTCGCGCATTCTACTATTGGTAGTAATGGACTTCCTCGTTATCTTCTTACCAGGACGACTCATCCTCAATACCCAGGGCAACCAAAGCAGGAACAATGCCCTAGACTAGAAGAAAGTCAAAAAGCCATTGTAACATTATAATAAGCATCGCGTCATCAATATAACGCAGACCAGACAAAAAGTGCAAACTGTAGATTTGAACTTTATTCCTCAATGTTAAATTATAATTATGAACCAGATAGAATTTATTTGGAATATAATTAGCAAAATAAAATCTCCATAGACAAATAACAAAACTATTTGTACAAATATTAAGCATTAAAAAAATTAATGATACACAAAGAGGGGCCATTATCCATATTATAAGGTTAAATATTTTTACGTGATTCCATAATATTCAAATCCTCAACAATTAAATTAAACTCCGAATAATGCTTACCCATTCTGGCATCGAATGTATATCTGCAGTTCTATGATGGTAGTTAAGAACGACTACAGTCAAGACGACAGACGAAGCCACCATGAACATTATGCAATTGAAGTAAGTACCTAGAATATAGCATAAACCATTAGTTCATAAAAAGGTATAAAACAAAATCTGCAATTGTTCAAAGAGCTAAAAGGAGCTAATTTAAAAGTTATCGTAACACGAAGGTCCGAATTTAAAAAATGAAATATTTGATTTCATCAAAGTATTCGCACAGGGATCCTGAGCAACTAAGGAAGGTATGATCATTTTAGGCATTCAATTTTCATATATCTTCTCGTTTATGTGACACTTCATTTTCTATGAGGTCAAAGACTATTAAGTCCTAAAATTTCTGAATAAAATTTTCTAACGATTGCCAGGATGCCTGACTTCAAAATTTAAATTAAAAAAAATATATCATTTCTAAAACTTCACTATCTAAAACAAGTTATCATTAATATGAAACATAGTCAGTTAAATTATTAATTTACCTAATAATGGTATGGCATCAGAAACCTGAGGCAGTGTTTCTGCAACGAGATTAAGAAATACAGTTAGCGAGAGAAGAATCGTAACACCTGAAATATATGAACATAGTTAGAAATTTGATGTTGTCCTAATCAAATGAAATTTAAAAAAAATTATTATAACTAAAATAAAGCAATAAATAGTTAAAAAAATATTATAATTAAATAACAAAATTTATAATTTACCAATCAAAATTTCGGTATATAAATATGTAAATAGTTTTAAATTACTTGATTAATTTCAATCATAGTTTTTCATATTTGCATTTATTGTAGTTGAAAAACGCATTTTATAATCTTATTTGCACTTTGAAAAAAACAAAAACAAAAAAAAACGTATTTTTCACAGAAATAACTGTATAATTTAAAGTACCAGATTTAATCCATGCAATATGTTGATTTCCAGAAAAGGATAGAACATGAAATTGAAGAAAATATTAAGAGTTAACCAGCGTGTGGAAGAGAGGTAGGAATATGACAATAATTTAATGAGTTGATTGTTTAGTGTCAGAATCAGACAGAGGGATAATAAAAAGAAATTAAAGTTCACAAGTACGTGCATTCAGTACACACTAAGGGTATGCATTTTAACTAATCGAATGGGTAATCGGACCAGCCGTTTCAAGATGGCGGGCATTTAAAACTTTGTTTTAGCTATAACTTTTGAACCATTTATTATATTGACAGAATGAAAAGCCAAAACGTAAGAAAGGTTTCTTACGTTTTGACAATAAAAAATGCATTCAACGGCTTTTCATTCTGTCAATATAATAAATGGTTCAAAAGTTATAGTTAAAACAAAGTTTTAAATGCCCGCCATCTTGAAACGGCTGGTCCGATTACCCATTCGATTGGTTAAATTGCATACCCTTAGTGTGTACTGAAAGCACGTACTTGTGAACTTTAATTTCTTTTTATTATCCCTCTGTCTGATTCTGACACTGTTAGGCTCATAGGGTTCACACCTTACATGAGGATCTAAGAAAAATGATTTCCAAAAATTACTGTCTGAAATGAAGAAAATATATATACCCAAAGGACCACCCTAAAAGGGAAAATAAAGTAATACGAACAAAGATAGGTTAACGAACGAGCATTATAATATAAAAAAAAAATAATATAAATTATAAGTGGCGCACGCCACGATGAGTAAATTGGTAACCAGCAGTTGTTTTACAGAAATTAAAATTGAAGTTAAATTACAGATAAATTGTCTGTATTTGTTCCGAAACCAAATACAGACAATAGATCATGAAAAAGGTGCATTTAATGAAAGTGAAGCTTCATTCACACACGCATTCATACAAGTTAAAAGTTAAGTTAAGTTATACAAGACAAAATTGTTTCACACCAAAACAATCATTCACACACACATTCACACTGAATTTAAATTAATGATACATAAAAATTAGATAATGAAAATGGACTTAGCCATGTGCCTGGCTACATGCCGTGATGTAGGTGCTAAGTTCCAACGTCTTCTTTCTGGACTCGATGAGAAGAGAAGAGGTGATTTAAGTTAGTTAAAAAGATGTAGCTGAGGGTCTTGAGACTAAATTAAGTAATTACTAAAGTTAATGAGACATGATAAAGTGGCGACACGTGCACGTGTCTGAAGAGTCTGCGAGCAGGTCCTGAGGTTGAGTGCGTAGAGTAGAACGTATGTAACGGATTCCTTAAGCTTACGTTACGTATAATACGTAAATATGTATGGGAAAAGATATCCGAATTCCAGCGAAGAGTGATACCCTTTCTGAACATACAGGAAATGAAAGGAGGTTGCACCGTGGTTATCCCGGTAAACAATCCTCTTACGTTATTTTTAATAAATATCAAGTTAAACGAAATTTAAGTGTAGAAAGTGATGTGTCGGTTTGAAGAAATCTTGAGCTAAATAGTGCCATTTTTAAAGAAAAGAACAAATTATACATAATAAAGCAAAATATATTATTAACAACTGTTGGTCTCCAACAGACACTAAACAATCAACTCTATGAACTAAGATACAAAAAAGCTTTTTTGTATAGCATAGTTCATGAATAATGTACTATATGATTGGCTAAATTGGGCGAGTTCAGCACAATCGGCCCAGCCATATCAGGATGGCGACGAAAAACGCAACAGTTGAGAATCTAACTTAAAATCAACTCATTTTTCATCAAATCAACTTCCATCCACACATGGTTATGCATAACATTTTCTTGTTCGATAACTCAGTTTTAATTTGATCCATAACCGGCATTTTAAATATATATATATATATATATATATATATATATATATATATATATATATATATATATATATATTGTTTTTTAAATTTAATTAAATAAATCGCGAGGCAACTTCCATTTCAGTCGTCGGGGAGGATTGCCAGGAATGAAATTAGAAGAGAGGTTTAGGACTTAAAGATAAAGATGATGGGATACAGAATCGTGAAAGGATTGATGTCTGGAGGTGGCTAGCTCAGAAATAAAGGGTACTTTTAGGTCATTATGAAGGATGAGGTTGGAATAAAGGATGTGCGAGTGGTATGAGGATGTTCAGGAATGACAGCTGTGTAAAGGGAATATAGAATTGGGATAAGGATACTTCCTCGGGGTACACCCGCTTTTATCAGGAAGATTGAAGAAGTGGAGATGTTACAAGAAACGTGGTAGAATCTGTTTTCGAGGCAAAATTTTAGGAACAGGTAGTATTTGAGAGGAAGGATGACCATTAGCTTTCAAAGTAAGCCGGCGCGGCGTGCCAAACCCTGTCAAAAGCCTAAGGCTCATCTAGGAAGACCGCCAAACAGTACTTTTTTCTAATCAAGGGAGGAGGAGATTATATCTACAACTCTATGACATTGATGGATTGCGGAATGATGTGAGCGAAGCCTACCTGGTGATGGGTATAATATTGAGGGAAGTAATAATGGGGTTAATTCGACGAGTAGAAAGCTTTAGAACATTAATATAAAACATTAATATTAAGAAACATTAATAGATTAGAAATTTCAAAACATAAACTAATCAGTAAACAAACCTAGAGTCAACTTTTCACCGGAATCAGGCGGTAATGTAAAACCTAGTAGAGCCATGGAAGATATTAACACACAAGGAACGATAAGGTTGAAAAAATAATATAGAGTACGCCTTCTGATCTGTACAGTAAATGTTACGTCAACATAAGGCTCGGGGCAACATGTGTATACTGTTGTTTGTTTTTTACCAGGCATTCCTGAAAATTAAATACAATTATATTTCATAATATTTTTTAAATTAATAACATCGAACAATTGTTAATTGAAACAAACTTGTTACAAGAAGCAATGAATGAATTATTAATACAACATACAACATTCGAAATGCATTTCAATCATACTAGAATAGTCCTACCTAATAAATGCCATTCTCCGTTTGTAATAAAATTCGATAAATCCCCACCGTCTTCAGATTTCAGTAGCAGATCCAACTAAAACAAATAAGTTATTAACTGGATAAAGAACTAAACTATATTACATCATTTACTCAGGTTCATTACATTATTTTTGTATAAGTGTACTTAACTACTATAATCAAATGAAATAATTTACCAGGGAAAAGTTATACTATTGTATTGATAAACTTTAATTAATTCTTAAAAAATAATCAAAAGTAGGTTAAAATTACGAGACTAAAATGTATTGAATTATATATATTCTTCACTTCAGTACATGTCAAATTACATTACTGAAATATATTGATTTATATTCTTTCTTAAGTACATATTAAATTGAATTACTTAAGTTCACTTTAAATTATATTATTTACTTAAGTACACGTTAAAATTACATTATTTACTTAAGTATAATACATAACATGAGAGCATATTTAACATTACTACATTTAAGTGTGAAATTTTAATGTTAAAATTGATTTATTAAAGTTATTGATTATATATATATATATATATATTTTTTTTTAAATGATAGTTGGTGAACAAAAACAATAAATAGAATAAATGGCAAGTGTAGGATGTTTGTAATGCATGCAATATTTCATAGAATTGGCATTTTCAAGAGCAAATAAAATAATAAAACATTATTAATTTTTTATATACAATGAATGCATATGGAATGAATGCATAAATAAAAAATTGATTAGTGTCTTCAAAAGACTTATTCTGAAGAACTGAAATCAAAATACCAACAATAATGATCTCGAACCAGGAATTTGATTGGTATCATTTTATTTTGTGAGATTTTACTTTCTAACACTAATGATCTCACTAAGAATGATGTAAATTAATAATACAATAATAATAATATAAAATGATAATTTAGTCCCGTTCGATAAAAAGAAATTGCAGCACTAATGATTTCACTGAGAACAGTAAAAATAAGCTGATCATTTAGTTCCCTTCGATAAAAAGAGACACACAGATAAAATGATGCAATCAAGCACGTTTAGAACTAAAATAAGAAAACACTTTACAAACATATCATACAATACTATTCATTAAGGAATTTTAGTAATTATTGACAGTAATTAAACTATATATTAAACTAATTATGAAAACAGAACTGTAAATTCTAAATCGAGAAAAAAAGTTAAATATAATTTTTTTTTTTTTAATTGTTGTGAAAAAACAGATTTCATCAACATATCAGACATCTAAAAAAACAACACCAACACACCTATAATAATCTGTTCACCAGAACACGCACACAACACTAAACACACTTTAGACACAGATAATTATAATATTTTACACACTGAAAAACACCACCAAAAATTACTTACACTTGAAATGTTATATATAAAATCTAATACGAAGAACATAAACTTGAAACAGGACACCAATAAATTAAGCAATATTTATGCAAATATTATATCCAATATTAATAAAAATAAAAATTTAATTTTTTTTTAAACATAGAATTGTTTTTCCTTTCTCGTTGTTTACCCGTTTTTTGGTTTCCTTGGATCCTTTAGGTTTTAATCCCTCCGGTAATGTAGGAACGCCGAGAGAATGTGCGTGGAAAAATCGATCTTGGGTCGAACTTTTAAACTAATTATCGACTTCGCTTCTAGATATATCGATGTTCCTCTAGGCAGAGTCCCCTCTAGGTGTGTCGACCTTTTCTACCTTGTTTAAAAAGTGACATTTTTTCGACACATTTTCACAATGCCCTACTTTAACATCTCACTGCTTAGTTCTTATCCAAATCAAACCAAATTGACAGGGTTTTTTAGAATTCATATAAATGTAGAAGCCTACGAAGTTTCAAGTCAAAAAGTTAATTAGTTTTATGTTAATTAACGAATTTAATGGGATCTATTATCCAAATAAACCCATGAAAGATATTATTAAACATTATTTTTAACATTTGTTGATACATTATTAGAAAATAATAAGTAATATTATTATGCTATCAAAGTAATAGATTAAAACGCATGATATCTAACTAATTTTAAAACTTAATCTGATTATAGATTATAAAATAATATTTATTTTAAAAAATGTAAAACATTTTTAAGAAAACATTAAATATACAAATTTTATTAAGAATATTTAAAAAAAATCGTTTCTTCGAAACGTATTTTTTTCTTTATTTTTCTGTTAAGGTTTTGTCTTAAAATAATAAACCAGTCCTATTATTTTAACCCATCTTTGCTATCAAAGAAATATTTTAAAACGCATGATGTCTAACTAGTTTTAAGCAGTACCGTAATCTTTATCTGAATAATATGTACTCTAAATATTGATAGGGCATGAGCTACTTAACGGGCAGGTAGGACTTAGGATTATAAAAAGCGGAAGGATGAAGGAATGGGATTAGTTACCTTTGGGTGGTGATTGACCTTAGTTTGGATTGGGATAAACCCTTTATTTTTTAAAGAAGTGCAATCTTTCATGGAAAATTGTAAACATTTATACATATTTGCAAGAAAATAATCTCATAATACAAGCCGCTTTCCTTTCAACAAACTGTCTCGCTAAAAATGAAAAAAAAAAAAAAAAACAACAACATATTTTTCAGTCAGACTTAGGACAATCACTTTGTCAATAACATCTTATATTTCAGTGATCATATCTTTCGTATCTGGCATCCCCTTAGAAAATTTGAACTGGCACTCTTACTTGGATTTCTCTGCTCAACGTTTTGTTTTTATCTGTAAGTACATAAAATTACTTACTTTGGTATATACGAGTACATCCCAATCCCATCTCAACGTATAGTTTTTTGTGCGAGTTTCTCATTTTCGCCTTAATTTTCAATTGTCATATATAAATAGTTCTACATTAAATAATAGATAACAATAGATTATTTGTAAGAGAAAAAGAGGAAAAACAATTCACAGCGAAACACGTCAAATGATTGCCAATGTCATTAAGGCTTGCGACGAAGAAAAAAAAGAAGGCCAATTCTATAAAATTGGTCAGTCTACTGAACGAGCAGCATATTATACTGGTCTTCATCGAAATACTATTACAAAAATAAAAAAAGAATGTCAACAATCTCCAAATAGAATGCTTTCGACTCCTGGAAAGTCTAGACCACATCCTGTAGAAAATACTATTGCTTCTGTGGATTCATTTGATAGTCAAGTCATTAGAAAATGTGCCGAAAAAATGTCACTTTTTAAAAAAGGTAGAAAAGTTCGAGTACCTAGAGGGGGCTCAGCCTAGAGGAATAGCGATATATCTCGAAGTAAAGTCGATAGTAAGTTTGAAACTTCGACCCAAGATCCATTTTTCCACGCACATTCTCTCGGCGTTCCTACAGTACCTGATCTTTCCTATTATAGTTCCTTAACCCCCTGGGAGTAAAACCCCAGTTAATCCCCTCCACTTTCCTTACCTATTTATCCTAGCTGTTTTTCCACACCTTATTCAATCACCTCTAACTTTCTAAGACATAATGTGCAGTCTTAAATTTGTAAATTTATATCCTCTATATTTCCAGGGTAATTTTCTGTTTTTGTTGATTATGTTAATTTTTACTTGAAAAAAAGTTTACAATTTAAAAAAAAAAAATAAAAATAACGTGCTCCATTAAAATAATGCTGTTAATTTTTGAGTTTGAATAATCTTTACACCTTATTTGGTAAGACTTTATTGAACTAATTTTAATAAATTTATTATATTTTTCAATTATTTTATCATTTTCGATTTCTTATATTGTAGATCACCGATGAAGCTCAGGCTCCCTAAGCGCAAGCTTTGATAATAAATACGTAAACTACACCCACCCCGGACTTTTATTCCAACTAATCTCCTTCACCCTAGTTTTTACTGTCTTCATTTAATTTAATTGACGACTTTTGGAACGAAGTTCCTTATGGCACGTTCTGGAGCCCGGGAGTGAATCCGAAAAAAACGACCAAAATCACAGTCACAAAATAACCGTCACAAAATTACCGTCACGCTAAAAGCGTTACGAAATCTACGGATGACGATAACTTGTGTGAAAGTTGACCGACTTAGTTGAAATTTGGTACACATGTTCATTTTACCAATGCCCAGGACAGGTTCGTTGGACAACGTTATCTGCCCAAGCGTTCAATAGTAATCGTCACTACTATGCAGTGATAAAGATCGCTAATTTATTAAAGCGGACCAAACCGATTAAAATAAAGAAAACAACGTTTTTACCGATATCTTACGTTCTAACGTAAAGATTTAAATGAAACTTTGTATACATCAGAACAAGCATGTAAAATTTCAACCTGATACAAGCAGAAGGTTTTGTGAGTTAATGATTAATATTTATTATTTTAATATTTAATTGGCGTAATATGCCGACGGGGCCTGGGAGGACAGTTATTTATCGTTCTACAACCATCTGCTTTAACTATAAATTTATCATTACCTTTTTTCTCAATATACAATACATTATTTATTGAAAGACGCTCGCTTCAAAGATAATAAAAAGATTTTCATTTAATTTTGACTTAACTCCGCTAGTACAAATAGTTAGTTACTTTTAATTTTGTCTCTTTTCTAACTCCACGATGTATACATAGTTATTACGATTTTATAATTTATATTTAATGAAAAGCGTAAGGAACTTAGTTCCTACCAGGTGTCTCACGACACCACACGTATTTTTTTTATGTATGTACTAGGGGGCTATGCCCCCTACTCGCTTCGCTCGTCGAAAAGCGGCCGCTGCCTTGAACGTTCGCACAATTTGACACATTTGTTTGTTTACAAAACTTTTTTAATAATATAGATCGATATATGCATGTATTTATGTGTGTGTCACTCCACACGATATCTCACCCTAGGAAGCACTTAATGTTTAAATGTAATAATAATATCAAAAGAAAGGATGAGTTCGTTGGCCAGAATTTTTGGAGTCCATTTAGGGGTCAAATTTTGACTATTTAGGGTCAAAAATAGCATAAAAACGAGTTTTTTTTTTTTTCAATGTTACCTCCCTCTTATGTGAAAAAAATGACAAAAGTGCACATAACAACAATTGCTGTACTCTTAAAGAGCTTTCCAACGACATGCATCTTGAAGGGTATATAATATTTTGACTTTTGTACCACGTACCTCTGTGTACCAATTTTTTTTTTTTTTTTTTTTTTTTTTTTCATTTTCTGAAAAGTAGTATCTTAAACATATTAACATGTAGTATATTCGGAAAGCGTAAAATTTTCTATAAGCACACCTAGGATTAGTAATAGCTGCGCATTACGGGGTGCTCCCTCTGAAAACTTTGAAAAAACAATAATCAAAATCGTCGGAACCATTTTCGATCAAAAAATTCAAAAAGGAGAAGTTATTTTTATGACATATTTTGATAAAATATTCAATAATAGTTAACTGTACCAACGAAAACTATTAAATGGAAAACTTGTTTTAAGTAATTATGAACAGGAATGTGACAAAGTTTGTCTAAGTTTTCTCGGACCGATTTCTTTAAAGATTCGATCATTAAGTCATGGTGCGTGACTGGAGTTTTTTCTATTCCCTGAAGGATCCATTAAGATATAATATAGAGTATTTGAGGGTACATATACAGCCAATATTCATATATTAAAAAAAAAAATTTTTTGGGCGTTTTCCCGGTAAAAGGACTTATATTGTATTTGAAAGGACCTTATACAAAGATTTTAAAACTTTACATTTCAGTAGTGTTATGTTTAATAACCCAAACACAGAGAAAATTTAGGGAAGCATCGATAATCAAAACCTCAAGAACAAAAAGTTGAAAATTTTGTTTAATGGAAATGCATTTATGTGGGTTTTAAACAAAAAGGGTGGAAGCTCTAAGTTTAAATATACAGGATGGTGACCCGCGATAAAATGTCTTAACGAAACTGGTGGCCCCTCTTCAAGATTTGCTTTAAGGTGTGTTATGGTAATAAACATATTATTTATGAATTTTAAGGATAAAAGCCCAAAAATTATGTTTTTTATTGTATGAATATTGGCTGTATATATACCCTCAATTCTTTATATTACATCATAAAGGATCCTTCAGGGATCCTTTTTTCAGCCTTTGAAAAAAGGGAAGTGTTTACATCATTAACGTGTTCGGCAATTTTTGCGAATACCTCAAAAACGAAGTTGGCTGTATATATACCCTCAATTCTTTATATTACATCATAAAGGATCCTTCAGGGATCCTTTTTTCAGCCTTTGAAAAAAGGGAAGTGTTTACATCATTAACGTGTTCGGCAATTTTTGCGAATACCTCAAAAACGAAGTTGCTCCTGATCCATGTTTATAGGAACTCCTTTGTTCAGCGACCCATTTCCTATGAGAATCCGAAGTGTTGGTTCGTTCAGGGAAAGCTTGTAACAGCAGAAGTTTTTTCTGAATTCGCCCCACTTCTAACTTCCCTTAATTAAGAGAAGAAAGCTCTGGAATTTCGTGGTCTTTAAAAAATCAAAATTTTTAAATGTAACAAGACTTAAAAGATGCTTAGAAGCTGATAATTTGAAAATCAATGAGTTATTCTGAAAGGTTTTTTTTTTGTTTTTGTGAAAGGTGTTTTTTAACTAAGACTTAATATTGTGATAAGATAATGTCTCCATAACTGTTATTATGTAGTGCAGCATGTGATGGTTAATATAGAATTTAATATGAAGCCATTTAAGAAAAAAGAAAACCAGACTGCATAATTGTCTGTGATTATGCTAAGCCCACATTACATCCCCTTCCCCCTATTTTTTAAATCTCTCGGCTTGACGCCCAGAAATGATCCAAAACGTTTGCTGAATAGTGGCTAGCAAACTATGAGGTCCTACGTGTAAGCCATGTACATGAAAATAATCAATGACAAGAGAGGTGAACTTGCTCGATTTTGGATGTAAAAGAGGATGCTTGGTTTCATATGGCAATTTAGATCAACTAAGTCTTTTACAGATTATTATTTTACAGATTATAATTACAGCAGCGTATCCACGTTCACTAGCATCAGAAAACCCAACGAGGTAGTATTCAGAATTATTAGATTTGAAAATAAGTTTAGGAACTCAAACTTGAGTAAGAAAAGAAAATTGTTCAACATGAGCGCACCAAAGCTTTTATAAATTAGAGGGAATAGTATCACCCCAACCAATAACTGTAGTCCACAACCTTGGAATTAAAGATTTGGGTGTCAGAACAACGGGGGAGAGCCAGCCCATAGGGCCAAATAGCTTGGATATATCCGATAAGATTTCTGGTTTAGTCGAGCGAATTTCAAGATTCACTATACGATAACTAAAATCATCTGAAGAGGGGTTCCACTGGAGACCAAGCACTTTGGTAAAATTATCTTCTTCGGAGGTAAAGACTAGAGGTGTCTGGACATGTTCAGGAGGTACAGTAGAGAGAAGAAATTACTATTACTACTCCACTTTCGGAGTTCAAATCCACCTTTAGAGAAAACAGAGATAAGATCTGATTGTAACTGAAGAGCTTCTTTAAGAGAGGGTGCTCCAGAGATGACGTCATCGATGTAAGTTTCTTCCTCAATGACAGCTCTGACACGAGGCAACGAGTGAGCTTCATCGTCAGCAAGTTGGTGTAGGGTTCGACAAGCGAGGTATGATGGTGAGCGAAGACCCCACGTTACAACTGAGAGCTGATAACCAGATACTGGGTCTTGCGGTGAGTATCTCCATAAGTTATTTTGAAACATAGTTTCTTCACAACTCGTTGCAGCAACTTTTTAAACTTATTGCAGCAATCTTTGCAGATAGCGTGGTTTTTAGATTCTTCTTCTTTTTCTTTGCCGTTAAATCTGGAGTCTCTACGTCATCAGGTATCACATATGTCATTAGCTGTCAATGTCATGTGAGAGTGACACGCCCTCCTATCTATCAGCGGTCCAGTTTATTTGTAAACAAAGCAAACCACGTCTGGTCTTATCTATAGCCTTTCTTTTAATTCATTGTTCACCAAAACATATGATATCAATTTAACTATTTTATTCTTAAATATTTAACTCGAGTTAATTATAATCAATTTCATGTCTAATAAATATCAATTATATTTTCCCTATATTTCCTCAACCGCTCAACAGAATTTATTCAATCAAATTTATTGTTGTTCAACTCTTCAAGATATCTTCAACGAGTGGTCACTAGCCCTAGTTTATTTTTTTCTATTTTTTACATTTCTTATTTCTCTTCCTAAGTAAATAAATTGTTCTCTCTTTTTAATTTCTTTGAGATCATGGCAACAGAAGCAAGCGCTCAAAAGAATCTTAAGCTTTACCAATCACGACGTGAGACTCTTTTTCGTCGCCTTCAAATAGCTTATGATTCTATTAAGACTCTAAACTCTAATTAACCCAAAACCATAAGAATCTTCAAAGTATGATGTGCCAATTTGGACGAGACTAGGGCTAACTACGACGGCATTGTTGAAAATATTAATGAGCTTACTTTAGAACTAGATCCTAAAGCGGTAATTACTCTCATAGTTCGATATCGGCCTTCGAAGAATTATTTTATTCTTGTCAGGAAGCCTTGCAGCAAATAAATGCTATCTCCGACAACTCTAACTCAAAACCACTCCCCTGATATTTCTTTCAAACTTCCTAATATTCCTTTACGTAATTTTTCAGAAGATTTATCAGATTTTATTCCCTGGTATAATTTATTCTCATCAGTTATAAATCAATCTACTATTTCTAATGTTCAAAACCTCTTATATCTGCAAAGCTGCTTCGATGGTGAACCCCTTCCATTAGTTAAGCATAACAATAACTGGAGAGGGGAGCTGACCTAAAAGGTCCTCTAGCTCGTTGACTGACCAATTCTGGTCTGGCAATTAGATATTGCAGAGTAGATATGACATCCCGCCTGAAGATGCGATATCCACGGAGGTTGTATCCTTGACATGTCGCAGTTTTGTTTGTGCAAGCAGACGGTTGTTGTTGCAAGCAGACGGCGTTCGGGCAATATTCATGAATTAGACGACGTAGATCCTCGTTCCTGCTCGGGATACCGCGTAAATTCCAGTGAATCATCTTGTTGGCAGTGACCATTACTAGGACTCTGTTCGGTGTCTGGGCTTGCCCTTGGGCTAGCCATTATTTTTCTTCTGCCGATTGGAGGGAGATTTATTAAAGGAATCGTCATTTCCATCGTCGTCAGAATGTCCCTCGACTTCCATGACGTCTGACGCCGATACCTCAGGGGACGAGTTTTAGGTTCTTGTCCCCGAGGAGGGGACGTGTTGCAACCACATTCAGAGCGGGTTGCAGGAGGGGGATTCCTGCTTTCTGGTGGGGGACGAGCGGATGTGGAGGAATCGCGAGCAACCAAGGGTTTGGTCGTCAACGACTCCGTATGGGGGTTACCACCAACTCCCCTCTTTCTCTTCTTCTGACTCTTAGTCAAAGGCAGTGCCACTGAAATGGTGGCAACAACGGCTGGCGCAATGGACAGAGACCTGGGTAGGAGACTGCTGGTATGGCGTAGGTGTTATTATTAACAATCCTCTTGGCTTCAGTACATGACACTTTATATGGTGCTTTGAGGCGTTGAATCTCCTTTTCAATCATAAACGCAGGACAATTGGGTACACGTGACGAATGGTCACCGCAGCAATTGACGCATTTTGATGGCTTTGTACATTCGCTTCCTTTATGTTGAGGTTTGCCACACACACACATGTTATGGGACCCAGAGCACATGAGGGAGATATGTCCAAATTTCATTTCGCGTCTCAGGGGTGCGAGAATAAAGCGTCGCACCGTTATAGCTCGATAAAATCCTACTCTTATGCGCTCTGGGAGATCCGGGGTAAGAACGTATGTTTCGGATGGAACGAGCTCTCCTCTAATTCGACGATGCCTTGTGTGGCAAGATTTTCTTTGACCTCTTCAACGCGTCTGTTGGTAAGGTCCCTGCAAAATATTACACCCCTGGAGCAGTTTAGTGCTGTATGAGGGGCGACGTTTATTTTAAATTGGCCAAGAGCAGTGGTGGATTTCAATTTCCTGGCCTGGGTGACGTTTGAAACACTCAGGACAAGAAGAGCGGAACCCGTCTTAGCTATGCTCTCAACCTCGCCGATAAGAGACTTGACAAGCTTGTACACTAGAATAGGAGAGACCTTAGCAAAAGTTGCTCCTTCCTCATCTGCACACTTGATGCTCCAGTACTTAGATAGGTCCGTGGGGACCTTAGAACCGGAGGCTGAGCCTACAGGCGATGGAGTGCTCGGCCTAACATTTTTCCTCTCTAGTGAGGACGGAGTAGTCCTCCCGCATTCCGCACCAGGGTTTGAAACCTCGCATTCAGCAGTATCGGGTGTTGATGGGTTGATTTATTTTTCATGAAAATATAATTAATTGTCTAGCGCATTGTGAAACAAGGTGCGGGTCGCCACCGACGGATAGTGCTCTCAGACACTGGATGACGTACCTGTCCAGCAATCCTTCCCCAGTAGTAGTAGTAGTCTCCTAGTTCTTCCTACTAGACGGGTAGGACGAACCACTTGCTCAAACCTCGCAATCAGGCCTTACAGTAGACTCATTTTACTTGCCCCGTGCTGGAAAGTTCCAGCTACTTCACACATCATACATTTGTACATTGTACCGCCGAAGCGAGTATGATGTGGTCATTAGTAAGCTATATAAGCGTGCGTCAAAGTGTGGGGGAAGAGAACCCCTCAGGGGGTTCCGTCACCCTACTCCGTCCTCGAACCATAGATACAAATCACATCTCATGACACGGATCGAACCCACAACGAAGTGTGGGGGAAGAGAACCCCTCAGGGGGTGCCCTCGCCCTGCTCCGTCTGCGATTCATAGATGCAATCCAGAGTATCATGACCCGGGATCGAACCCACGACCTCGAGTTGCCTCCACTCAGTGATAGCTGTGCGGCGCCTTTAGCGCCTCGGCCTCCCTGGCTCCTTATATATTTATAAGTAGAAAACTTCTCTCAAATAAACGATTTTTATTTTTATTTTTTTACAAAAAAAAAAAATAAATGGAAAAACGAAAAAGAACTTTAAATAAAAATTGTATGAAGTTAAAAAGAAATGTGTGTATAAAATCCCAACAAAAAAGATGTAAATTACAAAGTTGTAAATTTTTAATTCGGTAAAAATTAATTTTATATATATCTTTAGTGCAAGTTTTAAAACAGATACAGTCAGAGAATACTTAAAAATAATAATGATTATAATATATAATTATTATTTCATGAATTTAAACGATATCAAATTATAGCTTTATAAATAATTTCAAAAGGAGAGTAATAATAATAATAATAATAATGTGTAAATTTTAACACCCTAAAGACAACCATCTATTTAAACTATTAGAGTAATTAATATTCAAAAATAATTGCTTAATATTTAGTTACGTTATTTTCCAAAATATTTAGGCATTGCAAAATACATTGTAAACGTACGTGGTAATAAAATTATAATAATATAATATGTATTTGCTTAAAATAGAAAAATAAAAACAGATAAATATATAGTTTTTGTGTTCGACGAACTAAGAATAAATGATGGTCACTTAGATTGGTATCTGAAAATTTAAAAAATGAAGCAGATAAATATTTAGTTTACGTGTTCCACGAACTATGTATAAATTATGCTCACTTAGATTGATTTAAAAAAAATGATCTCTTTATGCATTCATAATATTATAAATATATAGAAATCTACTCTAGTTGTCTTTTCATAATATATTAAGTCGAACACAATTCTGGGCTCTATTGATAGAACATCTTACTTTATTTTCTACCAAACAATGTAAACTTTACACTTGTACATTTTACTTTCTTCCGCTTCACAACAACGTTAACTTCAAAAGACTTCTGATAAGAAAATCTGATAGCATAGTAGTTAAATGCGACTTCAATAAAGGCTTTAACTAGGTATCGTGTGGCTCTATGATTGAAGCGAGCGTATGATTGTAATAAAGAACCGTGTTGTGGGAGCGAAGGATGTCATACTACTATTCCTTAATTATACGTCCCGGCCATATCTATTATAAATAAATAAATAACCATTTATTATGACATAATATACATTTCGCAATACAATTATTTGCGCTAAGCTATTTTTACTTGTCATAAATCGGCCTGGGCCGGGCCGGGGTAACCACAACTGTGGTATTTGAGTTGTCCTTACATCTTTTACATTTCAATACATTTTTTTTATCGTGTGGCTCTATGATTGAAGCGAGCGTAATGCAATAAATATTAGATATTAATAAATTGTTAATTACGATGAGTTGAAAGTTAAAAAGGATGATTGTAATAAAGAACCGTGTTGTGGGAGCGAAGGATGTCATACTACTATTCCTTAATTATACGTCCCGGCCATATCTATTACAACTATTATAAAATATAACCCTTCACAACTCAATATCTACAGCTTCTATCAAGTTAAAATGTTACATGTCTGTTTCAATTGTACTTAAGACGATGTATGTGAAGATTTATTAAAGTCGTTTCGTTAGAACGTAAGATATCGATTAAAACGTTGTTTCCTCTATTTTAAACGTTTAGGAGCTTTAATAGTTATAACGATCTTTATCACTACATAGCAGTGTCGCTGTTGGTTTTACTAAAACAAATAATTTATAAAAAATGTTCGTCTCATCAAATTGGTGATATTAGAATCTTTTCCCATCCTAATATTCCAATTTTAAATCTGAAGCTCACGTTTACGTGAGCGTAGCGCGCGAACTTTTGGACGGATGACGCTTTCCAACAAAATTAGCCTGAGAATTAGTAAAAGGAATATGTCTACCAAATTCAATAATAATTTAATAATTATTTAAATCGGTAAACTCAACTTATCTTCGGACACGTAAACGTTACTGACAGGCAGACAGAAAGACAAGATGCATATTTTGATGAATGTATGAAACTCGCATACACTCGCTTCAATTAGTACTAGGCATCGTGGCTCTGTCATTGAAGCGAGCGTATAGTAATAAATTTGTATTGAATATTGAGAAAATAGTTAATCATGATTATTTGATAGTTAAAGAGTATGATTGTAAGTAGAGAGTCTAGTAGTGAGGAAGGCATCCTGCATTCTTACTATTATTCCATTAACCATACATCTCCTTTTCAACTATTATGAAATGTATCACTTCACTACACAAAAACTTCTGCTTGTATCAAATTGAAATTGAAATTTTACATGCCTGCTTGATCAAAATCATTAAAACGTAATATATCAGTAATAACGTTGTTTTCTCTATTTTAAACGTTTAGGTCTGCTTTAAAGTTTCAGCGATCCTTATCACTTCATCGCGGTGTCACTGTTGGTTTTACTAAAATATTTTATTTGAAAAAAATTTTCGTCTCGTCGAATATTTAAAATATTAAAAGGTGATGATAGAAACATTTCCCGTCCTAAGCATCCAATTTAACATTTCAAGTTCACGTTTACGCGAGCGTTACGCACGCAATCTTGGACGGATAACACTTTGGAATTTAGCCTGAGCATTAGTAAAAGGAATATGAATACCAAATTTCAACTAAATCGGTCAACTTTTACTCAAATTATCGTCGGACACGTAATCGTTACTTATTTATTGCAGCCCAATCCGTTATCAAGATAATATATTGATAAGCTTTTTGGAAAGGAAAACATTTTTTTTCACACAATATATTCGATGCATAGCAAATAACTTAAAAACATTTTTTAGTTTTGTGACAAAGAATAACAATAATTTTTCCGTTCATTTGTTAAAAAAATACGGAAAACACTTATTTCAACGACACATGGCGCAGAGATGAATTGGTGAAAAAATTAAACCAAATATAGATTTGTAAACGGGGCATCCTCCTCTTTCAATTTACACCCTGCCTAACACATTTCCATTAAAAAAATGTTTACCCCCTTAGTTTTGAGGCATGATTTTTGGGGCATTCCTATAATTTTCCTGTATTTGGGTCATTAGACATAATATAACAGCAAAGTTTCCAATATTTGCTTTGGATACTTTCGGAGATCAGGTGCATTTCAGACAGAGCAGGACTGTGTAAGGGTCCTTGTTTTTGCCCACGGACCCTAAAAACAAAACAGTTCGTTCAAGCTAAGGGGAGCAAACACACATTATAACAATACCCCGAGGGTCTCATTAAGGCTATTAAAATTATCAAATGTTATTTTGTCTACTATTATGCTAACAAGGCAAAAAATGAACGAACAAACTAAATAAAATTAGGGGTATAATCCTAATACAATTATAAGGTCGGCATATGCATTAGCTAACTGTCGGGGAAAAATAATATTATATTAAAGAAATCAAATTAAATAGTTTAGTCTAAAAGCAAACGATCTAAAAAAAAGATATAATATATATATATATATATATATATATATATATATATATATATATATATATATATATATATATATATATATATATATATATATATATATATATATATATACATATATATATAATATTTAATTAATGTTATGCTTACTTGATTTCCATCATAAGTCCATGAGCCAAACTTCATCTGACAGTGTTGATCGTCGAATGGAAACCAGGTGATGTCAATCTTACAAGTACTTTTGAATATTCCCGGAGGAACGTACAAGCAACTGCCGTTCTGTCGAACTACGACGTTTGTATGGTACGTGCCGTCAAACCCTTCGTCAGCACTAAAATTAGAAAAATGGGAAGATAATTTATATTAGAAAGGGCAGTCAAATAATAAATTATACAAGTAAAATCATGAAAAACTGTTATCATGGTTCAGGGTTATGAAGCAAAAAATTAACACATTATTTAATACCAAAGAACGTAGAACTTTAAAAGAGAGCTAATTCAATGAATAAAGGAGTTAAAAAATTGTGGTCTCCAGGTGGCGTTTCAACAGGGACGTGAGATAAAAGTGGACTAATTTGACAGGTTCCCAAATGTAAACAAACAAGAACGTGTAACATTACTCGTTGGCTTGACAAGAACCAGAAAATGGTTGTTAATTAATTAACTATTTAAATAACGTTTGATAGATACCATAATTTTCCAAAGTTAAATACTTAGTAAACATTTTTTTGGAAAAAAAAGTCCATTAATCACATATCCTCTTAAATCAGCAGAAATTTCGTGATATAAACTCGTAGTCCTTATAATTTGATTGGATCGTTTAAAAAAATGAAACATTATATTGAAAATCTTATGGTTCTAAACCCTTAATTAGGTTTAGGTAATTGCAGGTCTATACTTGGGGAACTTAATACGTGATTTTCATGTAGTTTCTAAAGTCCATAACTTATTTTTGACTTGATGAAACATTGAAATTCTCGTAATTGAAACACATCGTAATTTCTCTCAACAGAATGAGTTCACCGATTAACTTTGATGAAGTTCTTAGCACTGTAGCTAGTTAAAATAATAATAATAGCATTAATGTTATAAAAAAGATTAATAGAGCGAAATTTCTTGTTGCTAACAAAGTTTCATTCGTCTTTTAAACATGAATTTCTTCCGCTTATTATACTATCAAATTATGATATTCCAAAGAAGACCTTTGTATCTTCCACTTGTCAGAAGTGGAGTTAAACAAATTTTCATTGTCGCAGTCCTCAAAAAACCCTCTTCTTTTTCAGACTTCCACTGAAAAGCTCCTTTTCAAACGGATGAAAGTGCCCCCCCCCCCCCCCCCCCCTCTTTTTCAACAGAAAGAGATGGGGTTTTCGTGGCAAATGCTTGTGAGGTTTGCGGAATCCATCCTGTGTAAATCTTTACCGGGGACCTCATACGAATCGCCTGGTAAATGGAAATGATTACAAAGACCGGGGAAACAAAGCCCTAGACCTTAGGGGCCTAGACCTTAATTAAGAATGGGAACTACGTACGCTAGAGCCAGTACAAGGCCAGGAGCGACTAGCGGCTAATGAAGCGGTCCACGCAATGGAAAATCAACTACATTTTATCTAATGATGTCGGAAGCTCCAATGATTAAAATTTAGATTATGCTTCCATTCTACCTCGAGGTAATCTATCAGTATCTCTCTTTCATAAAAATTATCTTGGCATGGAAGGACCCTCTTAAACATTTTGAATAGAACAGAAAGCTTATTGAATCCAAGTAATGGATGGACCTTTCGTGAAAGATTTATTAGGCAACTTAGAGTGCACATTACGAAGAAGGGATACAAGAATAGAATGATCTAGTGGGTAATATAATATCAGTAAAACTTCGATATTTGCCGGTTATAACAGAGTTTAGACATCTAACAAAATTATCTGAGTTTCCTTCCAAAACAAGTTCAGATTTATTGGAAGAACCAAATTAAAACTTTTCGACGATTTAAACACAACAATAATTGTTAAATTGACTTTAAAGGCGTTTTGTAATAATACCATTGTATTTCATCATTTATATTTCCTTATTTTCGTACTAAAAAAGTTAAACGATCGATATAGATTAATAACTGAAAACTTTCCGTATGCGATTATATTATGTACCAAGATTTCTTATCTGGACACGCATCTTGTAATTCTCACAGCATTACATTATTTTGTATTCAATACATTGTGGCGACTAACAAACTCCTTCGATACGAAAACCATGTTTGTATGTTACAAAGATAATAAAAAATAATAATTAGACAATTGCTACTATTGTCTCCTAATGTACATTTGTACATTCATCTAGGCTCAATTAATATAAAAATTAGTTTTTTTATATATATATTAGAATGCTGCAGTTGCAGTGATCTTTGAATATAACTTGCTCCTATTAGGAAGTTAACTATTCGTTAGCTATAATACTAGCTCTTACTTAGTTAGCTCTACTATAGCTTTTACTTAGCTAAACAACAAATTTGACCTTCATACATCATACATTTGGTGGCTTTCACACTGCGCGCTAGTCCGAGCGAGGCGAGACCGACGCTGAACGGCCGATCATCCATAAACTGTAATAGTTTTTTTTTTTTTTTTTTTTTTTACTTTAATTTTTATTCTTGAATTTAAAATTTATATAATTTACAAATTATTTTTAGAGGTCACAGTTTGTAACATTTTCCTCTAACTTGATTTCTATATTCTCATTCATTGATTCTATTTTCATGTCATTCTATTTTATAATTGCTTCTATAGCGGAATTGGACACGCTCGGGCTCGGTCTCTCACGCAGTGTGAAAGCCACCTTAATCAAAACAAGGAAACTGTTAGTAAATTTCTCATTTGCTAAACCTGTGCATATCTGTATATATAAATTTATTTAATATACTTGTCAATTTTGTATTATAAATTGACAAGATTATTAAATAAGAGTTCAGTTCGTGTTTAGAAAATATGATAAAATAATTAAAAAGAATATCTTGGTTCAAATTTAAAAATAGTGTCTAAGTTATTCCTCTTCGACGTATAATCCACTACATTGGTTATGGGCCCTCATAAAGAAGAGAGGAACTTCTAAGGATCAAAATAGTCTACAAGATCAAGGTAACTCTAAAATATATTAACTCTACATATAATCCAATACATAAAAAAAAAAATTGAAATAACAACTTCAATTTATCAAATTGCCAAAACAAAATCATGACACATGGGAGATTCAAATGAAAATAGTTTTAATTCCTAATGAAATATGGAGTTATACAAATGGTTCAATTAAACAAAATCCAGAAAAAGAAAATACAGATTAGACAAGTAAAGATGAAAAAGCTCTTGCAACCATCATACTTGCAATCTCTCCCCCAGTACTTCATAATGTAAAAAATTTGACTACATCAAAACAAGTATGAGATACTCTTGAAAAAATATAAAATATTTCAACCTTCTGTCCCAAGTAGAAAAGTTCAATTAACAAAACAACTACTAAATTTAAAAAAATCCCCAGATGATCTAATGGAAGATGACATCACAAAATGTTTTCAAATATTAGAACAATTATATCAAATCAATAATGCTCCTTCTGAAAATTTTACCACGATTCTCCTATTATGTAGTCTCTCAGATAATTATGACATATTTAGATGTTCAATCGAATGTAGGGACGAATTACCCACTTTGGAAAATCTTAAAATAAAAATTCTGGAAGTAGCTAATAAAAATGAATCCTCCAATTCTGAAAATGATAGACATTATTCATACTTTAACATCAAAAACCAATATAAAACATAAAAAAATTGACACTAAAAATAAATTAAATTCAAATGTCCAATTCTGTTCAATTTGTAAAAACAAAACCATAACACAAAAAACTGCTATTGGAAAAATAGAAGAAATTCAACATCATTAACTGTAGATAGACAAAATTCTAGCTCTGACACAGTACTCTCAAGTTCATGGAAACCCCTAAACAAATATGAATTTCTATTAGACAGTGGAGCCACATCACATATGTGTCATCAAAAAGAATTATTTATAGATTACGACGAAATTGAATCAAGAGAACATGTTCGTATGGCTGACGGTAGTTTAGTCGAAATTAAAGGCAAAGGCACAGTCAGATTTAATACAATAATTAATAATAAAATAATGCCAACACAATTACGAAATACTTTACACCTACCAAATCTAAAAAAACAACTTAATATCCATAAGTCGATCAACCCAAAATATAAATATTAAAACTATATTCTATAAAAATTCCGCTTTAATTCTAAAAAATAATAAACCTGTAATAAAAGCGAAACAAATCAATAATGTATACATTGTTGACATACAAAAAAGTAAACAATTAATGACAAATAAAAAAAATCCAAAAATGAATGAAGGATTACTAATAAATGAAAATTTGAATGATAAATTTGAACTTTGGCATAAAACATTCGGTCACTTAAATAATAATCAACAATCAGACATTTTATCTAAACAAAATTTAGTACATGGATTACCAAAATTAAAAAATTCAAATCTAAAAAATGATTGCAAAACATTTTTAAAAGGGAAAATGCATCGATTAGAATTTCCTAAACATGAAAGATCTTATAAAAATGAAAATTTATTAGAACTGATCCACACTGATATTTGTGGCTACTCCTTCGGGAAAAGGAGCAAAATACTTCGCAATATTCATAGATGATAAATCTCGCAAAATATTTATTTACATTTTAAAAAATAAAAGTGACATAATCGAGTCATTTAAAAGCTTCAAAAATTTTGTTGAAAAACAAACGGGAAAATCAATAAAAATGAAAGATCAGACAACGTACAAGAATATCGCAGTCGAATGTTTATTTCCTTTCTAGCAAAACACGGCATTAAACATTAATACACGGCTGATTACACGCCGCAACAAAACGGAGTAGCAGAAAGGGCTAATTGGACGCTAGTAGAAATGGCTAGTGCTCATTATTTCAATCTGGACTACCCGAATATATGTGGGCTAAGATGATAACAACAGCTGCATATATTAGGAATAGATGTCCAAATAAAACACCCGAAGAAATTTGGTCAAATAGAAGACTAATTGTCTCACACTTTAGAGTTATAGGAAGTCAAGTTTACATGCTAAATAAAAAACCTAATAAAACAAAATTTGAATCTAAAAGTGAAAAATTTATAATACTAGGATATTCGGAAGAAGTCAAGGCTTACCGTCTCTGGAATCCGATAAAAAATGAAATTAATAAAAGTGGGGATGTCAAAATAATAGAAAATAAAACATACACAAATTATAAAAATGACAATAAAAATACGTCAAATTCAAATATCAAACCCAATGACACCATGAATTTTTCTAATTTTTTTTAATCAAAATTCAAATTCTGTTCAAACAGAAAGCAATCAAACAGTAGATAAACCAAAAATAACTTTACCCCAATGTTCTAATCATTCTGAAAGAAACATAATAGATAAACAAAACGATATCCAAAGTCCCAATTCATACCAATTTAAAAATAATAAAAATACTGAAGAAAGTATGTATTCTGAAGACACCTCAGACGAAATTTCAACTGCAGATGATTAAGAATACTGTCTCAAGGCTTGTCGAGGAAGACCAAAAATATTAAGAACTGGAAAACCGGAAGACCAAAATATGTTAAAACATATAAAAAAATGGATGAAGCAATGGATGAAGCATATAACTCCTTTTTAAAAAAGGGGGTGTGGGAACTTGTAGATTTACCACCTGGTAAGAAAAGTATCGGCTGTAAATGGATTCTAAACAAAAAATACAATGCATATGGTACCTTCAAACAATGTAAAACTCGACTGGTGGCTAAAGGATACGTCCAAAAATACGGAATAGATTTCAACGAGACATATTCTCCGGTTGTGAGATATAATTCTGTAAGATTACTTTTAGCACTGGCAGCAGAACATAATCTGTATGTTGACCAAATGGACATCTCTTGGGAATCCAAGAAGCAAAGCCTCGTCTCTCCCTCCAGTATGGAAGCTGAATATGTGGCTTTGAGTGAAGCACCGAGGGAAGCCCTAAACTTGAAAAGGATGGTTAGATAATTAGGCTTCCCTCAACTGGTTGAAGACTCAACGACCATCTATTAATCAAAGCGTTCAAAAATTGAAAAAAGATAACAACACATCGACATCAAGTATCACCACGTCAGAGATATAATGAGCGAAGGCTCAATAAAATTGACATATCTCCCAACATCGGATATGATTGCCGATTTCCTAACCAAGCCTGTAAAATGAAAAATTACTTATATTTTTCTAGGCAGCTTGAGATGGAAATCGCATGGCACTAGGTTTAGCAAAAGGGGGTGTTGTTATTAAATTTCTCTTTTGCTAAACCTGTGCATATCTATAGGTATATATAAATTTATTTAATATACATTTCAATATTTTTATTATAAATTGACCAGATTATTAAATAAGAGTTCAGTTCGTGTTTAAAAATATTATAAAATAATTAAAAAGAATATCTTGGTTCAAACTTCAAAATAGTGTCTTAGTTATTCCTCTTCGACGTATAATCCACTACAGAAACAGCGGAGGAACTCCGAAACCTTACTTCATGGTGATTTTTAAGAAATCACCCACACACTAAAAGTATGACGGCCTGATAATGGAGTGCTACTGATGGAGTCATGAAAAACCTTTAGTAGCACTCTACACAAACCTTTCATTACCTTAACATGATCCATCGGAGATTATCACTGATTTTATTTTAATATAATCCCCTTCTAGGCATTTATACGGAGTGCAACTAGTAGATTCATAAACAACTGTATTGGCTGCAGTCCACGTAACGATGATCACTTGTATTCCACTGGAGTGAACTCAGAGATCATCATCTACTATAGTTGTTACAGCATTTGAAGAAATGCATTCTCCACTTTAGAGCAAACTACAATTTCAGAGAACTTATCTGGTGTTTAGAATATTTTTTTAGGGAATTATTCGGGTAAAAATCAAAGTATAATATATTAGGAGGCACCAATAATGTCAATAAAATTAACATTTTATAATATCGAGTTTATATAAAGTAATAAATTTTATAGAGAAATAACTAATATTCACACTTGAATATTCTCTTTAATATTTTTTTCAATAATCTATAATTGTTTTGAACCGTTGATTAGATTTAGCAGTTGTCTATTTTCTAATATTTTAAATGCATCTAATACAATCATGGAACAAGCTGAAATATTTAAAGCACACGCTGAGATAGAAGATAGACACTAAAGCCAAACAATGCTGAAGTCCTTTCAAACTCCTTGCCTCATCTATTGTTAAAGATACGTTTTTTAGTTCCTAGATGTGTAAAGAGAATTGATCTGGAGGTAATCACCGTAATAAAATTCCTTGTACAGAATATAGAGGGAGAAAAATCATCTCTGGTTATGCTTAACCTTGCTCCAATTTTTTTAATCTAATTGTGATTGAAACCTTGTATGCAGTTTAAAATCTTTATAATGTATTTAGAATCCCAACAAAAATACTTATTTACTCGCGAAAAAAATTGAGAGATCATAGGTTTAGCCAAGTCTCCTCACTGTCCGAGTAAGTTCTACTGGTTCTAATCCATCCAATAAATTGCTTACTTCTTTGTGCTGCGTAATTGCTCAGAAATGTCAGAAAATGTTTCTTAAATTTAAACGTATAAAGTTATGTGGAAAAGAAAATGTTTGAGTTTGTGAGGGACAGACTATAGAAAGGAGGGGCAGCCAAACAACATCATTTACTTGTACTGAATGGATTTGGCTAAACCTATGATGACACAACTTTTTACGTCATATTAGGCTTATTTTTGTTGGGATTTCACTTCTTTATGTAAATAATTTGTCGTTTATTAGCCTCTTGTTCTTGTGAACATCAGCTACTGGTTTAAGGAGAGCCCAATCTTTATTACTTTTGATCCTTCTTGAGGGCTTCAAATAGAACAAGAGTCTAAGAAACGAAAAAGTATAACGCGGTGGGTGTTCAATTTAACTAAATAATTATCTGGTGTTCGTCTATGGTCGAACAGAAAGTTTATGTATACAATCATCGAGCTCAATAATCAATAAAGCTCATCCATACTTATATTATATTATTATCTATCTATATACTATAAAGCCTCATGGCTAACTGACTTTTTAAGTTAATTAACAATCTTAACTGGGGATGGTCAAAAGCAGTGGGGCTTTTGTATGGGGTTTAAGAAAGGGGGAAAGAGAAGAAATAAAGAGAAAAGGTAAGATGAAATTGCAAGACGAGATCCAAAAGGGTGGGTAACCAAGTAAAGAAGGAGCTATATGGCAACATTTTACTTGGTTACCCACCGCTAAATTTTAAAAGTGGGTAACCAAGTAAAGAAGGAGCTATATAGACAACATTTTACTTGGTTGCCCACCGCTTAATTTTAA
Organism: Gerris lacustris; assembly: GCA_951217055.1. NCBI lineage: Eukaryota > Metazoa > Arthropoda > Insecta > Hemiptera > Gerridae > Gerris > Gerris lacustris. The sequence continues at coordinate 14,789,932 of OX578285.1, forward strand.
AAGTGGGTAACCAAGAAAAGAAGGAGATATGAAGCCAACATTTTACTTGGTTACCCACCGAAAAAATTTAAAAGTGGGTGACCAAGGAAAGAAAGAGCTATGTAGGCAACATTTTAGTAATTCAAATAAGACAAAGGGGCATATCTTACCATGTACATTGGGACAAAGGAATATCACACTTCTGCAATGTAAACTTAAAATATCAATCAGTATTATATTTAAGTTAGGCAAAGGGTTGTTTTGTTCACTGAATTTTGGGACAAAGGAATATCACACCTCTGTAATATAAACTTAAAATATAAATCAGTATTATATTTAAGTTAGACAAAGGGCCGTTTTGTCCACTGTATTTTGGGACAAAGGAAGATCACACTTTTCGTTTGGGTAATTGTGGATGTGTGAGTGAAAGAGGGTCAATAAAACTATTATCACGCATCTTAAGATTCGTGTTAAGATATTTGTAATTGATTTTATGAATTTTAATACTTGTTTAAATTATTTTGATGAGTCAAATTTTTCTCTATATAATTTTTTTTCTTTATTAAAATTTTTACGTTAATATTTTCCAAATATTATAATTATTGAAGACTACTCATATATAATGGAGCAACTTAATAGAATGAATATGGTGCCGTCATTCTTCAAACTGAAAGTCTAGACGAATGGGAGTTTTACGAGTGGCTTCTAGGTAAGTTTAATAGCTGTCATTGCATACTTATAATACGATGGTCGCAATGTAATGTGAATGTGATAAAATGAACTATAAGAAGTCATATTTGTTAATTTCAGGAATAAGTAAGTGTAAGGAATAAGTAAGTTTGCAGTAATGATATGAATCTTAGAGGTCCGTAACAGGATAGAACATACGAAATTTGGCGTTGTGTAGGAAATGGGGCTAGTACCAACCGTTTTTCGAACACTAAAATGACCTCGAAGGCAGTTTTTATGCTAAGTTACCTGTGGTCTCAGGTTATAATTACACAAAGCAATTTTCAGGATTTTTTTTTATAATATATTCAAGTAAATGTTTTTCTTTTTTGTTTAATTACAGAGGTTTGTAATCATTTTGTGCTGAACCACTTCGAGAATATTATAGACCCACCACAGGACCATTTAAGGAACCTGGCAAAAATTTAACCATTGCAACATTTTTTGCAGAGAAGAAAATTTACAGAAGATCTTTTCCTTCATCTATAGAGAGAAATGAGCATGTGGAATTAACTGGTTCGTTATATTAATAAAAATACTTTTCTTAAAAAAATGTAAACTAGTATAATATTCTTAAAAAATGTAAATTTTTATTCTAATAAAAATATATTTCTTAAAACATATGAAATAGTATAATATGTAGTGTTCCTGCTCGTATTTAATAGCACTGGTGAACCTAGATAGATCACCAGTGCCATACACCCCCAATTCGCTTAATTTATTAGGAAAATTTGGGTGGGTAACCAAGTAAAGGAGTGCCCTTTTTTTATATTAACATTATGTTTATGCAAGGATTAAGAAGGGTCAGTTATTATCAGGTTATAGTGATTGTCAGAAAAATAATCAATATTAATATAAGGAATAATAAAATATAAGAAGCTCCACTCTCTTTCTAACTAGGTATACTTGAGGTAATCCGTTGGCTTGATAGAATACCTTGATCCCCCAGGCAATGTGCTCACTTTCTGCGTGTGTCAGTCTGCCTTCTAAGAAGATACTGTACTACTATATAGTTAATAAACTGGGTTTGCACATTGGAACACATGTGAGGCCTTACAGTTTCGGACTTTATTTCAAACGACGCGACGTCCCCCGGAGAAAAAATAGAATCGCCTGAATTAGTGTATGTATGAACTTATGTAGGAATACCTGTCGATTCCATTAATAATCTCCTTTGTTTTTTTCCGTGACATTGCGAAGTCTTGGCCTGTAAATATCCAATATACCATGTTTAAAGTAATTATTTATGTTAAAAGCAATTACAAGTGATTATTCCAATGATCGAAACTGTTTGAAGCAAGTAAGACAAGAGCAAGTAAAAGAAGCAAGGAACATACTTGGTTTTTGCCCGGAGTACGTGATTAAAGCTAAATCCTTTCTCATTTCCATTACGGAACTTGAAAATAGCAATGACAGAAAGGGGTTTTCCTTTTCTTCCCTGCTCTAAGTTGGGAGTGGGGAGATTTCGGTAGGGTTATTTCAATGCCGTCTGCCTAGGGAGCTTTTACTTTCTCCGTCCATCAGTCTCTCGCTGATCTCCACATTGTTAAGATAGTCTCTTGTACTATTTCTTTCATAACTTGTGTGTAAAGCCTAGTCCACACCAGTAGACACGTTGCGAGACATTTCTGTAGACGGTCTCATAGACCGTCTACAGAAATGTCTCGCAACGTGTCTCTAGACATCTGCTGAGACCGTCTATGGTCTAGGTCTAGCGTCCACACTTGTAGACACGTTGCGCAACATGCCTAACGTTGCACCATGTCAACCATTTAGAATGGAAAACCATAGACATGCGATTTTTGGTCTAGCAACGAGACCGTAGACGCCGTTTGTCTCAGCCGATGTCTATAGACAAATCGCTAGACATATCTCTGAGACCAAAATCGCGCAACATGTCTACTAGTGTGGACAAGGCTTAAGGCTAGTGGTTTTTTGTAGTGGCTAATTTTACTTTAGTGGCTTTATATGACTTCTCAATCAAGTACCAACTTATCTTTAAAATTTAACTTCCTGTCATCTTCAGGATTATATTAAGTCTATTATAAATATTTAACTGTAGTATTTTAATGTAATATATAATTTTTTAAAATGTACAACCAAAAATTGTTTCTACCAAACTTACTAAAATTCGCATATTTATACTTTTTTCTATTTTTATTTTCAAATTGATAACATTTAAAATGAATGGTTTCTTGCAACATGATATAAGTTGTGTTATTAATTTTGAATAAAATATTTATTTTCTTTTTAACAATATATATTATGATGTTTGTAAAACTAAGTAGTCTATTAAGTTGTAGTTATAAGCAAGTCTATTGTAAATATTTAACTGTAGAATTTAATGTGATATATGTATATATATATATATATATATATATATATATATATATATATATATATATATATATATATATATATATATATATATATATATATATATATATATATATATATATATATACACACACACAATTTGTGTTGGTGAGAAACACCAAGGGATGTGCCACGCAAGCTTGACACATAGAAACTGTTCCAACATTAGACTATTTGTCACAAAGATGCAATCTTTTGTCAAAAGATCAGATATAGGGTTTTATCAGAGACGAGCTTGCTCTCACACCGCCATTCTTGTTTTGCCAGCCAAGCAAGAATGGCGGTGTGAGAGCAAGCTCGTCTCTGATAAAACCCTATATCTGATCTTCTTGCTTTGGTATAGGTCAAGAGTTGGGTGGGCATCGTCGGTCCCCTGATGAGTCGGACGCGACGAATCGATGCAGGACATGGCGTATTGCCGAGCCAACATCTTTGTGACAAATAGTCTAATGTTGGAACAGTTTCTATGTGTCACGCTTGCGTGGCACATCCCTTGGTGTTTCTCACCAACACAAATTGTGTACCTTATTGCAGTGTGCAAAAACACGGTATTACATTGCTGATATATATATATATATATATATATATATATATATATATATATATATATATATATATATATATATATATATATATATATTTTTTTTTTTTTTTAAATCTACGATAACTAATTGTACCAAAGTTTAGTATTTTGTTGAAAACCCATTCATGCATATGGCAAACTGTACACCTCAGAATATTTCTGACTTACATTAAGCCAGTTCAGATTTCTTTAAGAAAGGTTAACAATTATCAATCATGTCAACGGCAATCATGCACTTGAAAAATCAATGATTGCCTTCCTGTCTTGAACCAATCTGAAGTGGCATAATGTATGAAAAGAATGTTGTGAAAGGTACAGTAAGCCAGAAAAGTATTGCTTTTACTAGGGATATTCCTTACAAGAGAGCTAGGGGTTCCTTGAAAATAGCAATGACAGAAAGGGAATATATGCCTACGGGACAGAGAACAAGAAAGGATATTAAGTGCAAGGGACCAGTGGGTTCCTTAAGAAAAGCAATGACAGAAAGGGATTATGCCTACGGGACCAAGGTGCAAGCAGGGATATTAATCGCAAGGGAGCAGGAGGTTAATTGGAAAAAGCAATGACAGAATAGGAATATATGCCTACTGGACTTGGAACAAGGAAGGATATTACTTGCTAGAGAACCGGAGATTAATTGGAAAAAGCAATGAAAAGCATATGCTTGTCCCTGCTTACATCCGGTATTGTTCTTGCTTTATCCTTGAATTTGTCTTTGCAACATTCATGGAATAAAAAGCAATTCTTGAGATTGGGTAAAAGCTTGTTTTCCCGGTATTCTCACTGAAAAAAGCTCGTAATTCATGTGTTTTTGATAGGAAATGTTTCTCAGTGCATATTGTCCATAGTAGTTGTTTATTGTCTAGTCTAAATAATAAACATTGAACAGTATATTATACAAATATAGTTTAACATTATATACTATTCACCCTTCATGCTTCATAACACACATAAAATTGAAATATTCAATGGCTTTGATTAACTTGTGTGTTTATGCAACAACTAACAACCAATGCAAATATTTCAACATTTTAACAACGAATATCGTTAAAATAAATAAAACATAAATTGTTATAGGCAAATACTGAAGAGTGCACCTGGAATCATCTTTTCGCTGCGTAAATAGTTTTAATGACGGCTCGAGGATGGAGTTCTACTGAGAGAATCATGTACAACATTCAGCAGAACTCCATCCAAGAGCCATCACCAATATTTTCTTCTGGGGTGAACTCGAAAATCTTCAATGGTGGTATGTATGTAAATATAATCCTTCTAGTTGTCACAGCACCTCTACACTTTGACGGTCTTAAAGAACATCCCTCGTGTTCATATATAAAGCCAAAAACGTTGTATTGGGATAGTACGGCGTATGATGAATTTGAATAAAGTAAAATTGATGTGTTTAATGATATTTAGTAACATTATCAAGAAAATCGGTATAATTCAATTCGTATATATAAAATAGAGATAACAATATTACGGTACAGTATACTACGTACACAATATAACTTTATAAGTAAATACTTGTGTGTTGATTGCTGCTGAAGCACTGATTGTTTCTTGAAGAAGTTTAATGACGGCATTTAAGTGGAGTGCTACTAATAAAAACCCATAATCACTTATTAGCATCACTCCACCGAAGGGCCATCATTAATACGATCTAACGTAGTTCGCTTAGATATATTCACTTTGGGTATGTAAAGACAACCCAAATAGTTTTCATAGCTCCTCTGCACTATGATGAATCAAATCATCTTGATTCCTGGAGATTTTTAGTGACGGCTCCTGGATAGAGTTCTACTAATAGAGTCATGAACAACTTTCAGCAGCCCACCATCCAAGAGCCATCACCAATATAATCAACTGGAGATAACTCAGAGATCTTCACCGGTGACATGTAAAGATAACCCAAATAGTTTTCTCAGCACCTCTGTACAAATAATGTTAAAAATAATCTTCAAGCATTCTAAAGATTTCTATTTCTGATAGAATCACGACAAACTATATGATTCCCTGGAATAAACTCGAAGGTGGAGATACGTCAATGTAATTCTGGCAATTGTCACAGCAACTTCGAACTTAAAATGAACTAGTACCTTTATTCTTATGTATATTTATGTTACTTTGACATTCGGGGTAATGCATTTTATTTCTAATTTGATTGTGTTGTAATGTATAGCATATACATAATGCAAATAGCTTAGAAGACACAGTATTATGAATACTATTTTTTCAACCAATGGATAGTTTATAATTCACAAGGATTTTAAATTGCAGCATTACTCTTCTAATGTAGTACTTCGAAAGAATAATGATTTGAGTGGGTTTTTGTATTAAAATGTCTCTGTAGATCCCTTAATCAGCAAATATAACATTATAGTATTATATTAAAACAATGATTTGGTATACTTAACAAAATGAATAGGAATGCAGTGAATATATAGCGTTTAAAAATGTCATCTTGAATACTAGACACAGTACACCCCAAATAAAACCCCATCAATATTACGATATAATGAAATGTTATAAATACGATGTGATCATTAGTAACGCAAGAAAGCTAAAGAGGCATTTTGGAAGAGACTAGAAAACAGGGGAGTAATGTCGAGATTTGGTTTGTAAGAAACACTCTGGTTGCCTAAAGAAGGCATTAGGGAAAGATAGGCTAACATCGAATTGGTGTTCCACTCGAGACGAGTGTATCCAAGGTAGCGTTGGCCAACAACGCTAAACAAGTGTTTCTGTTAGCAATTCGAGCTTACAGCAACAAAAGATACTTTCCTCTACTCTCTTGAAAATTTTTCTCTTGCTGTAAGAGACAAGGCGTAGTAGGAAGAAGTTACACAGGGCCACTCCTCGGCCGTGCTATTGTTCATCCTCTTCAACTCCGACATAATACAATTTTTGAGATGAGGTGAATTAAAAAGGATAAAGCATGTTGGTTCCTTTTCCGAAAATCTAATAATCCTAAGGCACTAGGCTTTACGTAGTCTTATTCCGCTACTGATGAAATTAAAGAAATTTACTTACATGATGGCATTGCAAAAAATGACGCATAAAAAATGTTATGCGTCAAAACCGATCCTTAAAAAGTTGCAAATTGGTATGTTTTCTCTTTTACTTACATCTTTAGGTTAAGTTAGTTAGTTACACGAAGCGTATTATATTTTCTTGATTGCGTATGTTGCAAGTTATGTTGCAATAATAAAGAAATGTTTGATATAAATTTAATGGTATGCATTACACAAATAATTATAGTAATAAAAGAGAGGACAATCATAAAAACATACACCTACATAAATAACATTATTTAATGTCAAATTTACCATGCCTTTTTTTATTATAAAACATTGAATTCAATGCATAAAATCCATTCCATATAAATTTTTATTTATTTAATAAGTATGCTATTATTATAGAATAACTGTTGGCTGTAATATATTTTTTAATACTGGTGAATTATATTCTGCTACTTTGCTAATTATTTATTTTACATGCTACACGTTATAACATACCATATTAAGAATCTACTTTACTTAGATTTTATTATTACTTTCTTTATTTTAATGGATATTGGATATTTGTTAATTAGTGAAAAACAGGAGGGGTACATTTTTGAGTTAAAAAAAAAAAAAAAAAATACTTGTGGTGTCGCAGGACACCACAAGTATCAAGTATCACAGCTTTTCAATAAATATAAATTATAAAATCACACTGCTAAGTATACGATACTAACTTCATATACATGACGGAGTTAGAAAAGAGGCAAACTTAAAAGTAACTAACTATTTGTACTTAGCGGAGTTAATGCAAAATTAAAATACAAGCATTTTTTTTATCATTGGAAAAACGCCCCAACCGGTCAAATCCATTCAAAGTATTATAAAATATATCCCTTCACTACAAAAAAACTTCTGATTGTATCAGATTGACATTTTACATGCCTGTTTAAATTGTACATTAGCCGATGTGTATGAAGTTTTATTAAAATCGTTACTAAAAAACTTAAGATGCGTGCAAAAACTTGTTTTCTCTTATTAAACGTTTAGGACCGCTTTAATAGATTTTACGAACTTTAACGCTTCATAGCGGTATTGCTGTTGGTTTAACTATAAAAAAAAAAAAAAAATGTATTCATAAAAGTTGTTTGTCTCATTGTAATATATGATATTCAAATATTCCCGTCCTACAATTCCAATTTTACATTTGAAGCTTACGTTTACACGAGCGTTGCACACGAACCCTTGGGCGGCTAACGTTGTCCAACAAATAAGTCTTGGACATTAGTAAAATGAACATGTCGTGTACCAAATTAAATCTAAGTCGGTCAACTTTTATTTAAGTTCAATCGGTCGATTTCGTAACAGGTCGTTTTTTGGATTCACTCCCGGGCTCCAGACGTTGTAACGTGCCATAAGGAACTTCGTTCCAAAAATGCAACTTTTCATCACAATTAACGAAATATTTATAACAATAAACGGAAAATGTTTAATACATTGGTATTGGGTGGGCTCATTCCAAGCAATTTTGATCAATTTTGCAGCAGTGTCCACTGTATTTTCATATGTGACGATAATTTAGTGATCCGTTACATGGTATAACACCTGATATCATAAGACCAATAAAAATTGACCCAGTCATCATTGGAGCTGCAATATTTCAAACACCAATTAATAAACAACACCAATATAAATAGATTTAACGATTTTATTGATGATTAGTGATATCATTAGATATACATGTTCATAATAGATCATCATTAGACACACAATTTTGCAAACACCAATTTCAAGAATGCTGCTAAATAACCCAGGATTAAAAAAAAACAAAGCCGTAGAAGTTTTAGAATAATGGAGTGTTAGAGGTTATTGTACAACAAGATTGGGGGACCAGCAGGTCAATCTGCAACTGACAATCCACCTAAATCGAACAATCCCAGTGTCTTCGGGTGTAAAACCTTTTTTCTGCCTCCCAAATGTAAAAAATGCCTGTGTAGAATCAAGATTACTAGTTTAATTTTGGGATTGTTTTTAAAAGCTTTATTTTTAAGAATCATCACTATAAACAATGTTTATAGTGTGTTTTATTTTATGAGACGTTTCGACTCAAAATCACAGTCATCCTCAGTCGAATATATATTATCTAAACAAGTATATATTACATATAATTATAATTATGTTAATGCTATAATATCATAATTGCTAATTGCTAATACAATAATTACTTGATTAGTTTATTATTTTATATGTAACAATAACAAGTTCCCATTATTTTTATTTAAAAAAAAAAAAAAAAAAAAAAAAAAAAACAATCTAATTAATTGTACAATAATTCATTAATACAAACATTACTTACTAATTAAATGCATTTGGTGTGAATTTATCTCTACCTCCATAAAGAGGGCGTGAACACGTAGAAGTTAAAAATTTTAAATAATAATATTTTTTAAAAAACAACAATTTGTCTATACAAACAATCCAATAATTTACTTAAATAATTAATCACAGTATAAATTAAACATATTAAAACAATACGTGACAACATGAAAATTGTAAAAATTAACATATATGCGCTATATATACAAATTTTACCTATGGTTTATCACCGAGAGTGTTGACTGGTTAAATATTAAGTATTGCAGAAAATGATAATTAATATAAATTGAGACGTTAAACAATTATAAATAAGGAATGAGTTAATAATATAGTTCATATGATTGCAAGATATAAATTAAGTATGATTAACTAATATTAAAATTAAGACAATACTACTGGCGCTGCCAGGGAGAGATAGGTTGAAACAATGGATTTTTGGATTTTAATTTACCTTTATTGAATAAAAAAATACTACATAATAATATTCCATTACATCGAGTTATCTATTTTGCTGATTTAACAATTTAATACTACATTAGGTAATCTCTCCATTAGAGAACATGGAGTCCTGAGCTGTGGAGAGAGAGTTTACACAGTTTGTTATGTATATTACATTGTACAACAATAATTATTTTAAAAGAATTAATTAGTTATTTTACATAATTATATATTTATTTTAGTTTTAATTATATATTTATTTTAATATATATTATTTTAGTTTTTATAGTTTTAGTTATTTATAGTAATGATAATGACTATATACATAAGACTATATACAATAGATCTACTCTTAGAATTACTACCCTAGCGCTTACTGGGAGAGATCAGTAGAAGCTCTTTAATTATTCATAAGTCTCAATTCTCTAATCCTGTAATACCTTCATTTACAATTATTTGTTTTAAACCACTAAATTATATATACAAATAACAAATTATCTAATTAATACTACTCAATAAGTGGTTAGTCATTAATCTATTCTTAAACATGTGTTCCAAATCATAACTTATATATTACATTTTTTTAAATTATTAGTTGTCTGAAATTATTTATCGTTAATTACCTTATATTATTAAGTTGAAGTTATATTATATTTATAAGAGTTATCTCAATATTATTATTTTTAATGTTTACATTTTTGAAAAATTAAATTATAATTTTTATTTATGTTACACAAATCGGTTTTGTGATTTACATTGGTGTTAATCCTTTTGTAAATGTGGAACGCTTCTAGAATCCTTTTTTTGGCAATTACTTTGGTATCCAAAAATTTGAGTATCGTCAAATGAAAATTTGTGCCCTGTAGTAAACAAATAAAGGCCCAGGGCCGTTTTCTGGCTATTATTTTTTATATATTATTTGTATGGTAATATAATCTGTTTTTTAATTTTTGTGCGGTTCCTCCTACATATGCTTTGTCACAATTTTATATACAAGTCCCGATCTATTATCCTTATTTATTTTATCTTTCATGTTGTTATAGTATTGCATTAATTTGTCATTAGGTTTATATGCAAATTTCATTAGATCACAGTAATTTAGTTATATAGTTCTTTTAATTTTCTCGGATAGTCCTTTTATATAAGTAAAACTCTTATAATTAGATCTACTATTATTAGATTATAAAGTAGTATTAATTTGAGTATTTTTTAATTTGTTTAATTGATAGTGCCATAATGTTTTGATCAATTTTAAGGGATATAAGTTTTCAGTCAATTTAGTAAAAATTATGGTTTTTATCTCTTTTATTTTTGAAGATAGAGAGAAAATGAGCCTTGAATCAACAAAATCGGTTGAGAATTGACAGAGATATTCAGTTTTCAATACAACAAAAATGGAATCTAAGTATGTAAAATACTAAATTAAAAAAAAAAAAAAAAAAAAAAAAAAAAATATATATATATATATATATATATATATATATATATATATATATATATATATATATATAATCTGTTTATTTCACCTTGTTTTCCATTTATTAAGGTTAGTTGAATGCATTTACTGATCAAAAGTCAAACCTTCCATTCCATTCAGGAACATCGTTAGCATAGTGTCGACCACATTCCTTTACTCTACAGTTTCGGAAAGGAATGGAAAAAAAGGTTTGACTTTTGATCAGTAAATGCATTCAACTAACCTAAATAAGTGAAATAATCAGAATTAAGATCATTTCGTTTAATTTTCAATTTTTTGTTACAGTAATTTACATACTACAATAGCATTTTTGTTATATTGAAAACTAAATATCTCTGTCAATTCTCAACCGATTTTGTTGAGTCAAAGCTCATTTTTCTTATAAAGCAATCTGATTTAAGAAACAAAAATATAAAAAATAAAAGTTATTATTCAAGGTTACAAAGTTGAGAGAGATACCACCGAAACTATGAGATAAAAATATTTTTGGAAATCATATTATAAAACTACGTGAAAATCCTTACCATTTACATCCTCAAAAATAAAAGAGATAACAGGGTGAGCCAGTTTATCGTGGCCACCCTGTATTTTTCATAAGTAATTTTAATAGATCTTAAAATCAAGTTCGAAGCTATGTTAGAAATTATGTGTTTAGCATGATTTGACTTATAATTAAGTACTCTATTACTTTTAACTCTTTTGCAAACCATTTAGTCTTTAAAATACACCATCATACCTCCTGATAATGGTCATATCCAAGTAATTTAAACAATTATTAATTTCAATTTCATGCCTGAATTGAATTTTATTAATAAATTAACTTTATTGAAGCAATCTAAAATCGTATTAAGATTATCATTTTTTATAATAAGAATAAGATCATCTATATATTTATATATAGTCATCTATATATATATTATATATATATATATATATATATATATATATATATATATATATATATATATATATATATATATATAAATATATTTATATATATTTCTCTACTAAACTGTCCATAGTGTTGTTTATTACATTGTTTAACATTATCCCTCTTAAATTTACTGATAATTTACCCCCCATAGGAAGTCCATTTATTTGTCTAAAAAACTCATTGTTATACGTGAAATAATTAATAGTACAACAAAATTTACCAGTTTCTATGTATAACGTTTTACTTTTAATATTGATGTGAGGTTTCTATCAAATCCCAATTTTGATTCATTAATTTGTAAATTTCTTCTAATGGAACGCTGGTAAAAAGGGATGTAATATCTAAGGAAATAAGAATGTCATCTTTGTCTGCATGAAAATCTTGTAATTAGTTTTTAAGTTGTTTAGCATTATAATATCATATGGGTTATTCTTATTTAAGGCATCTAAAGTTGGATTAATAAGGGAATTTGGTTTTTCGATTGGTGAGTTGAGTCCATCTATGATTGGGCGGAGGGGGTAGTTATTTTTGTGGGTCTTTTAATCCATGAATTCTTGGTAAATTACAATGATCAATATTTAATTGTGTTTTTTTCTTTTAACGTTAAAAATTTAAATTTGACAAGTTTGTTTATTAATTTAGAGTACTCTTTTTTAATATCGTTTAACGGATTTGTTCTTATTTTTCGATAGGTTACTTTCTCTTGTAATTGATGTTCCATTTTTTTCCTGATAATCGGTTTTTAGCATGATGACTGTTTTATTGCTTTTATCTGGTTTAATAATTATAACTTGGGGGTTATTTCTAATAACTTTTAGATCTTTTATTATTTGGGAATTTAATTGACTGTTGTTTAATTTATTATAAAAATTAAAATTATCTTCATTCTGAAGGTTGTATATATATGTATGATATTCTGCTCTTACTTTTACTTAAAATTAATAAGGTGTACTTATTAAATTGTTATTAATTTAACTCATCAAACAGTTTCTTGTTTTGAAGCAGTACTTAATTTCCAGTTGCACTTAATTTTGTTTCTGCGATTTGTGATGACAGGTTATTACAAATTATTTTCTATAATTATCTAATGGCTTGCTATTTCTACCGTTACACATCCTACCAATGAGAAACACATTCCAAAAATATTGTTGTAGTTGAAGTAACTTTCCTTAGAAAGTAGGTATCATCTTTATATTATTTATCCGAAAATTAAGTTATGTATTTTATTAATAATGTTACCTTAAACACTTTCTTTTATCATAGTTTGTCAATATAACAATTTGATACTTGGAATATTATTCAATTTTCTAACGTTCGAATCTATCTACCTAAGGTGAAAAATGTTTTCATTTTTAGCCGTTTGTTTTCTTATTAAACTTTTTCATATTATTTTATTATTAAAATACAAGGTTGAATTATTTTAAGCAAAAAAAACAATTTTCCCTCTTTCGTCGAATTTATCCTCGTATAACGCCGGAAAGTAAAATATATAACAATGCATACACAAATATATATATTCTATTAAAAACATGAACAAGAAAATCGATTTTTGTTTTTTTCATCTAATTTAGATATTTAAAATTATAAATAAATTTTGTTATATTTACCATAGCTTTTTTATATTAACTGATCTCAAACATTAGATATTTCACATCTTCCACATTGGAATACATATATTTATTATATGTACTGTAATTCTCTATTAACCACAGATAAATAAAGAAATGCCCAACTCAGACGGTACGGGTGGGAGTAGTGATAGATATAAGTGCCACCCTGTTCTGAAAAAAATAAAAGAAAGGAAGGGGAGGAAGAAAGAAATAAGACAAAGGTAAAACACCTTTGTATTTTAAAACGCCCACAAAGGAAGGAAGGAAAGAGAGGAAACTGGGTAACAGGGAAGAGCAGATGCCCTCTCAAGAGCGATGGAGGGAGAGTGTTGGGCCATCAACGTAGGACCGAACCTAAGAGACCACTGGTACATTAGAACCCGGGATAGAGTTCGAGAGAACCCATATGAGTTCCCATTGTGGAGAATAGAAGAGGGGTCTATTCCGTCGAGTGAGGACCAGCCTGATTGCGGGGGCAGATCCGTGGAAGATAGTAGTTCCAAAGGAGCAGAGAAGGAAGCTACTGGAGGACCACCGCCGACGGCTGGACATCTTGGTATCTTTAAAACTAAGAAGAGAATAGGCGAGAGCTATTATTGGCCAGGAATGGCAACGGATATTACCAGGTATGCAAGTAGATGCCCGACTTGTTTAGCCAAAAGGACTTATAGTCCAGATGCTGGCATAGGTATTCCGTTCGCAAAAATAGGGCGACGCGGTTTCTCTTCAGATTCCTTCTCAGGGGTCCTAGTGAGTCAGAAAGTGCAGGGTGCCGGCGCCGAAAGTGGTCGGGTTGCTGGGGAGGGGGGTAGTGGGGGGGGGGGGGGGGAGTAAAATTGGGCACCCTCAGCTTATCTGGTATATCTCAACGTAGAACGATGATATTGGTGTCAAATTGTTCATTATATTATTGTCTACAAATCATTATATTACACATTTTTATCTAAAGCAAATATTTTTTCCGTAAAACTCGTTAGAAGTCTAAATTCTTGAAATAAATTCATTAAAATTGCTTTATTGAGGCAAAAATGTTATAAAATATTAAGTTTTAACACTAATTAAGAATTATAAGGTGCTCATCAAGTTTTAGTATTATTTTAAAATTAGGAAATAATTTTCTTAGTTGATTACTTAAGCCCGTACCCGGGGCATGCTAACGAGGAGGCGCAAGGGATTGTTATGCCCCATCCCAGGCCACCCCATCCGCCGCGCCGGCTACCTTTAAATGTGATCTTAACATTAGAGAATTCGCTAAAACTAACATTAATACGTTTATATATTTTATGATATAAATCTGTATTTTATAACTATTCCATTATTTATAATATTGTATTATTTTAATGTAATAAATAAATATCTCAATAAAACAAATTTGGTTATTTTTAAATACATGAGATTACAATTTCTTACCATTTTTTGAAAAAAAATATTATAGTTAGATAGTTTTTATTCAGGTTTAAAATTTTGGCAATTTTCACTTCTACATTAAGAAGACAGTATACAATGCATTATATGTTACCTAATATGTTACCGTTTATTTACGTTTCTTGACTGATATTAATTAAAGGTCGTATACGCTGGTGATCAAATGTTGTTACCGACCTTGTATAATTATTTCTCATGCACTAATTATGATATAGTTATAAAATACAGATTTATATCATAAAATATATAAACGTATTAATGTTAGTTTTAGCGAATTCTCTAATGTTAAGTTCACATTTAAAGGTAGCCGGCGCGGCGGTTGGGGTGGCCTAGGATGGGACATAACAATTCCTTGCGCCACGCCTCCTCGTTGGCATGCCCCGGGTACGGGCTTTAGTAATCAACTAAGAAAATTATTTCCTAATTTTAAAATAATACTAAAGCTTGATGAGCACCTTACAATTCTTAATAAGTGTTAAAACTTAATATTTCATAACATTTTTGTCTCAATAAAGCAATTTGAATGAATTTATTTCAAGAAATTAGACTTCTAACGAGTTTTACGGAAAAAATATTTGCTATAGATAAAAATGTGTAATATAATGATTTGTAGACAATAATATAATGAACAATTTGACACTAATATCATCGTTCTACGTTGAGATATACCAGATTGGCTGAGGGTGCCCAATTTTACCCCCCTCCCCCCCCCCCCCCCCCCCACTACCCCCTTTCCCAGTAACCCGACCACTTTCGGCGCCGGCACCCTGCACTTTCTGACTCACTAGGACCCACTGAGAAGGAATCTTAAGAGAAACCGCGTTGCCCTATTTTTGCGAACGGAATCCCTGTCAGCACCTGGACTATTATGGGAAAGCCAAGAATTCCAACTAGGCCCTGGCAAACCGTTTCCGCAGTTTAATGGGACCTTTTCCTCCTTCATCGCAACGAAACCGGTTTCTGTTGGTTGTTACCGACTACCTTACCAAATTTGTCCTACTATTTCCTCTGAGATCGTCCACTTCAGGATCAATCGGGAGACACCTCGAAAACGATGTTCTCCTCTCATATGGGGTTCCAGAACACCTCATTTGCGACAATGGCCCCCAATTCAGGAGTAAGGAACTTCGACGCCGGATGGACGAATATGGCGTGAAGATCAGGTTTACCCCGTATTATAGTCCACAGTGTAACCCCACAGAGTGGGCCAACCGGAAAATTAAGTATATGATAAATAAATAAATCTAGGACAATCATCGACATTGGGACAAACTGATACTGAAACTCCAGTTTGCTCTTAATACAGCTACTCACGAAGCTACAGGATATAGTCCAGGGTACTTGAACTTCGGAAGGAAGGTCTGCTCTTCTGGAGAGCAACATCTAACCCAACATGAGGAAGGGGTGGTAATAGAGCTGACTATGAAACGACAGGAAGAACTTCAAGGGTTACCAGCAATTATGGAGGAAGTCAAACGGCGTTTACAAAGGGCACATGAAAAACAAGAAACCCGCTACAACCTCCGAAGAAGACATGCCGTACTCCATGTAGGACAGGAGGTGTGGAAAAAGACATTTCCTCAGTCTAACGCTGCAAATTATTTCTCCGCTAAACTGGCACCAAGATATGAGAGGTGTATCGTCCAACAGAAATTGTCCCCTCTCACTTACCAACTGGTGAACGAGGCCGGCCAACCGACCGTCGTTTGGCACACAAAGCATCTGAAGACTACGAATCAGGGCGATGGGCCAGAGGAAAACTAACCCAGGCTCGACTCACACTTTTCTATATCCTATATCTATAGGCTTCCCTTCCATTCCTCAGTCTCTCCCATCTATCCTATCCCCTATACTAAAGTTCCTAACCATAACTCTCCCAACCAGGTTTTCTTCTCATCGAGGAGGGGTCTCTTTGATACCAATTTATAGATATTGGGTTGTTATTTTGTTTTGTCCCGGTCCGGTTTATAATGACTCATGTATATTGTTATAATGTACGATGTTTATGAGACATTATAATCTTAGGTAGATAAGGGGATCTAGGTTTTTACTAAAGTCAACTTTGACCGGGAGCGATAAACCTAGGGACGAGTCGAGTCAGTCTGCTGGGGGACCCAGAAAGGAAAGGTTCTGGGTGTGTTACGCTACTAGATACATTGAGATTACGTGAGTTGTTACGTACTTCCCGTGCGAGTGTGAACCCCCATATATTATCTAGACACTATAGTGACCATTTATTTCGGCTAGGTCCGGAATCGCGGAGAATCTGCTGCTTTGGAGGAACTCTTAAAAAAAAAAAAAAAAAAAGGAAAACGATTGGTTAAAGACTTAAGTGCGCACCACCAACGGAAATCGGACACGCTCAATAGGCTCACCATATCTGTCTAGGGCAGTGGTTCTTAACCGAGGGGCCGCGGCCCCCCAGGGGGCCTCAAAGGTATTTGGGTACTATATATATATATATATATATATATATATATATATATATATATATATATATATATATATATATATATATATTATATTTGGAGATTTTAAGGGGGTCGTGGTTACCAAAAGGTTAAGAACCACTGGTCTAGGGGAAGGAGCTCTACTCACCATCCCCCGTTGGTGGATACGCCGAAGTGTGTAAAAGTTAACTTGAGGTCGTGAACCTCGATAATAAGATACCAGACTTTATCTCTTTATTTATTTTTTTTAGAGGTGTTAAATACTGGGTGTTTTAGTAGGGTTTAAATTTATGATTGATACTGGGGGTTGTCCAGTTGGGGAAAATATTGAAGCATTTGAAATTACCCGTGCTAATTAATCTCGAGATATCGGTAACTAATTATTTACATTAAGCTAAGCGATTTTGTTTTATGTCATTAAGTTGTTTTTTTGTTCCATTTTATACTTTCTGGTCAATGTATATCTGATTTGATCTTCTAATTCGATTGTTAATAGTTAGATGTTATTAATCAGAAATTGTTTATGGGTTCTGGTGTTTATCTTTATAGGTTGATTGTTACTTATAGTGTGAGTTTATTTAGGATATAGTATAGAGCCATTTACCATAATTTGTATATTGTTAATTTATTTAACTTTTGGATGTTCTATTTGGGGGTATACATTTATTTAATATTTATTTAGATAAACTAAGGGAAGTTTATGTATTATTAGTCTAATTATTTAATTGTGATGGTTACTATTAAGTTTATGATTATTCTGTTTAATTTATCGATACTCTGAACATTTAATTTTGAATAACTGAGATTGGAAATTTTTTATGGGTTGTTCTCACATGAATCTTATTAATTATTAAGTGGTCGCTGATTGTCGCGATCTTACTGATATGTTTTTTGTTGTCCTGAGGGACGTATATGTATTGAATGATTGTTTGGGATTAGGAGTTTATTGTTAAGTTAAATATATCTGGGCCCGTTACAAAATTATTATTTGATGTGTATGAACTTAAGTTATTACTCACCCTGTTGTATTGATGTATGTTGGTCTGGAGAACTAGAGTTATATTATTAAAGGATTGCGGCTATTGGGATCCAGTAGACTGACTCGTCGGAGGGATAGAGATCGTGCTAGATTAATTAAGATCATCCTACCTTCTCGAAGGGTACCGTCTCCACCTCCTAGACCCATAAGCACCTATCCTGACGGTCTGCACTAAATACCCATCCCTCTCTCTATCCCTGTTTTTTTTATCCTTGTCTTAGATACTCCACACTTGAACCTACCCACACCTCCCTATCCACACCCACCTACCGTTTCTCTCATCCACAGCCATCCCACACACACACCTACCGATACTTACCCTGGAGGGATTTCCTCGTCTGTCCTCCATCTTCTTACCTTGCTCTAGACGAGGTGGCGCTGTATTGTTCTGCTTCCTGATCTATCCTCACCCCTGATCTACACCAATTATCCCCGCTCCTCCACTTACCGTGGTCCCTTTTCACCTGCGAACCCCCCTCCCTTCCGGCTGAGCCGTGGCATAACGGAATAAACGAAACAATTGCTCATTAAATGTAAATGATCATTTTGCCGTTTTTTAAATTAAACTATTTTTTAAAGTAAATAAAAAATAAAATAGAACTAATGGGACTTTATAAGTCGGTATTAATGTAACTATACTTTGTAATTACTCGGTATTTCCACAATTTTTTAAATTATACAAAGAATCATTAATACTAATTATTCAATCAATCCAATACCAATAAATCAATTACCAATTGGGCTTTCTATTTGAATATAACATAGATGAAGATAGAATTAACATATTCGTTGTTACTAAGTCAGTTTTAACTATTCATGGTTCTATTCAAGGCAATACAGAAGAAGAAAAAAACATGAATATTTATACAGTGCATCACTTTAAATCTTAAGGAAAGATTAGTTTGAAGTTTCTCAACAAAACTGATTTGTCCTAATTCAGTTTCTATTATGAAAAGTTTGGGTAGAAAGGTAGGTAAGGGTTGGGATAGTATAAAGTTACGGCTTTAAGTTTTAAGACAAAATTGCTGGTCTCTGTGTCTTGCTTAGTAACGCTTCATATTACAACAAGTACAAACTAGGTTCCTAGTAGAATATCCTTGTAGAAACCTGACTTGGCTTGGCCAAATTACCTTCCTTGTATTAACCTGCAAGTGTTTTCAAGTCTAAGATACTGTTTTAACACTCTTATTAGCACTCTGTAGTTGAGCTTCTCTTGTTTTAACTGTCAATATTATTGATAAATCGCTATTTCATATTCCATACAGTGTCAGTTAAAACTTTTCTAAGGGAAAATAACAATTATATCTCACCATTATTTAAATCTAGAGTGTATAAATCGTCTTGTATAAATCTAAATAAATGAATAGTCTTGTATAAATCTCTTATTTCTGAAGATATGTTAAGAGATTTATACAAGAAATTTGATTGCCAACTTAGTTTTGGTTTCAAACCAATTAATAAATTAGAAAACGTGCATCACACTAAATTAAAAAATAAACTTAAGTTAGAAGAGTAAATGGGTGTAGTATATCAAGTACCATGTAAAGATTGCCCGGGTCTTTACATAGGTGAAACTAGACAAACATGGGGCAACCGGCAAAAGCAGCACATGGCTAATATTAGAGCAAAAGATAATAAAACTGCCCTTGTAACAAATTCCAAACAGATGTACCATCAAATTAATTTTTCCGAAACCAAAATTCTAATTTCAGAAAGCAATGATAAAAAAACTTATCTTAGAGGTCTTGAACATATGTCAAAGAAAGAAAATAACATCTAGTACAAAAAAGACTGTAGAGAACATAAAAAAAAATTATTCCGGGATCATACAACATATTAAATAATTTTATATAAATGATTATTATTATATAATCCAAAAAGAATTAAATTATATAAATTACAGATATTACCTATTTTTTTCAAATTCAAGCATTCAACCATAACAGTTTACAAACATGCAATGTGTTTACCATACTAGGCCAGCTACACACCAATTTGCATACATAATTGCTCTGGTTATTGATTTTTATTTAATAAAATTATTATAAACATGCCTTGAGAGAGTTGGATTTGGTTATGTTACCTTGTTTTTAACATATATTTAATTCATAATTATGAAGTTTAAACGATTAGTGACAAACGTAGAATAACTATGGATTTTAGGAAAAATCAGTAAGTAAAAAATGTTTTATATCCAAAAAGAACCTCAATTATATTTAGCGTGGACTACCCCAATGATAGAATTATTTTTTTTAGATTGACAATAACCACCCTGGTTAGAATGAAAAAAGAGTTTTTTTTTTAGCTTGAATAGGATGAAATAGTAACCTTCTAGTCAGATAGATATAGAAAGCAATTTAATTATGCAATATGTTATAAAACAGAACAAAATTGTGAGTTATTGACAATATATGTGTTTTCACCATGAAGATGACCCAAAGAGGGGTCGAAAGATTG
The DNA here is from genome assembly GCA_951217055.1 of Gerris lacustris. Lineage (NCBI taxonomy): Eukaryota > Metazoa > Arthropoda > Insecta > Hemiptera > Gerridae > Gerris > Gerris lacustris. The sequence continues at coordinate 14,810,804 of OX578285.1, forward strand.
TAAAAGTGAGCATTTAATTTTTTTCTAAAGATCCTACTATCAATATAATTTATAATACTTATAAAATAGTGCATGAAAAAATAGTTAAGGCCAAAGAAGGAATAAATTAATAATAAAAGAATAATTAGGAGATAAAAGGGAGATAGAAGTACAAAAGAATAGACTTGTTGGACCTGAGAATAGTCATAATTTGGAACACGCCAATCCCCTAAGGGGTGTGTCAAAACCACGCTTTTACTTGGTTTAGATGATGCCGCCCGAGGTAGGTCCTTAACTTGTTTGATCAAATAGTAACATCTATTTCTATATTTTCTTTATCTACAAAATGTTCATTACCTTAATATTCTCCTTTTAAATCTCAAAGAAAGAGAAGAGCCGACAAACTGCACAATTTTGTCTTCGGGCATTAAATATTTATTCCCATCATGTTTAATCAACAAAACATGAGTTGCTCAGTCCACTGTGAAAACGCAAAATAGCTAATATTTTAATATAAAACTGTTAGACGACTTGGGAAGTTTAGTTCTTAGAGTTTCGCAGACTATAACTAAGCTTAGACTTAAATAATATATACTAAAAGGTTTTCCTTCGTGACAAACATCCCACGAGGGGCTAGAAGCTACCACACGTCTCTTTACTACTGTTGTTGTAGTTGTAATGGGTGACAAGAGGTCTGTGCGTGACTTTCAGCTGTAGTATCTGGTTTACATGGTCTAATACAGACTAAACACTTTTTTTTTCCTCCGTGATGCAATAGCCCAAGGAGATATGATCTATCACTCGGCTCTTCTCTAGTATTGTGCTAAAGAGTGCTAGTGCGTCGATTCTCAGTATATATCACATATATATTCCCGAAAAGGAGTCTTTCAAGTGTTTAAAAGGCAGCACTTCAAAAGGCTTTTCATCTAAGTGACTTGGTTACAAAGTTACAATCAGGTAGAAAAGTTAAATGGAATTGAATTTAATTTTGGTCAACCAATTTTCCCTGAGGGTTTTGTACATCGATCTGAGCGATTCAGAGGCCTGCCAGGGACAAGAGATATAAAGTGTTCTATTACTGTAGGAAAGTCTTTGCATTCCCTCTTTTCAAATATATTAATTAATTAGGTGTCTCAGGAAATCAATGCAGCAGTTTAAAACTGCTCCCCTTTATCCAAAGTCTAAATACCCAAATACCTATTCAATTCAGTAAAAGGTCCTACTTAAACTACCTCATCAATGGATATTAAAATGAAAAAATCATCCCTCCTGTTATCAATATTGCTATACATTTTATATTAATTATGGGATCAACAATCAGATCGTTTCTACACTGGCAATAAGAGAAAATAGCAGAAGACGAGCCAGCGGCGGAATCACCGCCCTTATTAAAGATAATATTACAACCACTACTATTGAGAAAAACGAATATTGGGTATTTACCAAACATCAGTGTTGCAACTTTACAATAATACTAGGCCGTTTTCATTTTAACCTTCATTAGCTACAGAATTTATTTTTGATTTACTTGAGGTCACTCTATTTTCTATATTTAAACAAGAGGCAGAAGATGTTTTTATTTTAGGGGGGGGGACAACTATGTTGTTCCGGCTGTTAAGAATCGGGGGAATTTGTTTAATGTTAGAACGCACTCGGATGACAAGGCGGATAAACGCGGGAGGGAACAGTGTGAACTACTCGAGGGTCTTGGCTTTGTGTTACTTAATGGAAGGTCGGCTTCGGACAGTCCAGGCAGCTTCACATCTATTAATTGAAACGGACAAAAGTACGGTGTAAGTACGGAGTATGTACGGTGGACCTTGTATGGTGTAGGATACCTTGTCTGGCCTTAGTTAAAGATCTTAAAGTGGAAGATATATCCTCGAGAGCTCAGGGCACTTCCCAATCGCTCTTTATTTAGATATTAATAGTCAGGTAACTTCTGACAAAGACCTCTTATTAAACTCGATAGGTTCCACTTGGATGTAAATGAATACACTAGATATGTGAAATGCTTAAAAGAAAGAATAATGAAATATCCTGTTTGTTTAGAAAATAGTTCGTCGGACGACACGAATATATATTTAAATTATACGATAAAAAAATGAGGCAGAAAAGTTGGGCATGAGAAAATATATAGAAAGTAGAAATGGATTTTCAAATACCTGAATTAACCGCTTCCGAATAGCGTGGTTTGATAAAGATTGTAAATTAAAAAAAGGGAGGTAAGTAGGGCTACTAGAAAATGTAAAATAGAGACCTTCAAAGAACGGTTTAAATCCGAGCTTAAGTCCAGACTCAATGAATATACAAAATTACTAGGATTTAAAAAACGCAGTTATTAACAAGACATGTTGAACAAACTCTCCAACGTGACTGACAACAAAGAATTTTGGAGAACTGTAAATAAATATAGAAAAAACAACCAAAATAAAGGAGCTTTACCCTTAACTGCCCGAATTATTTTTTTGGGGGAATTTTTTGGGTTTTTCTTGAGATTTTGTCTGTTAAGGGGTCTCTTAATATGTAAAAAATGTTTTAAAAAAATTAAAAAATTTCCTTACCCCAAATTTGGGCTGTTGCCATATGGCAACGCTAGGATATTAGCCTTACAGTTTTTTTCTTAGGGAATGTTTTTAAAATTTCTTGTACAAAATGTAAGTAAAAATATATTTCAGGTTAACAAAGCTCAGATAATACTAACGAAATACTACATTTTTTTAAAAGGACGAAAAAGTTTTTTTTTTTGTTTTTTTTACATTATTCTTATTATTTGTCATGTTGTTTTCCTGTAAAATTATGTAATTATTATGTTATTTTTTGTTTTATGGATGTGTTTTGTTTTACCTTTACAAATATATACGAGTATATATTATTCAAGATGCAAAAAAAAATATAGATATTATTATTATAAATTGACATATTATTTTTAAATTTTATTGTTATTATATAGATATTATTTATTTTTTCTATTACCATTATATATTTTCATTATTATTCAAATTTATAAAACTATTATTATAGATATTTTATCTAAACATTTTATTTTATGTATTTGTTTTATTTTTTATTTAACTTATTATATTATTATAGTTTTAAATACGTTTTGAAGAACTTATCTTATTCATATCATTTTAGAAGAAAGGGAACCCAATGATTTTTTTTGGGCGATCTGCTCCTCATGCTTCTGTTTAACACCTAATAAGATAAATGTTTGTACTTCGAAACTCTAGTTGTGATACATCTTCACCAGTTGTTTTAAAAGAATCAATGAATTATGCATACACACTTCAATTAACCATGAAAAGATAGCCCAATACCATTTTTTATTAATTATACTTATTCAAAAAAAAATTATAAAAATGAGAAAATTATTGAGAAATAAATAAATCAATAAAAAAAGTCCATTAGGCAAACAAAACATCACAACTTTTTATATAAATATGATTGGATAAAATTACGACTTGGGAAAAAAATTGTAAGGCTAATGTCCTAGCGTTGCCATATGGCAACTTTCAAATTGACGTTCAATTTAGTGAAGAAAAATTAAATTTAGTGAAACTGAAATAATATTATATTTTCAATCATTCTTTATTCTAATAGTTTCATTACCAATAATAAAATTATTTAATTAATTAATTAATTTAAAAAAATGAAATTCTATCTTTGTCACATATTTGGAATAATCCATTTTTTAAACCTTTCTTGTCGGATACATGCTGCAAAAAACAAATACATATATTGATGAAAAATTAATTTAGCCCTGCTTTTGACATAATATTAACATTTAAAAAGTTTAATATTAACTCGGACCTCTCCAGACCATAATAAAGGGAGGGGGTTTTGCTGTTGCCATATGGCAACGCTAGGTTATTAAGGGTTTTAATAGGTATACATGAATGGGAAGGGTATTATAATCAATTGTACCATGACCCAAAACAAATACAGACTGTGTCTAGCCTTGTATAAAATAAAATAGTAAATATAATATAGAATAGCGACCCTGACCTTGACTCACCCATATCCAGAAACGAAATAATCAGTGCATTAATTTCTGCCAAAAGTGCTTCAGCCCCCAGCCCAGATTGTATCGGTTTAAAGAACCTTCCCTCAGAAGGGATAGATTATCTGCAATCATTTTAAACGATTTTAATACAAGAAAAAACACCCGGTTACTGGGCGAAAATAAATACGATCCTATTATTTAAAAAAGGGGGATAAAAACGACTTAAATAATTATAGAGGAATATCTCTGATTATCTGTGCACTATGACAGATATCAACCTGGGAACCTTCTAATTAAGTCATAATATAAGTGAATAAATATAAAAACACAGCCAGTGATAAGTTATTATTTTATTCTACTCTAATAAATGTCAAATTTTCATATTTCTGCAATAGTTATTTTTTATATTAATTTAATTGGACAATAAAAAAATAAATAAATACATAGTATTTTAATAAGTATTAAATCGCAAGCTGTGGACAATTTTTTTTTTCAGAGAGGATATTGCGGGAAACGCAGAATCAAGTAGCAGTAGAATGGACCAAGACAATATAAAGTCCGTCGAAGTCAGTTCCCTACATTTCAGTGAATTAATGGCATCGTTTAGTGATTTAATTGACAAGAAAGGACTAGCAACCAAAGAAGACATCCGAGAAATCAAAACTAATGTAGAAACCATAAGTGAAGAATGCAAAGTGTTGAAAGCAAAAGTTCAAGAATTAAAACAGCGTTGTAACAATTTCGAGGGTACCATTGATATGCTTATTCATAAATTTAAGTACAATAATTTAATTTTTAAAATCTGGATTATGTGCACTTGGACGAAGTTGATTACATAATTCAGCAGTTTTGCACGGAAATGTTAGGGTCGCCAAGGGATCTAAAAATACAAGAAGCTTACCCGATAGGGCATAATACCCCAACTAACAGACCTATATTAGCGGTTTTCGTACAAGAAACGGATAAAAACTATAAACTAAAAAACGCTAAAAAGCTAAGAGGCACAAATTACATCATACAACAGGACCTGTCTAAAAAAATAAGGGAAATAAGAAAGTATTTACTACAAATAAAAAACAAATTTTTGAATTTGATCCTTCCGTTAAAACAGTCGACACTCGAGACATACTGTATGTGAAAGGAATAAAATTTGGATGGTGCACAAACAAAAGTTTAATGTATAATCAACAGGAAGGCTTAGATAAACTGAATAGTGTACTGAATCATGATTTCAGTGAACTTATACAGAAAATTTCCAGAGGCACAACATATATGGTTGGAACAGTTACTGAGCAAGCAGCATCAAAAATATTTTATTTCATTGCAAATACTCTAAAGATAAGAAGTTTTATGTTAAATGAGTAGTAACCACTTTTCTAGTATTTATTTTACAACTACTGTATTATTTTATTATTACTAAGCTTTGTTATTATTATACATGTATTGTAAAACAATACTTTTCCTACTATTAGTAGTGAGGAAAAGTAAAAAACCCTTGGTAAAAAAGCTACAAGCTTTATATACAAATAAACTATTATTATATTAATTATGGGCAATGTAATTTAAATTTAATGAGCCATTGATAGAGGATGGTTGTTTTAGAGGCCAATTTAGGGTAGATTTATCTTGATTTGGCTCTTAACTATTAGTTTTATAAAGGTAAATTATGACATTGATTTTGATGATGTTGTAGAGGTCTGAAGTGGCCGAGTCCATCGGCCTGTTATCACCTAATGTTGAAATACATTTGTTACTTTATTAACCAAGTCTTATGTATTGTTGAGTTAATTATTTCTAATAATATATTATTGGCAGTGGCATAGCTAGGGCATTGGCCCCCCCCCCCGCAAGAACTTTTTGGGGGCAAAAATCTTTTGCGTTTAGAACTAGGGGTCCCCCTCGTGTCGTTGATTTGGGGGCCCCCTGGCAGTGGGCCTCCCCCCCCCCCCGCAATGCGGGCCTGTGCGGGCCCATGTTACGCCACTGATTTTGGGTAAGCGGCTAAAATAACGTGGGTATAATTTCCAGATGTTGACATAGAAAGTTTTTGATAGAAGGTAGTGAATTAAAGGCCAGTGTAGACAGGCATTTTTCTGAATCACTTTCCTCATATTTCAAACCAAGCTATAAAAAGTAAAAGAGTAAGCCTCAACAGTGCCAAAAATAGACAGTTCTTAGCAACGAAATATGTTTTCCAGATATGGATAACATAAGACTACTGTATGGTGCGAAATACATTTTTCATATATTTCAAACTCAAATATTAGTTTGGATTATTATATTTTTCATCGATAAGGACATAAATGAAAAATCAACATTGGACTGGGACATCAATATAGGAATTGACAAACATCCAATAAATGTTATTTTTCTATATTAATGCCAGATAATATTGTAAAGGAAAGGGTAAGGTAGATAAATCGAAGAATAAAAGAATCGGATACATCGCAACGTCTAACATGCATCCGACAAATATAGAGGTATCCTCTCATTCGTTCATTGGCAAATCTTTTTCATTTATAAATTTATTGGATAATTAAAAATTCGCCTAAATTGCAAGTTGAATTAACTTATTTTTGAATACAGTTTGATTAAATAAACATGAACGTGTTCTTCACTACTCTATTTTAACCGAAAGCTTTATTCACGAATAATAATATATATTCAGGTGCAACTTTGTAAAAACATTCGCTGGACAAACATGAAAAAGGGACAAAACAAATAAGGAGATTTAGGAAAGCCCTATTGGCACTATTGTAAACAGAATAGGAATGAATAGAAGAAGCTGAAGAATTACTCAACCAGGTTGAATAAAGAAATTACAATAGAAAACAACATTTAACGATCAAATCATTTATATAATCGAGTAGAGTGCCCCGACAGCGATGACTCACCTCGAAATTATTTGTTATTGGCAACCACATTTATTCCGATAAAAATAAATGTTAGTTTTGATTTATAGTTCTTCAAATAGATAAAATAACTTATCTACATAGATATCTAAATAATTTACTTTTTTTTTCTTAATATAAAATGCCGATAACGAGCAGTTAAGCCGTTGCCACGGGCTTAACAGCTCGTTAATTATAAATTATCAAATACAATTCACATAGTTATTAATATATATTACTGTCAGGCTTCTCCCGTGAAATAATTAAAAAAATTAAAATTAATTTGGTAATAGTAAAAACACTTGTTCCTGACAATGAATACTGACTCTGCGTTAAAGTGATAAAGATCGCTAAATTTAATAAAAAGGACCTAAACGTTTTAAATAAATAAAACAACTTTTTTACCGATATCTTACGTTCTAACGTAACGATTTTAATAAAACTTCGAACACATCGTCTAAAGTACAATTGAAACAGGCATGTAAAATTTCAACCTCATTACAAGTAGCAGTTTTTTTTACAGTGACGTAATATATTTTACAATTTTTAAAAGTTGATGTCCGAAGTGTGGTTTATAGTTAATATAGGTGGAATATTGAGAATGAAGAGTGATCCCCCCTCTACTATACCTCGTTTGGTATTTACATTTGTTGCAATTTATTGTTGATTTGTTATATGTTTATGTTGACCTTTTTTTTTTTTTTTTTTTTTTTTTACATGTATCAATTTGATGTTATACTAATTGAGTGCCTCTCTCGTGGTGTTGTTACACTGTAGAGGACATTTAAAATAAATATATGTACTTGATGCATTTAATTATAAAATGATATTTTTTAAATTTATCATTTTAATTAAGCACATTATTATAGAACATTAGTGCCTTTATATTTCAAATGCGCAGAAAAATATATTATTGACGAAAAAATCGCATATACACATAATTTTTGTACATTTGTTTTAGAAAATCGGAAACTTCAAGGCTTCGTCGGGAGAGCAAAGTGTCAACCAATAGCTGAAATTTGGCACACAGTGTTCTCTCATGGGTTCACAAGTTTTTATCGCTCCCCGTCTTTCGATTTCAAAATTTCGGGATTTTCGGCCCACCCTACTGTATATGTACCTGTACCTATGTATATGTAAGTAAGTATAATATGTACCTGGAAGCTAGAGGGCCGAAAGCTGTCTATATACAGGGTGTTTGGTCGAAGATGTTACAAACGAACAGGGCCAATCTACCCATCATTTGTAACAAAAAACAATATTATATATTTCATGGGTCAATTCTCAATAATTTCGCCATCATATTTTTTTGTTATTTTACAAGGTACGACAATTTTCAAAACCGATCGCTGGTCCTAATATAATTATTATAAAGCTGAACTAGAGGTACCATTGAAAAGAGGAGGAAACTTCAGTTTAGAAAAAAGCTATTTAAAATGTCCTAAAGGGGCAAAACATATGCCTAAAATTCATTTTATTGTTAATTTTATTAAAACAATTAAAAAATTATATTTGTTTCAGCCTGTAATTATACCAAAACGGCAAAAATTTAAAAAAATTAAAATTAAAAGATTAAAAGAATTAAAAAATACCTCTTATATCACCTTACTCACTTGCGAGGCGAGACTGTCTTAATTTGTGTAAATACCCTTATTAGTGAGATGAATGAGAGGATTTTTTTACATTTAATTAAAGTGGACTGCAGTCCTTAGGTCAATCCTAATTGACCTATGGACTATGTAAAATGAAATTTTAACTCTTATATTATTTAACTGAAACGTAATTTATTATTATATATATTTTTTTCAAACTTTATCATGTTAAATGCAATTATACATTAAAAAATTAAAATAAGTGGGTTGATATTATTAAAAAGAACACAACACACTCTGTGGAAACAATAATAATATTACACTAAAAAAAAAAAAAAAAAAATGCTATTGCATAAATAAGGTATTGTGATATAGGTAATATGTATAAATAATAGGTTATTGTACACCAGTACAATGTTAGGACTTTTTGTTTAGACCAAATTCTTTAACGTAAAATCCAATTATACATTGAACATGATTAATTTTATTTATTTATTTTATTTTATTTCTTTAATTTAATATTTAATATTTTTATAATGATAACTTGTCCATGATAACTAGTCCATAGGTCAAGTAGGATTGACCTATGGACTTGACGTAAGGTCTGCAGTCCTCTTTAATTAAATGTAAAAAATCCCCTCATTCGTCTCACTAATTAGGGTATTTATACAAATTAAGACAGTCTCGCCTCGCAGTAACGCGTAAGGTGGAATGTACGCCATCTTAGCTCAAAAAAATTACATATGAACTGATGGTGTTAGGGTACATAAACTGAAGGAGAATAAATGAAGAAGTTTTACTGAAATTCGGCAAACTGTAACATAATATGCCATTTTGGCATAATTGCAGACTGAAACATTTTTTTTTTTTTTAAATAAAATTAACAATAAAATTAATTTTAGTCATATGTTTTGCCCCTTTAGGGCATTTTAAATAGACATGTCTAAACTGAAATTTCCTCCGCTTTTCAATGGTACCTCTATTTTAGCTCTATCGTCATTATTTTAGGAGCAGCGAGTGATTTTTAGGGTAAAATGGCCGTACCTTGGAAAATAAAAAATATTGTGGCGAAACTATTGAGAATTGACCGATGGTATATATAGTGTTTTTTGTTGCAAATGATGGGTAGAATTTGCCCTTTTCGTTTGTTACATCTTCGACCAAACACCCATACAGACGCAGTTTATGTGTATTAATTTAGTTTACGTATTATTTATATTTTAAATTTAATTATAATTACTATTTACAACGGGGGACTGACAGAGAAAAATAGACTTCAGCACTGGGAGGCCCGTGGTTTGAATCCCGGTGCTGAAGTCTTTTTTTCTAGTAATTATAATGTGATTTAAATTAACATTTAAACGTTCCGTAGTATGAATACTACCAAAAACTTAATAATTGAATGTATTATTTATATATACGTATAATCATTTTTAAATGAAAAAAAAAATTAAATACCAAAATAAATCTTGAATAAAAAAAATAATAATATGTTAAACTTGCAATGAAATGTTCGGATTTTCTCATTAGAGGTGAAAAAATAATGAGATGTCAAAATATATGTATATATTTTTTCCCATTTACCCCTTGTACTATTGTAAAGATTCATGTTTTAAATCATGCCATGGGGGATTTTCAAGTAATTTATTCCAGTAGGATTAAGATTTCAACCTGTCCATATCAAGCAAAAAAGGCTAAACTGATTTAAGCGGACGAGCCCTTCAGACGGCGGAACATTATCTCCGACCAAGGCTTCTCCCTTCCCCTTTTTCTTTTGCAAATCCTTTCCAATTACACAAAAAAGGCTTTTCGGTCCGGTTCTAGGAACGAGAAAAAGGCGAGGGGGTTGCAACAGCCGAGAAAAAAAAAACGAAAGGAAAAAAAAGTAGAATACGGTTTGTGGTTGGGACGGGTTTTCGCCTTGGGACGGAGGTTAGTTATACGGTTCCAATGGATTTTCTTTCTCCTACCGACGGCTAATCCCCAGCAGATATAACACGGAGGCAAAACCCTCCCGTACTTCTGTTATTCGTTAATCAATTCCTTAATAGGAACTAAATCCGATAGAGGGGGGAAAAGAACCGAACTTACAAAACAAACTTTAAGGAGATGAGGGGCAAATCCGTAGTTCGATCGTCTTTTAGCTTCGGATATGAAATTCGTACAAATACTTCAAACGTAACTTTAAAACAGCATACTTTTATACTCTACGTTTTATTTCGCTAATTAAATATATGATTCAATTTAGCTACATTCGTGCCAAATTTCAACTCGATCAGGACCATTTCCGATTTATTACGATTTGATTAAATTTTTGCTGACTCAGCAAACTGGGTTCAAGATGGCGGAAAAAGTTGATTTTCCGGGCGGCCCCACTACAACAGGTAAGGACTGATTTTTCTGCCAAGTTTCAATTCTCTAGGTTAAATACCTTGGGCGCTACGATGATAACACACATACATACACACATACATACATACATACAGACGTCATGCTGAAAACCACTCAGGAGGTATTAAAAACACCCAAAAAATTTTTTGGTGAAAACAATACTTTTCCTCAATTCAATTTTAAGTTTTTTGTAGTTTTCATACTACGGAAAGTTTAAATTTTAATTTAAATCAAATTATAATTATTTAATTATTAATTATTATTTATAATAATTATAATGATTACTTTTCCTTCTATAGGTAATGAGGAAATGTAAAAAAATATTTGTGAGACTCTCACGCATTAGAAGTGAATCTTAAGTTCTATAAACAGTTGATTTTATGTTCCCTCCTACATATTAATATAATATTATTATATAAATATGTCATAAATATAATTCAGAGTTTAAATCGTTCCTAGAAGAAGCACTTAACTCAATTTTATTCGTATGTCAAATCAAATAGCTCTTATATAAATAATTTATTAATTACGCAATATACATAGTTATAATATAGAGTTTACAATGCCGGCACAGTCAGATAAGTTATCAAAGAAGCACAATTTCAATTAATAAAATATTTTCACAAAATGTTGGCAAATAATGAAAACATAACATGAAAACAATATTTATATATATATTAATTATAAAAATGTATATAATAATACGCTTATATACCAATTATGTGTATAACGTTATACATCTGCTCCCATGGCGTAGTGGTTTGCGCGTCTGGTTTTAAACTCAGAGATCGGTGGTTCGAGACTCGTCAGGATGAATGATTTTTTACAGGTAAATCAGGCCGGAAGTTGATAAAAAAATCTATCACAGAGTCTCAAAACGAAAACTTGCAAATTCGTTAATTTTAATTCAAAAATATTTTACTTCGACGAGTCTCGAAACACAAACTTGGTGTCACGATGTCGTTTCATCCAAGCCAATTTTCTCTACCGCGGCTAAAGAAGTTTCACTTAAAAAAAAAATCACTTGTACTTCAAAATTCATTCAATAACCATCAGGTATTTTGCATTATCATTTATTATTTATCAGTTTTTACTTTCACTTTATAATTTTGTTTTATTTGTTTTACAATTAAATATTTCCTTATGCATACCTAATATAATCTATGTATACCTTAAGTTTAAGTCTGTTACTATATTTGTAGATTATTTCTAGAAGGCTTCATTAAAGCAGCCAAAACTGGTCAATTGTTTTTATTAAAATCATTTTATTGTGTGAACACGGCGATTGTTTATTGAACTACACCTTTTTCATGATGAATCCCTCAATAATTGAGTGTTCATATGTTTTATCTCTCACTTGAATTAAACATTTTTATAAGTCCTTGGTAAGCCTAGGCCTTCTTGGCATGTATAATGTATAACCTTTATATTTATATGTAATATTTTTATATACTTATAAAAGTTTGAATATTTTAAATTTCATACCTTCAGGAAAACCAAATCCGTCCTTAACTTTTTTCAGTTGCTGCTTGTATGATGCACTCCATCATACAAGCAGGAACTGACGTCCAGCCGGGCTTAAGTCCCACTTAAAGGGGTAAAACTAATCTAAATCTATCAATTATTATATGGTGGTGTGCACTGCATGTTGGAAGCTTTGTTTCATCGAAAAATGAGTATTTTGAAAAACACGCTACAACATTTTTTTTCTAACAATATAATATTTTTATGAAGAATTTCGTGTATTTTTAATTAATTTTAAACATCAACATCAGATATACATAATCCACGAAGTCATCAGCTTTCTAGGTAGTCGGAATGTGGGTTGAAATTTAATTAAAAAATGTTTAATTTAAATATTTTCAAACAAGTAAAGTTAAATAAAAGCGTGTAGTGTAAACTAAAAATATTTTACTAGATCTATACGCCATGCTGCCCTATTTAGAATAAGGGGTAATTGAATATTTACCTACATTGTTGCTATACTGCATGCCATGGTCCCACCTTCCAATTTTTACTATATACGTTGTGTTTACCAGTACAAACTGACTGTATTTTCTTATAATTTATAGGTATTTGTTCATTTATAAGAAAACTTTTAAAGCTCAGAATAAAAAGAATTATGGTTTTTCATATATTTTTACGCACAAGTAAAATCGGCACTCCTTTACTTGGTTACCCACCCAAATTTACCAAATAAATAAAGTGAATTTGAGGTATATGGCATTGGTGATCTATCTAGGTGCACTAGTGCTATTGAATGCGAGTGGTGACACTACATATTATACTATTTCATATTTTTTAAGAAATATATTTTTATGAATATAAAAGTTTACATTTTTTAAGAAAAATAGTTTTATGCATATAACGAACCAGTTAACTCCACATACTCATTCCTCTCTATAGACGAAAGAAACTATCTTCTGTAAATTTTCTTCTCCACGAAAAATATGGCAATGGTTAAATTTTTGCCTGGTTCCCTAAATGGTCCTGTGGTGTGGTCTATAATATTCTCGAAGTGGTTCAGCACAAAATGATTACAAGTCTCTTTAACATAACAAAAAACGTATACTCGAATAAATAAAAATGATCCTGAAAATCGCTTTGTGTAATTATAATCTGAGACCGCAGGTAACTTAGCATAAAAACCTCCTTCGACGTCATTTTAGAGTTCGAAAAACGGTTGGTACCAGTCCCATTTCCAACACCTGTTGGCTGCACAACGCCAAATTTCATATATTCGATCCTGTTACGGACCCCTCAGATTCATAACATTACTGCATAAAGTTTAATATTTTTCCATGGAACTTACACCTATTCCTGACATTAACAAATATGATCCACATATAGTTCATTATATCACATTCACATAACATTGCGAAAATCATTATAAGCAGTGACCAGTTAATTAAACTTACCTTGAAGCCACTTCGTCATTGAACTCCCATTCTTCAATACTTTCTTTTTGAAGAATGACCGCACTCATATTCATTCCATTAAGTTGCTCCATCATATACGAGTAGTCTTCATAAATTTTAATATTTACAAATATTCGGCGAAAAGGAATTTTTTTATAAATAAACATTAACCTTGGTTAAGGAAATGGAGGATAAAAATAAATGAGCAAAAAAGTGTTCACGTCACTTTTACCCTCAGGCATTCAACATGTCCTCCAGTCATCCTCAACCAAGGACTCATCCCTCAATCCTGTTCCGTAAAATACCTAGGTCTCCATCTTGACCGACGATTGACTTGGGCTTTGCACACCAAAACTAAACGTACGGACACTAACAGACGGTACAAACTCTTACTCCGACTCCTCGACCAAAGATCCCACCTATCCCTTTCTAATAAACTCCTTATCTACAATTCCATACTCAAACCAATTTGGACCTATGGAATTGAGCTCTGGGGTAGCACCAATTCAAATTCTTATAGGATCCAATCCCTTCAATCAAAGATCCTTCAAAAAATCACTAACTCTCCTGCATACGTTTCTAATCTCACAATTCACAACGACCTCAAAATTCCCTTTGTACAAGACCTCGCTTCTTCCCGCTACACAAAATTCCATGAAAACCTACACCATCATCCTAATCCTTTAGTCGAATCCATGGCTTCCATTCATATCCCCGACCGCCCTCCCCGTCGGCTGAAGAGGAGTTGGCCAAGAGATTTATTGCAATAATTATAATAATGTAAAATACCTGATAGGAGTACTATCACTGGGTAGCCTCTCCTCTCACGATCAACCACGCTAATTAACCATTGTCATCTATGTTACTAATAGCAATATTTTGCAAGTAGCTTAAAATAAAAATTAAAAAAAAAAAAAAAAAAAAATATATATATATATATATTATATATATATATATAAACTTTGAAGTATCAAAATAAAAAATAAACAAGTATTAAAATTAATCCTATATAATTGATTAAAAATAACTTAACATCAATCTTAAGATGCGTGATAATAGTTAAAGTAACCCTCTTCCACACGCCCCGACAATTACCAATAAGAAAATTGTGATATTCCTTTGTCCTAATGTACATTGTACAAAATGCCCATTTGTCTAACTTAAATATAATACTACTGGATATTGTAACTATAAAATACAATAGTGTAATATTCCATTGTCCCAAAATACACTGGACAAAACGGCCCTTTGTCTAACTTAAATATAATACTATTTGATATTATAATTTTATATTACAAACTTGCCGGTCTTGGCTGGCCTATGGCCAGCATTTGCCTGTCGAGTGGCCAGGTAGATAAATGCCAGGTACTTGTATAAAATAGTTGGTACTTGTAAGATCTGGCAATGTTATAGGAGGTTGTGGGATATTGTAGTCAGGTTGTAACCTAAAAAGGGGTTGCCGACTAGGTTCAGTTGGGGTGGTTTGGAAAAAGGAGTGGGGTTTGATCAGTGAGTGTGTACAAAATGAATTTTCAATATTAAACATAAAACATTGGTTGGACGTGAAGCCTCACGTAAAAAAGGGTTTCGTTGGCATCGTGAACATGAAATCAGTATAGATGGGAATACGCCATATTTTTGTAGCAGCAGAAATATAGTTTTAGGGGGGGGGGCACGCAAAATGTTGATGTTTTTTGACAAAATTAAACACTACACACAAGGGTTGTATATATTTGTAATCTACTCTTCAATACCTTTCATTTGATACCCCACTCAAAATATTTAAAAAAAATATGTTTTTCATGTGACTTGAGTTATCCGCCATTTTGGATTTTAACAGCTAATAGTTTTAAGTTTGCTATATTTTTCCTGTGTGCGCGTCAAAACGACGTTTAATGCTGGAAAGTTTCATGTTTTTATCTCTTTTTATTCAAAAGTTATTGGAACTGTACAGAGTGACAGACAGACACTAGGTAGTTAGGTTAATTATTTCTAATAATATATTTGGGGAAAGCGGCTAAAATAACGTGGGTGTCATTTCCAGATGTTGGCTTTGAAAGTGGTTGATAAAAGGTAGTGAATTGAAGTCCGGTGTAGAGAGGCATTATTCCTGCAAGCTACTTGCTATTATATATATATATATATGTATATGCATATATCAATTCATTAGAATCAATTTGATCAATTTAATTATAATCAATTCTAATCAATGTACAGACACAACTTTAAATTTATATACATAGATAAAATTGTCTGTTAAATTTTACTGATGATGTTTTAATACAATGCTTTTTTTATTGTTGGAAATTGATTATGAGCCATCAATCAGTAGAACAATGTCGATGCCACATCGTAAAGACTTAGGTTAAGGATAAAATTTTAGAAATGTTAGCAATTCCTAAAGGCTAACAGCAATTGCAGTGAAACATTGAAACATGAACTAATAAACCTAAGCCATGTATGGTTATTACTACAATGACTTTGAATTATTAAATAATATAAGATTTTTCGAATTTTACTATTCTAATAGAAAAGGCACAAAGCGTGTTTTGCCTTAAATGTGACTATAATTTTAAACATGAAATGTTTAAATGGGAAAGTCAAAATGAAACCGAGCGGAAACAAGCGGGCATCATTAATGGTTTTGATTATGAATTGAGGATAAGGGGTGGTGGAGATTACATTTAGGACGGCAGAAAGGCCAGTACGTGGGCCATTCTACTGCCAGACTGGGTCCATTCTACCGTGTGAGGTGCCCTTTCTGCAGCAGGACGTAGCCATTCCACTTCGGTCACTCGTCCACAGAGTCGCCGCATCGAGAGGGAGGGAATTCCCACTGTTTCTAATTGGAAATTGATTGAATTTGTGGGGATCACCCTCGATCGGTAAAACTATGTCGAGACCATATCGGCCTCACACATCCCCAACAGTATCAATAGTATATTGAAAAGGCTCTGCGGGCCCTTCTCCCAAATATGGGGAGAAAAAAAGGGGAATCGGATATAACCGTGAATCTTTCATCTCGTCCAACCCCTTTATAATGTTCTCCCCTTTATCTCTATGTAAAAAAAACCCCAATTAATATTTATACAAATCTAGCACTACTGCAGGAAAAAAGTACGAAAACCAACTCTAGAAAAAAGTTAATCTGTATTTTTATTATTTTTTCCCCCTCAAACTGAAGTATATTATTTTTTATTCTGTATGCCATAAAATATTTAATGACAGATAACATTTGTAACTGCAGTATTCATGCGATGTATTGCAACAAAACCTGATAAACAATCTCGCAAGTTTTCATACACAATATATCAAATTTTTATAACTTCCTCCATTCGGCTTGTAGGGATATGATATTGAAAAATAAAAATATCGTTTAATCAATTTTTAAATTTTTCATTTTTCTTAATAACACGGGTAACTAATACTACCAAGTCAACGATTGATCATGAATTTGAGTTTAATCATATAATGATCATGTTGAATTGATCATGTACTGAAGAAGAGACAAATACAACAGACCATTTTTCATTAAACATTTCCTTAAAAATTATTTTTAAAAAAATAATAAAAATAATAATAATATTAATACCATCCATCATAAAACACTTAAATTAAGATATCTTTGTTAAAAACTTTAAAAAAAGAAAGAATTATTTAAGGTTTTATCTGAACAGGACATTAACATAACAGCCAAGCAAAAGCAAAATGTCGAGTAAGCATATGCCCATTTCTCAATAGTTCTTGAGATATCAATTAATTTCTTTTTTTAACGTGTTCCACGAAAATTAATTTTCAAAAAAATGCGTAATATCTCAAAAACTAAATGAAATAGAGAAATTGGGCTAAGGAACAATTTTAAAAAGCATAAAAAAAAACTTTCAGAATCACTCATTTATTTTCAAATTATCAGCTGCTAAGCATCTATAAGTCCTGGTACATTTGAACATTTGGATTTATTGAAATTCGACCTCGAAATTCCTGAGCATATCTCACTCTTAATTGAGGGATGTTAGAAGTGTGACAATTTCAGAAAAAACTTTTGATTTTCATATTCTTTCAAATAGTACAGTTAAAGTTTGAAATCAACGCACTAGTTTTTGAATTATGGCGGATTGAATGTTACCAGATGTGAAATTTTGATCAGGATCACTACAACTTATAAAATAATAAAGACAATACTGCTCCCTTGATCCCTATAGACTCGAATTTTTCCAGTATGACCTCATGACTAATTGAATCGAATGCTATTTTGACATCGAGAAATAATATTAAACATTTTTTGCTTTCATCGAATCCCTTGACAATGTGACTAACTAGAAGTGACACGGCATCCTCAGTCCCTCTATTCGAACGAAATCCGAACTGATTGTTAGAAAGCAAAAGATTGTTTTCTGAGAATTCATCAAGTCTCCGCTTGATGCACTTCTCTAGAAGCTTTGCTAGATTAAATATAACAGATATAGGCCTGTAGTTTCCGGGTTCTGACTTCTCCCCCACCCTTATAAACAGGTGTAATCACCGCTAATTTAAATTTATCCGGAAAAGTTCCGTAAGTAAAGCATTTATTTAATAAGAATTCTAGTGGTTTAACTAAGTGAAGACAACTCGACTTAAGATACTGGGCTTTCAAACCATCTAGTCCTGGTGAACTATCATTATTTAACTTCATAATATACTCAGTTATTTCTTTTTCATTAACAGGGCTCAATTTCATTATCTGGTTATACTTAGTATTATTTTTATTGTTTTGAGTGGAACACTACACGTTACCTACACGTTTTTTTTAACCGCATCAGCTACTTTTGCTCCAACTTCTGCAAAGTAATGATTAAAAACATCAGCCAATTTTACCGGGTTATCATTATTAATTATTTTACCCTGACTAATAAGATATGTTATATCACTAGAGGACTTTGTCTTTTTATTTAAACTTTCATTTATTGTACCCCAGATATTTTTAGTTATTATTACTTTGTATGATTTTTTCTTTGAAATACATGTTCTTAGATTTGTTTATTAATTTAGTAATCATGTTCTTATAATAAATATGTTTATCTCTAATTACCCTTTCATAGGGATGTTTTCTTCTCTGATGGTAAAGTTTGTCTCTTATTCTTATAGAGCGTAGTATACCAGTTGATAAGTATGACTTTTTAATTCTAGTTTTGCAAGTTATATTCTTAGTAATTTCCCTAGTGCTTGCTTCCAGAGCTGATTTTAGCTTATCAAGTATATAATCGGTAATATCATTGACATTGCCTATCGAGTATAAATTACCCCAGTCTATTTTCTCTATCAGTTCTTTTAAATTCTCTTTGTTAACTTTTATTATTTTTATTTCTTTATTTTGTTTGATATTATTATTGTTCCCGTAATTAATAGTGATTCCCGTAGGAAAATAAGATAGTTTAACAGAAAATAAGATAATTGCGTCGAGAGAAAACGAGGCTCCGACTCGACCAGCCAGGTGGAGGCGGTGACGAGTCGACCCATGTGAACACCTACGTTAAATCTTGCAGATCGAGCCGACTCGACCGCCGAGTCGTTCTGAACCGCCTCGTGTGAATGTAGCCTAACACTTGTGGAAAGCGTTTAATTTTTCTCGCCATTTTGTCCAAAAACATCAAAATTTTGCGTGTCTCCCCCCCCCCCCCCCCCTTAAACTGTATTTCCGCAGTTTATAAAAATATGCGTTCTGGAAAAATGGGAAACTTTTTTTTTTTAAATTTTGAGTGAGGTATCAAATGAAAGGTATTGAAGAGTAGATTACAAAAATATATAACTCTTGTGGAAAGTGTTTAATTTTTCATGCCATTTTGTCAAAAAACGTCATTTTTTTGCGTCGCAGACAACGATGAGAGCAAAAATAATAGGCTGGGCGGTGTTCTCCTTTAGTTCCCTGTCATGTCTACTTGACGAGAATTTCCAATACACTGAAATGTGAGCAAAAATTAATGTCTAGGGTGAGTAGATACTGGATAGCGGTAAGCGGCAAGCGTCAACATTATTCGCTCAGACGCTCCAGCTTGTCGTAGACGGCCGTCACCTACTCCATTGGACTCAATGTAAACATAAACATAAGCGGCACCTCTTTGCCACTCACCTTTCGTATAGTACCGTTAGATTGAAGCTTAAGACCTAGAACCGTCTATAGAAAAGAACTGTTAAGAGAGGTGACAAAATTATCACATCAAATCATTCTATAATGTTTCTGACCATTTATTCTATAATTTATAGTATCTAGATTTCATGAGGATTCATTGTCTTAAATAATGTAAAGTTGTATGTATCGGCTCTTATGTGCCAGTAAAGGCACACACCACGTAGTGTCGCAAATGCAGACGCATATTCCTCGTTACAACAAATTGAATTTCTAAATCTATCTCTTGAAGTAGACTGAGTTTGAGATTGTCAGTATCTTAATGATAAGATCAACCCCATTGACTATAACCTCTCATATAACAACTTCCTTTGAATTGAATCAATTGAAAATTATAAAATCCCCTTAAGCATTATTCCTGCATGGTTCAAAACACTTCAGACGTGATTTACTCCTGAACATGGGATTTAATAAGACTCTGTTCACGACACCGAAAATTAAGCCTACTTTGACCTCCTAAACACCATCATTGAAGTAAGTTCTTTACCGAAACACAAGCTGTTAAGATTTCTACAGCCTAGGTAATTTTATAGGGTAGGTTTCCTTGACCAGTCTTATAAATCTAGATCTTCCGAAGGAGACAGAGTCACAAATGACCCAGTTTCAAATGTCTTTTATCATGAGTAACTCCCTTGAGAATGACCCCTGTAATAGGATTAACAAAATCTCTCACGTGGTCTCCTCCGGAAGATCTAAACATTTATTCTAGCCAATGTAGCCTCATCAACACATCAATGAAGTTTCAAGCAATTTAAGCTTTACAATGTTTAGCTAAGAGTATAGATTAATGCTTTATTGTTTCTTTATGTTATCTATCATATTATAAAACATTTGAAAGTGAGATAACACACTAGAGAGAACGTTTTAGTTGTAATAATAAGTAAATGAAAGCGCTATTTAATAACAATAAGTGAGATAATGTGTTTCTTATTTCGTTTATTGGAACCATTTTAAAGCATGCAAGCAATACAGATAATATTGAGCTTTTTTCAACATGAAACGTGGATAGATATAAGATGTCTGTTTCTTGAATGCTATTTATGGTATGCTAATGCAATAAAATATATAAATAAAATAAAAGTAATAAATAAAAATATATTAGTAAATTAGAGATTGTTCTTGGTAGCATTCAATTCTGCAGTAGTTGGGTCTATTAAGGAAATAAAAAGCTCACTTTTGCAATATTTCGACCCCTCCTTAGGTATAATTAATTGTTGTAATGATAACAGAAGGGAGAAAATAATAAATTAATAAAATATATTTCATGAAGTTAAAAATACATATATTAAATAGAGGATATATATCACAAGTGACATGACTATTACCTGACTTCAAAAGAAATGACGAGAATCAAAAAGATTCAAATAAAATAATTGAAGAATAAAACTAGTATAATGTAAGATAACTTCTAGTCTACCAGCTTGAGAATGACCCAAGGAGGGGACGAAATATTGCAAAAGTGAGCTTTTTATTTCCTTAATAGACCCAACTACTGCAGAAAAATATATTAATTATAAAAGCAAATTATTTTATTACAAATACAAGAATAAATGTATTGTGTTAAAATGTCTCTTGGCCTCTGCCACTTACCGTGTAGTGGAGGATTGCAAGGCATGTGATTAAGATGTGATTTCGGACCATGGTTTAGTATAACTATGGAAGGTCACATCGGGAAATAGCGAACAAAAGAAACTTGGAAATCAGTATGGAGGATAAGATTGGACTTTAAATAAAGAGCGTTAAGTTCATTTCTAAGGATCTTGGACTATAGGGATTGCAGTAGGTGGGCATTCGAAGGCTTGGTGAATCTCCAGATTTCTATGTAATATGCTCACGAAGGTTGAATTATGGTTTTGTAGAAGAGCAATTTCTTGTTAATCGTACAAAGCTTGGTGTTTATCTATTAAGCTTCATTTATAAATTTTGTTGTAATGTCTGCAGATGAGTTTGATCTTATTTTCTCTATTTCTAAAAGTTATAAAGATGTTGTTAGGAGCAAGCAGTTGGATTCTCTGAAACTAAGTAGCTAAGAATGTTTTTAGTGTAAGTTTCTGAGTTATTTCTTGGCACTATCCAGTCATTAAGATTTCATAACAAGTTGAGTTCAGGGGAAGTGATACGGTAAAATGTTCTAAGAAACTTCTCCAATTCACTTATCTCTCGGAAATTGGTCAGTTTAAACCTTTACTCAAAAGATATAAAAGGTTTTTTCAACCTGCAATTGATTTTTTTTTTAGGAGAATAACATTTTCATTAATTGAAAATAAGCAATTTTTCATTGCTACGAGGACTTGATCAATATTCAGAAATAAAAACAAATTGTCTAGTATGACTTTAATACTTTTGGTTAGTTCGAGTATTTGAACCATTTTTAGTCTTGGTTTGAGTAACTCTATTTTTATCATTACACATATTACAATAATGAGTATCTAATTAAGATTGAAAATTAGTCCGAGACAACTCAGACAAACTTTCAATTATACGAATTCGTAATAAAGAATGTTTTACTTACAATGAATGACTCAACAATACAAATAATATCGCATTGTTTAAAAATTGTTACCTCTGTATTGTCTAGTTCCCAAATATTTCCGAAACCTTCTACATTCCAGTAAGTTACACAAATTGTTTTCCTGTTTGAAGTTGAGGTCGATAAAGTCAGGTGCTGTTGGGTGGCAGGCGTGGTTGGGTTAAAAAATCATCGAGGGTTTCTTGACCGATGCGTCGCTTTTTTGGTTACCTTAGAAGACTTTTTCTGTTTGTTGTTGGTCGCAATGTTTATTTCTTCAGACGTCGAGTTTTCATCGGATAGTGTGTGCGGTTCCTTAATTTTTTAGTCGTAAAGAGCTTGGAGATTTTGTACAGTATACAGCTGTCCTTCTATAAGCAACTTATCATATTTTAGTCTTGCTCTCTTTCCTTTCTCTTTTTCCTTAACTTTGCTATAACCTGTCGGTTGTGTGATTTCATACCCAGGCGACGGATCATATCTAGTTCTTTCAAGTCTAAATCCACCTCCATCTTAGAGTTTATCAGTTCTAAGACCCTATATTCAAGTTCTGTTGTAGATTCATTTTCGGTTTCATCGATGTTATAAAATATTAAGTTATTCCTTCTCTGGATTTCCTTGGCCAATTCATGTATCGGGTTAGTAATTCGGTTTCGCAGGCTGCTAATCTCGGATTCGAGTAGATGATTTTTTGATTCCAAAGTATTGACTCTATCCGTTATTCCTTTAATTTCATCTGCCATCTGGCTTACTGATGATTTTACCTGCGATACATCCTTACTTACTTTACTTACGTCTGATTGCACCTCGATCATTTTATGCATAAGGTCTGCCAGTGTTATTTCACTACCCATGATGTAATTTGTTTTATCTTTCAGATTTTGAATTATAAATGTGATATATTCACTTGGGCTAGTAGCTAGTGGAAGTCTATAAATTAAGTGTCCACAAGTTTTATATATTTTTATTATTCATTAGATCTTCAATTTAGAATTATTTTTAATTAATTATTGATTTATTATTTAAATGTATATGCGGTGAGATTTTGATAATATAAATAGCAATACAAATTTTCTTAGTGCTTGGGGAATGCCTAATTATTAGAGCCTAACGCTGTGTTTGTAAACAGAAAGGTATTCTTCTAATCCGGCTGATTGTTTATATCCGGGAAGGTCACTTTCCCCCTCTGTGCTTTCGGTGTTCACCAGTTCTTCGTTTGGGCTCGTCTATCTATAACTATGACATCTTGCAGATAACACAGCTAACCGCTTAGTTTAATGTATTAATATAAAAATATCAGTGGCTCCGCTAGGGCTCGATCCACCGAGCAGCCAATCTTCGATCTTCTACTGTTATAAGGTTTTTTTTATCGTTTGCGCCACGGAACCAGGTTATGGAGACGTTCGCACTTTCTACCTGGTTAGGTATTTTAATCGAGGCGTCAAGGACAAATAGGTTACTTAGGTTCTTAATTATTCAATGTTTAAATATATTTCTAGAATTATAAATCAAGGAGAATATGAAATGTAGAGTAACCTTTATATTCAGCTAGGTGAGTTGAAAAAAAAAGTGAACTTCTATAAAATTGAAGAAAGCAAGCAAAGTTAGATCCCACGCCTTGGCACTGTTGGTATAAAATTCAACAATTTAATGTTTCTAGTTGATGCCACGGTAAAATAACACTATACACTTAGGAACTAAGTCTTCCTGATAAGAAATAGCATAAAATTTATATCACAATAGTGAAAATATTATTATATTATCTAAAAGAATTGATTAGCTAAATCCACTCGTTATCGCACTTATAACCTCACTCCCCTTATAAACATATATAAGATATATATATAAAAAAATATATTTATTAATACCTAATTATTAATTATGTATTTTATACCCCATAACATTACTAATTGAGAATAAAATTTCTCTGAATTGAATTATAAATAAATAGTAACTTCAACATTCAACTAAAAATATATAAACAACAGAAGTAACCAAAATATAAACTTCCTCCGTTCCCCGGAAGGTTTCCAAGGAAACTAGAGCTACTCACCAGCGGTCAGAGTTGAGAAAACAGGGATGAGCGTTTGGAGCATCTTCTTCGTCCCGATTGTTTACTGAGACTAACCGCTCTCTCTATTCCCAGGTCAGCTGAGCTGCAAGCCTTGCACTCCCCTCTTGAAGCTAGAGGGGCTGGAATGCCAACTTGCAATTCAGCTGATCTGGGAATAGAGAGACCTACTAACTATAACAAACGATAATTTAAAAACTAATTAATATAAATACAAAAGCAGCCCCTATCTGCACACTACACTTATGTTAAAGGGCTTTCGGAAAAAATACAAAAAACGTTAAAACGTAATGATTGTGACCATATCAATTTTGCTCACAATCCTAAAGACAAATTAATGCATTATTACAACAATTATGAAAGATGATAATTCAAAGATGTTGATAATTCATTAGTATGGTACAGCGCACAGCGTATGAAGATTATTTTGATATTTTGAGCAGAAGAGAGGGGGATATAAGATCATCCTTCCAGCTTCTGCAAAACGAATCTAAGAGAGCCAGGCTAAGCATAAATGAGGGCAAAACAAAGTACATGGAAAGGACCCGAAACCGAGGAATACCGAGAGATGGTCTAGAGATTGATGAGTACAGGTTTGAGAAAGTATCAACCTTCAAGTATTTAGGCTCACTCTTGACTGAGAACAATAAAAATAGTTTTGAGATTAAGGGTAGAACAAAAGCAGGAAATAAAGCCTACTTTTCTCTACAGCGTCTTCTTAAGTCAAAGCTACTAAGCTGGAACTCAAAAAAGCAAATATATTATAATTATCAACGGGATATAGACAGAGAAAAATATACTCCAGCGCCGGGACTCGAACCACAGGCCTCTATATTTCCAGTATAGTGATCTTGCCAACTAAGCGACACTGAAGAATAGTTTCCTCTGTCAATAACGATAGCTAGTTGGCAAGAGCACTATACTGGAAATATAGAGGCCCATTGTTCGAGATTTATTGTCTCTAGCAAGAGTCAATCCTGGTCATAGAAATTAAGCGAGGGCGATTAAGATAGCTAGGGCATGTGGAGAGAATGCCGGTGAAGAGCTGTCAGCAAGGTCCATCGACTCAAGCCTGAAGGCAGAAGACTACGAGGCCGACCACGCAAAAGATGGCTGGACGACGTCGAGGATGATCTGCGGAGTCTTAATGTGAGGCAATGGAGAGGGAAGGCACAAGACAGAGACGAGTAGAGGAGGCCCGAGCTCTTCAAGGGCTTTAGCGCCGCGGAGTAGTAGTAGTCATAGAAAGATAAAAAGTTTTACGAGTCTTACTTATATTAAAGGGCTTTCGGAAAAAATAAAGTAAAAAAAACTTAATGATTGCGACCATATCAATTTTGCTCACAAACCTAATGACAAATTAATGCATTATTACAACAATATGAAAGATGTAATCAATACATAAAATAGATCCGGATTAATTTACAAAATTGATAGCAATAATTGTGACAAATCGTATATAGGAGAAACATAGCAAAAATTAAAAAAAAAAAAAAAAAAAAAAAATAGACAATACCAACACAAAAATGATATCAGAAATAATAGCCAAAAAACTGCGCTTTCACTTCACATTTTAAAATTTTTAAGGTTTTGGTAGTATTTATACTACGGAAAGATTAAATTTTACTTCAAATCAAATTATAATTATCAATAACTATGGGAGACATACAGAGAAAAATAGACCCCCGCACCGGGAGTTGAACCACGGGTCCTCCTATTAATCCGTTACAGGTGCTCTTACCAACTGAGCTATACGGGAGAATGATCTTTCTCTGTCGTTAGCGATACAAATTCCCCAAATCCAAGCTTTCAATCTTTTCCACAAATCTAGCAAGCCAAATATTCACGGCAATTTTTAATACAGGACATAATTTCGTGTTTGATGAAACAAAAATCTTAGGATACGAACAAAATACTAAAGAAAAGGAGAATATCAGAGGCATTCAACATTTATAAAAGGATAAATAGTGCGGTCAACCATAAAACAGATTCTTGTAATATAAATAAAAATTATTATGAAAAAAAAGGTAGGAACAAAAAACCATAATAATAAATAAGTCAAATTGTATTTAAAAATTACTAATAATAAGTACTATAAAATATTAGAAATGGCGACAATAATAATATCAATAATCAAATAATTATCAATGATAATAAAAATATTAACAGTAAAGTAGTCATAACATAATATACACATAAGTATTATAATGTATTAATATTCAATATTAAATAAACAATTAAATTAAATATTAGAAGGTCGGTTTCTTTTCTTACTGAAAAGAGGAAGATTTTAGAATTTGTAGCAGTGACAATTTAGTTCGACTGCCCTCTCCCAGATAGCGCCACGATCAGTTATCAGTTATAAGACACATTAGTAGAAAGTTTCTCTTTCTGTAGAAGTAAATATTAATTAATTTCTTACAACAATATATTGCATATCAACGACCTAGCACATAGACATTTTTCGTATATCAATTCATTGTATTTAAATAATTATTTCTTCCAATAAATCAATTCTAATCAGTAGATATTCTCAGTGATAAATTCTATGTAAAAATTATATACACCATATAAGTTATTCCTTACTTATGAATTGTTTCATTAATTATATTTTAATTAGTTCTTTGTGTAGCCCATGATTGTGTTTAATTATATATTTGTTAGTTTGATAAAATGTTTTAAATTTAGACTCCCTCTAAGGGAGGTAGATTTTTTAAGTACTTAATATTTAAAAGAGGCGGCAGGTTTAGCGGGTTAAAGCGGGGTGGCCTTGAGCTGGTCTTAACACAACTGGCGTTGCTGGCGGTAAGCGGTGGAAGAGCGATAACTAGCGCTAGTATCGCATCTTCTCTCACTCCCTTCCTCTAACGTAAGGGCCGCGTTTGTACACGGAGGCGTAAGCCTAGTGATTATCATATGTACCAAACTCTCATCATTAAATATCCACCAGTGACAATTTCTCCAAATAATTAATAGGGAGAAAGACGACCACCAGTGGCAGTAAGAAAAGTTGGTATTAAGTGGACTATAGTTTAAATCATATAGCGGATTGGATAGGGCAGAGTAACATAGAAGTATTAACATAATAAAATAGAATACATATAAAGAAAAACTTACCGACTGCGACCTGTAGTTAGTGACAAACTTATATGCGGGATGCGGATAGCAGCGGTGGAAGAGAGGAGGTTGAGAGGACTCTCAGCTGACACGTCTCGTCCAGCTCAAGGCGTCCATAGCAATACTAATTAGCGGAAGCGGAGCGATATCGATGTGGGCTAGTCCCCACTATCACTCATTGTTTACAATCAACGCCTCGGAGTCTATCCATTACCCACAAACTCCTAACCATACCCGCCGCCCAAGAATCGTCGGGGATTCTTAAGGGAAATTAAAAGTAACTTCTAAAAATTAAGCGAAAAGTATAAAACTATTAATAATAATTCTAGGTTCTACCGGTCTAGGTTCAACTACAGTAAATCAAACTAAAGCTGTTGCTTGTATTGAGTTCAAACCCCCTACTTCTAATGAACCTCTCCTCTCTACTCAGGTCGTGGTCCTGGAAAAGCTTGCTGGTGCTCTTCCCTCTCAGCATTAAACTTTAAAACAGGAGCATTTTTCACATCTTCCTCTAGCTGACCCGGAGTTTTGTACCCCTGCTCCTCTCAACGGAATCCTTGGTATGGACGTTTTCCCTCTTATATGTAGTGGTGCCCATCGGAATGTTGGACCAGGATTGCCTAGTGCTCTTCCTTCTATTTTCGGATGGATAATTATGGGTCCGGTCTCTTCTACTCTTCGTTACTCTGCCTTTTTCGGACAGTCTAATCTCGATCAGGTGTTAAGGCAGTTCTGGGAAATAGAACATCCCCCCTCTCTGAATATTCCTGCTCCTGAAGATGAAGCATGCAAAAATATTTTTGTTTCTCGCCATAAATGAAACCCAGACGGTCGTTATATCGTCCCTCTTCTCCTTAAGGACAATCACCCTGAACTGAGTGGTTCCTTCGGTTATGCTCTAAGTTGTCTCTTTATCACCTAACGTAGACTGGCTACAAACCCTGTACTCAATACTTCTTATGATGATTTCATGCGTGATTATGAAGAAACTGGTCATATGAGAAAACTTGAATCACCTCTTCCTAACTCGTTCAGCATCCCTCTTCACGCTCATACTCATTTTCAATGTTTAGGAATAATTTTATGCTGGATATTAACTTGATTTTATAGAATTATTCATTTGTAATAAATAATTCAAAATTAAACCTTCTATAGATTTCTAAAAAAAAACAAAAAAAAAACATAATAATCTGGTTGTTGGCATTGTGGTTTGTCAATTATGGTAACATTTGTTCTATATGAATGTAATATAAGCACAAGCATATTGAGGTAATGAGAGAGAGGGTCCAATGAATAGCGTATTCTGAACTAAGGTAGTTGGGAAGAGATGACTACGTAGAAGTAATTAATTGATTGGCTACGCATACCAACGCACGAAAAAGAGGGCAAGCAAACAACCATCCACACCCTTATAGCGAGCTCTCCAGTTCAAACCCTGACTGATTTAACCCAATGTCTCTAGAACCACTGGACTTATGACCATGGTATTTTGTAGTCAGTTATGGTCCCCTTAGCCCATAGGACCTCGCTTAGAAATGATTCAACGACCCACCACCTTGATTTAAGGTGGCGGACATTTAAATTTAAAATTCAGTATCTCTGAGTCCCATTTGAACCAGATCTTTGAAACTTGGATGTTAGCTTCCTTCTATGATGCAAACTTCTTTTGTGAATAGGTTTGGAGGAATTGGTGGTTTGTTTCAAGATATTGGCCATTTATGTATGAGAAACTAAGCCCTC
Organism: Gerris lacustris; assembly: GCA_951217055.1. Lineage (NCBI taxonomy): Eukaryota > Metazoa > Arthropoda > Insecta > Hemiptera > Gerridae > Gerris > Gerris lacustris. The sequence goes on from OX578285.1 coordinate 14,840,181, forward strand.
TCACTCACATAATTATTACAGCTTCATTAAAGCATCTACTAACAAAAATAAATTTCCAACCTGGGTTACAGGAAGCCAAAACCTCACGCTAGATCTAAAAAACACTCAGTTGGCATTCATTACTAATTAGGTATTTTTGCAAATGAAAAATTACATTATGCAATATCATGTATTGATGGAGGCTACTATAAAGCTAAAGAATTTAATACTACATGTTTACTTATTTTAATTAGTGTATGATTATACGAAATCATTTAGAGTAATTGGAAATCTACATCAGTTATATGTAGGAATGAAATAGTCTACCTCTCCTAATTATGAAAATGATGTATATATTGTAATATTATAAATGTAAATTGTAAAATGTTTAATAGACCAGGGTAAATTAGTTTAGTCATTAAGTTAATTAATTCCTTACTGAAATAATTGAAGTTCTCGTTCTATGTTTTAGCTTCTGAGCTTACCCAAGGTATCGCAGAGTAATAGAATCATTATTCTAAGAAACATTTTTACATTTAAATATAATTGTATATAAATACAATTAGTAAATTAAGGGTAAAACTCCGTTTTCTTTTTAAGTGGTTGTTAGTTTTGCGCCAAATTACCCATATCCTGGAATTTATAAATTTGTATATTTGCGTTATATATATATATGTATTACTCTATATCAATTCGGTACAATAATTCTGATTAAGAAATATATTGGTCTAAATTTTGATTTAGAAATAATTTTAACATCTCCATTCATTACCAAGACCTTTCGTTAAAAAAGGGTGCTGATAGATTTCCGTTTTGTTGGCATCTTCAATCTTATAATTTGCTACAAGGGAAGATTTTCAACTCTTAGAAGTATTGGGTCGATTTACGGATTTAGCATCTAGAAACTGGATTCCCCGTCGAATTACAACGAACCCTCCTGAGGGTCTTGTGAATACCGGAGCAAACTCTAAATCTCCCTTTTTTAGAAATGGATTTCTAACCAGCTTCAGAGGGCAACATGACCCAACCACGATATTGATATATGTATGTACTATTTTTTTATCACGTTTTTTCCCCAACCTTCTTTGAAAGTAACGCTTGTGGGATGATCGTAATTGGGGAGAAGGCATAAATGAAAATATGCTCATAATTTGCTTTAGGGATCCTTGCTCTCGGATCGTTGGTAATAATAAAGAATCAACTTAATATGATATTTACATTTACATGCATGTAAAAACTTTAGAAAAAACCGGCAAATAAATGTATTACCTTTAAGAAATGCAAGCCAATATTATTTTAACGCTAAACACGTTCTGACCCAATATAGAAAACATTGAAATTCATCCGAATATGTGCTTGCCCATTGAAAAGCCGTACATAATGTGTAGTGTTATTTTATGTCCTATCTAATATAATGTGATAACACCCTTAAATAAGAACACGTGCTGTGATGCGGGACACCCGGTATGAACGAAGTTCCTTACGCTTTTCAATAAATATAAATTATAAAATCACACTGCCAAGTATACGATGCCAACTACTTATACATGGTGGAGTTAATAATAAGACAAAATTAAAAGTAAGTAACTATTTGTACTTAGCGGAGTTGAGGTAAAATTAAAAGAAAAGTTTTTTTTTTTTCACAGAAGCCAGAATCTTGCAATAAATATGTATTGAATATTGAGAAAATAGTTAATCATGACGAGTTAACAGTTAAAGACAATGATTTTAGTATAAAGCCGATTAGTAAGGGAACAGGACTGTTCCCTAACCCTTGCTCCCCGGCCAGACTCCAATATATCACTTCCTATACACAACAACTTCTGCTTGAATGAGGTTGAAATTTTGCATGCCTGCTTCAATTGTACTATAGACGATGCGTTTAAAGTTTTATTAAAATCGTTACGTTAGAACGCAAGATATCAGTGAATACGTTGTTTTCTCTGTTTAAAGTTTTATTAAAATCGTTACGTTAGAACCCAAGATATCAGTGAATACGTTGTTTTCTCTATTTGAATTGTTTAGGTCCGCTTTAAAATTTAGCAATCTTAAAAACTTAATAGCGGTTTGGTGTTGGTTTGATAAAAAATTATTATTTAAATAAGTTTATCTCATTAAATAGATGAAGTAAGAATTTTTTCCCGTCCTAAAATTTCAATTTTACATTGATGCTAACTTTTACGCGAGCGTTGCGCGCGAACGCTTGGGTGGATCATGTTGTTTAACGAACTCGTCCTGGGCATTGGTAAAATAAACATGTGTGCCAAATTTCAACTAGACGGTCATCTTTTACTCAAGTTATCGTGTTATAGGTCAATTTCATGAAGGTCGATTTTGCGACGGTCCAGACGCTGTAACGTGCCATAAGGAACTTCGTTCCAATATTTTTTCTTAAATTTAATAGAGATAATAATAACCCAGGTAGCGAAAAATCCACATTGTATTTTATGCAGGCTCAATCACTTCATAAAGCCATTTTTATTTAATAGATAATCACTACTCACATTTGAATGTTGGTGACCCCGAACATATGGACTATCACAGGACGGATCACCAACATCCACTTGATACAATTATCAGTGTGAAACAAGTGATGAACAAGACAGTGTGATACACTTTACGGGGATTCAAACTATCATGGGATAAATTTGTGTTTAGACTTTAGTTTCGAGTGAGTTGAGATTTCGCAATTACTTGACTTTACCAATTTCCCGATACGTTTACGGACATTCTACGTAAAAGACCTTCAATCTTTGCTTGGCCTTATTCATCGTTTAATCTTTGCTTCATACTTTAATTTGAGAAGTATACATTTTCATCGCGATAATTGGTTGTGCATTGCATTAAATGGAGGAAGATCTGGGATCCATTCCGAAATGTTTTTATTAATGTTTAGGCAATTTTCTGATTATTTCACTCATACAATGTGCCCTAAGAGGATTTTCGATTTTCCAAGGTTTTGTGGAAAAACCTTAAGTTCTACATAAGGCTTGAAACAATATTATTTTTGTTTCCACTTTATTTCAGTGGGGGACAAAGAGCTCAACTTGTGGAAATTGATAACGGTCTACTACGCCTCCCACTTTCATACATAATATATATATATATATATATATATATATATATATATATATATATATATATATATATATATATATTATTCATTGTCTTTTGTTTTTTATTATAATTTTTTTGATATTTGTTAATTAGTTAATCTATTTTATTGCATACATATTATGTAAGTAAGTAAGTAAGTAATCCATTTATTGGAAATACATTAAATTCAAAACATTTTTAGGTTTTTTTCAAATCCTGATTTACATAAATATTTCCAAATCAGCTGGTAGCTGTGGATAATTTGGAGATTACATTTTAATACAATAACTGACCTATCATAATCTATACATATTTTTTTTTATAATGTGCGATTTTTAAATAAAACTATACTTTTTTACATTTTTCTAAAACTATTTTTTCATTCCGGAGATAGCCAAGCTTGGACATACACATTTTCCATCCTGCGCCACTCTGTCCTGTCTATTGCTACTCTTTTCCACGTAGCTCCTCCACAACATTTCAACATTTCCTCATTTCTTCATCCCACTGTTGAGCAGGTCTTCCTCTGTTGCGAGTCAGGCCCCTTGGATACCATTCTAAGATTTTCCTGCTCCATCTTTCATCTGTCACCCTGATGATATGGCCGGCCCACCTCCACTTTCGCTCAGTTACCACTTTCCCAATGTCATCCATTTCCGTCTGTAGTCTTATCCATTTGTTAGTTTCTCTATATTTTCTGGTTATCTTCAACATGCTCCTCTCCATCCCTCAAACGGCTTTTCTTAGCATATCTATGTTTTTCCTTGTCAGAGTCCATGTCACATGCATATGTCATAACCGGTTTAACTACGCTATTCCACAATTTGGTCTTCTCTTAAACTTTTACATTAGATCTAAAGAGTTTTTTATATTTATTGAATGCCATTCCTATTCTCCTACTGATTTCCCTATTTGAGCTGTTGGTCTTTGTGATCAGTTGACCCAGATATATAAACTCTTCAACATGATCAATGTTTTCTTCTTCAATCATAATTGGGATGTTACTTCTACAGTTTACGGTCATGATTTTTGTACATATTATGTACATTGTATTTTATTATTGTATTGTTAGAGTGCCTCTCTCGTGGTGTGCATTCACTGTAGAGGACTCACGTTAAAAATTAAAATAAATAAATATTAGTATCCTAACCACCTCTAACCATCAAATACTTAATCTATAATATCCAATTCATTAGTAGGTTTCTAACTTCAATTGTGATTTGCATATTACAAAATTTAATTATTAATTATATGGGATTGATTCTTAAACGCAGGGATTGGTTGTTCTTTCCCCCCGTGGCAGGATGCTATTCTATTTGTCGTTCTTCCTCTTTACAACAATTTGTTCCTAAATATTCGTATTTTTAACTTTCATTAAAATCTTGCACACAGATGAATTCCATAAGTATAATTATATGCCAAAAAACAGACTATTGTTCTATTAAAGCGAACACAAATTAAGTGTTAAGTGTGCAAGTGTGTGTGTTAAGTGTTTATTTCGTAAGAATTTACGAAATAAAACGGTGAAATAGAATTGTCAGAAATGATCGGTCTAGAAACAAGTAGTTCGCTCTAAGAATTATACAGAAACAAAAGAATATAAGTATTTATAAAAAAAGGGATCGAAGAAACCGAAACTTAATGTTTTATGTATGAAAGTGGGAGGCGTAGTAGACCGTTATCAATTTCCACAAGTTGAGCTCTTTGTCCCACACTGAAATAAAGTGGAAACAAAAATAATATTGTTTCAAGCCTTATGTAGAACTTAAGGTTTTTCCACAAAACCTTGGAAAATCGAAAATCCTCTTAGGGCACATTGTATGAGTGAAATAATCAGAAAATTGCCTAAACATTAATAAAAACATTTCGGCATGGATCCCAGATCTTCCTCCATTTAATGCAATGCACAACCAATTATCGCGATGAAAATGTATACTTCTCAAATTAAAGTATGAAGCAAAGATTAAACGATGAATAAGGCCAAGCAAAGATTATAGGCCTTTTAAGTAGAATGTCCGTAAACGTATCGGGAAATTGGTAAAGTCAAGTAATTGCGAAATCTCAACTCACTCGAAACTAAAGTCTAAACACAAATTTATCCCATGATAGTTTGAATCCCCGTAAAGTGTATCACACTGTCTTGTTCATCACTTGTTTCACACTGATAATTGTATCAAGTGGATGTTGGTGATCCGTCCTGTGATAGTCCATATGTTCGGGGTCACCAACATTCAAATGTGAGTAGTGATTATCTATTAAATAAAAATGGCTTTATGAAGTGATTGAGCCTGCATAAAATACAATGTGGATTTTTCGCTACCTGGGTTATTATTATCTCTATTAAATTTAAGAAAAAATATTGGAACGAAGTTCCTTATGGCACGTTACAGCGTCTGGACCGTCGCAAAATCGACCTTCATGAAATTGACCTATAACACGATAACTTGAGTAAAAGATGACCGTCTAGTTGAAATTTGGCACACATGTTTATTTTACCAATGCCCAGGACGAGTTCGTTAAACAACATGATCCACCCAAGCGTTCGCGCGCAACGCTCGCGTAAAAGTTAGCATCAATGTAAAATTGAAATTTTAGGACGGGAAAAAATTCTTACTTCATCTATTTAATGAGATAAACTTATTTAAATAATAATTTTTTATCAAACCAACACCAAACCGCTATTAAGTTTTTAAGATTGCTAAATTTTAAAGCGGACCTAAACAATTCAAATAGAGAAAACAACGTATTCACTGATATCTTGCGTTCTAACGTAACGATTTTAATAAAACTTTAAACGCATCGTCTATAGTACAATTGAAGCAGGCATGCTAAATTTCAACCTCATTCAAGCAGAAGTTGTTGTGTATAGGAAGTGATATATTGGAGTCTGGCCGGGGAGCAAGGGTTAGGGAACAGTCCTGTTCCCTTACTAATCGGCTTTATACTAAAATCATCATCTTTAACTGTTACTCGTCATGATTAACTATTTTCTCAATATTCAATACATATTTATTGCAAGATTCTGGCTTCTGTGAAAAAAAAACAACTTTTCTTTTAATTTTACCTCAACTCCGCTAAGTACAAATAGTTACTTACTTTTAATTTTGTCTCATTATTAACTCCACCATGTATAAGTAGTTGGCATCGTATACTTGGCAGTGTGATTTTATAATTTATATTTATTGAAAAGCGTAAGGAACTTCGTTCATACCGGGTGTCCCGCATCACAGCACGTGTTCTTATTTAAGGGTGTTTTCACATTATATTAGATAGGACATAAAATAACACTACACATTATGTACGGCTTTTCAATGGGCAAGCACATATTCGGATGAATTTCAATGTTTTCTATATTGGGTCAGAACGTGTTTAGCGTTAAAATAATATTGGCTTGCATTTCTTAAAGGTAATACATTTATTTGCCGGTTTTTTCTAAAGTTTTTACATGCATGTAAATGTAAATATAATATTAAGTTGATTCTTTATTATTACCAACGATCCGAGAGCAAGGATCCCTAAAGCAAATTATGAGCATATTTTCATTTATGCCTTCTCCCCAATTACGATCATCCCACAAGCGTTACTTTCAAAGAAGGTTGGGGAAAAAACGTGATAAAAAAATAGTGCATACATATATCAATAGCGTGGTTGGGTCATGTTGCCCTCTGAAGCTGGTTAGAAATCCATTTCTAAAAAAGGGAGATGAACTCCTGTAAAGAGAATATCATGTAAAGAGTATCTAATTGATCGTTAAAGGTGGTTAACTTCTGATCCCCTGCATAAAATAATCGATGTCTAGAGGTTAAGATACTAATGCCCTGTATAGATTAAGAAGTAATTGATGGTTACTACTGATTTTATTCGCGGTATAAATTAACTGTAAAGTAGCGTGACTGTACCATTATTGTAACATTATTTTTCCTCGTTAGAATCAAAATATAACAGTAAAATGAGGGTTAACGACCAGTGCAACTTAAGTAGAAAATGCCAGAAGATACAGAAACTCTCCAATTACATTTCACACAACCCCTATAACTTTTAACTTCTTTCAAAAACAACAACTTTTACCACGAAGAATTAGACGGGTAAAAGCAGAAGGAAACCTCACCCTACATCTTATTCTTAATGGTGCTACATTATCAAGTTACTTCAAACTTCTTGTATCATTTTCTGCTTCTAAATTCAAGATGACTCTTGGCCCGGAGAAAAGGCTCTAATGTGTAACACTTCCACCAACTTCAAGACACACCTTTTATTGTTATATTAAATAATAATAATAATATTTATTTCCACCAAAATAAAATACATATAATATAAAAAATATAAATAAATAAAGTGAGGGCCCTCAGTATGTGTTTTTTTTTACCTAGAGTGAGGACCCTGTCTCTACATATCTAATTAGTAAATTATTTTTAAAGACATATATATATATATATATATATATATATATATATATATATATATATATATATATATATATATGTGTGTGTGTGTGTGTGTGTGTGTGTCACGCAAAAATGGCACATAGTAACTGTTCCAACATCAGACTTACGTCATCAAAATGTTGGCTCGGTATTACGCCATGTCCTGCATCGTTTCGTCGCGTCCGACTCAGTTGTCTGTGTTTGCAGTGTGCAAACAATGTATTGTTATTAGTAATGTGTTTTTGCCAGCCAGGTAAATATGGCGGTGTGAGAGCACACTCGTCTCTGATAAGTCCTATATCTGATCTTCTTGGTCTGGTATAGGTCCAGAGTTGGGTGGGCATCGTCGGGCCCCTGATGAGTTGGACGCGACGAAACGAGGCGATGGCTTAATGCCGAGCCAACATCTTAATAAAGAAATAAATTGGCATATTATAATAATATAAATAAACTTGGATATAAATAAACATTGATCATAAATATAACAATACCTATTACCTTACACCTTTCCCGTGAGTGTTGTTTATCCTTAGAATATAGTTTGATTGTTTAGATGTAAACATCTTTGTTGTAAACAAATCCTTAGAAGATAGTTTGATTGTTTAGATGTAAACATCTTTGTTGTAAACAAATCCTTAGAAGATAGTTTGATTGTTTAGATGTAAACATCTTTCTTGTAAACAAATCCTTAGAAGATAGTTTGATTGTTTAGATGTAAACATCTTTCTTGTAAACAAATCCTTAGAAGATAGTTTGATTGTTTAGATGTAAACATCTTTGTTGTAAACAAGAGTTAGTTAGAGACTCGGGGGGGAAGAAGGCTGGATTAGCGGAGGAATAAAACCATGAGTCAGTCGGGGCCTAGCCTAGCCAGGAGGCTCACGGTTTTTGATAACCCGATCAGCTGATTAGCCACTTAATATATATATAATAATAACTTTACATATTATTGTATTCTGGAAGAAAATGCGTAAAACATCCAGTAATTAGAACCTTATTTTCGTACGAAATTTCCAACGGTAATTTTATTCCTTATTTATTAACTTTTGAAAATTGAATGGGGATATCGAGCTTTTTTTATCCAGTTTTTCTCTCTTCTTAACTTTATATTTCTTTTACTTTATAACATTTTCTTTTTGACACGAAAGAATTCCAAATCATATCCTAAAGAGTACATTTAATAAAAATGTTGTTTTTTACATCTTATTTTTACGACTGTACAATAATATATAGAAAGGAAAAGAGAAAATTATCACGACATTCCTCTCGTTTTGTGTAAGGAGAGGAGAAAAATTCGAAATTTTTTTTTTTTTGAGTTTTCTTCCTTCGTTGTTTCCTTTACACCAATTTTCCCCTTTTTAAAATTAACTATATTTTCTTTAACATTTCTGTTATACACTTACTTTATTTCTCTTTTATTTCATTTTGAATCAAAGATAAATACTTTTTGAAGTGTATTAAGAAAAACGGGGCATTACAAAAAAACGTTAAGGAAGAATGACGTGTTTATTTTAGGCATTAATAGTCGCCGAGTTGCCTTAAAACGCTTCCTTTATATTGTAGGCTCTTAGTCCCAATCCTTATTTGCTCAGACCATTTCGAAATCTTAAACAAAGTCCTCTCTTTGCATTCTCTCAGTTTTTGTCAATATAATTTAGAAATATAGAAGTTTATCTAACCATTTTTCAGGCGTAGCATCTTCAGCTTAATCTAACGTGCGTATTATTCATGCCGGAACGTGACTTAACCGGGTTTTTTTTAAGTACTTAATATATATTAGTTTTGAATAATGCTTTCTCTTTGGTAATTTCATTATAAATAATTTCACTAAATGTAAGTAACCATGTCAGTTAACAAAAATAAATACTTGATATTAGTAAAGAACACGACCTTTTTTATAATTAAACATTAAAAATAAGTATGAAATGGTAGTATGAATCCTACCTAAAACTTAAAAATTTGAATTTCTAATTGATTGTACTAGGTAGAGGTACTAATTGAGTACTTTATAATTATAAGCGTTAATTCTCGGTCTAGTTCTATTGCCGTGAATATTTGGCTTGCTAGATTTCTAGAAAAAAATGAAAGCTTGGATTCGGGATTTTGTATCGGTAACGACAGGGAAAATCATTCTCCAGTATAGCTCAGTTGGTAAGAGCGCCTGTAACGGATATATAGGAGGCCCGTGGTTCAAGTCCCGGTGCTGGGGCCTATTTTTCTCTGTATGTCTCCTGTAGTTAATGATCAAAAACTTTTATTTTAATAGAGTACACTTAATCTTGACGTCAGAGCTGCTATGTCTATATAAGCCGGCCACACCCAAAGCTCGGTGCATTTTCTTATTTGCCGTTGTATTTTATATACTCCTAGGTCATTTAGTTGTTGTCTCCGACACTGACCCAAATTTTAGAGCCATTGCAAAATTAGAGTGTTATTGTAGATGTAATTTTATATGTGTGTTTATTAAAAATAAACCTTTTTAAAAAAGCATATTTTTGAGTGTTGAACATAATTAATATAATAAAACAGAAACTCCTAGATAAAAAATATATAAATCAAGAGGAAAAATCTGACTATAAATAAATAATTGTACTTTTTCCAAAATGTAAAGCTTTCCAAAAACCCACAAAAGTTATATTCCGCTGAGACCAAAAGTAAGTAAGGATAATTCACCAACTGAAAAACTAACTAAATTAATAATACACTCGTTTAACTTTCTACGTAAAAACATCACATAGAATAATAAAAACGCTGTTAAAATCAAAAATGCTCTGCAAGACAGTTCAGTCGCGAAGATTAATTCCGTTATCTTCTTAGATATTAAAGCCTTATCTACAAGTATCCCACTGCAGAAAGTATATAAATATAATCTTTAACTCACCCACTCACATATATGTTGGTATTGCCACTAGCTTCTAAATTTGGAACTTGAAAATAAAAAAGAAAGACAATAAAGAAATGTAGAAAGATGTTGGAATGAAGGTGTCAGCTGTCTAAAGCTAGCTCACATAGAGGAAATACCACAGGGTTCGGCCGTACCCCTATCACCCAGTAAGGCAACAGAGACAACCTGAACAAAACAAATCTGATAAAACCAGAAAATCTAAGAGTGGAAAAGATTTCACTCTACCACTAGAACGACACCATTTAACGAAACCTTCTTTCAGGAGGTGGGCAGAGAAACTCTTTCTGAACAAATGTAATTGACCCGACTTGGAAACTATTAAGGTTTGAGCAGCCCCACTTTAAACTCTATAGATTTTCATCATAATATTTATGAAAGTGCAGTTTTTAAGGGAAAAAAGTTAAAATAATTATTCAACTTGATCGAAAATAAAAAAATATTTCGTAAATAATTAATCAATTTGAGATTTTGGTCAATATTCAGAAATAACTTGAACCTTTGTTTTCAAAATGAATGTGAGGAGATAAGTATTAAGTTCCTAGCTTTGGAGGACCAGTCTGGGCTCAATTCCTCTTCTTTTTTATTTGTTTGGCCTCTATTGCAGAAAATCTCTTCTTGGAAGACACCAATATTTATAATATAATATTATTAGCACACCAAATAAAATGTTTTATTGTGCTTAAAAGAAATTATGATAAAAAATGACGGCTCGAAAAAGTTTCAAAATTTGTGAGCGTTTGAAATCTATGTAACGGTCTGTTATTGAGCTGCAATATCAAAAAATGACTTAAAAACAGATCTTTTCAAACCTAAAAAATTGATTGGTGTCGTTTTTTGTATCTAGCATAGTTTTTTAAGTCATTAAATGTTGCGTTTGTTTCTCTTTTAATTCTTTATTCAAATAACTATTATCTAGAAGTCAAAAGAAAGAGAATAAAATGAAATAACTAGAAACGGTCTTGACTAACCGGATTTGGAGATATACCCCTTTTTTATGGTTTTAGACTGGACTAGAGGAGAAAAAAAACAATCAATTAAAATTATGAATACTAAATATTTTTATTAATTATAAATCACCACTGCAAGAAACTTCTGAAGTCCTCTAATCATGAAGATTTTATTCGTATTAATCTTTAAATTAGTTTAATGAAAAAAAAGAGTTAATTAGACTAGAAAACAAAACTATACATATAAGTAGCTATAAATGATATAATGATTTCATTAATATTATATTATACACTAGCTGACCCGGCGAACTTCGTACCTCCTAATAAACATTAATTACATAAGAAATATTTAGCTGCTACCTTTGAAAAACCTTATAATTTAGTTAAATAATGTTACATTAGATGAAAAAATTATATTCCAATTTCCAATATATACTTGTACAATATACAATATTGGTATAAGACACATGCAGATAAACAAACATTCATTTTTATTTACATAGATATAGATTATAGGAATATTTTTCCTGTATTTTCCATGTTACCCCCCTCCTAAATGAATATATGACAAAAATGTATAAAACAACCACTACTGTATTCTTTAAGAGCTTTTCAATGATATTTATCATTAAAGGTTTTCATTACTTCGACATTTGTACACCGTACTAAGCACCTCTAACTCTGACATTTGTTACTAACCCAGAAACCTTCCCGGGCGTGCATCCAAACATTCCTCAAAGTTTCATCGCAATCGAATGATAAATATAGGTTATTGATATATGTTTCCAGTGTTTTCCATTTTACCCCCCTCCTAAATGAAAATATGACAAAAACGTACTTAACAAAAATATTACTGTACTCTTATAGAGCTTTTCAACGATGTGCATCATAAAGGGTTTTCATTACTTTCCAATTGTACCCCGTACCATAACCCAATGTACCAACATCGGAATATAGTTTTACTAACGCAGAAACCTTCCCGGGCGTGCATCCCAACATTCCTCAAAGTTTCATCGCAATATGATGATAGATATAGATTATAGAAATATTTTTCCCGTATTTTCCATTTTACCCCCCTCCTAAATGAAAATATGACAAAAACGTACTTAAACACAATTACTGTACTCTTAAAGGGCTTTTCAACGGTATGTATCATTAAAGGTTTTCATTACTTCGACATTTGTATCCCGCACCGTACCCCTGTGTACCAACATTGGAACATAGTTTTACTAACCTAGAAACCTTCCCGGGCGTGCATCTAAACATTCCTCAAATTTTTTCGGAGATTGATATACATTATAGAAATATGTTTCCCGTATTTTCCAATTTTCCCCCTTCCTAAATGAATTTATGACAAAAACGTACTTAACAACAATTATTGTAAACTTAAAGAGCTTTTTAACGATATGCATCATGAAGGGTTTTCATTATTTTGACATTTGTATCCCGTACCGTACCCCTGTGTACCAAGATCGGAACTTAGTTTACTAATTCAGAAACCTTCCTGAGCGTGCAGCTAAACATTCCTCAAAGTTTCATCGCAATCGGATGATATAGATTATAGAAATATATGTTTCACAAAATTCCATTTTACCCCCCTCCTAAATGAAAATATGACAAAAACGTACTTAACAACAATTATTGTACTCTTATAGAGCTTTTCAACGATATGCATCATGAAGGGTTTTCATTACTTTGACATTTGTACCCCATACCGTACAATTGTGTTCCAACATCGGAACATATTTTTACTAACCCAGAAACCTTCCCGGGCGTGCATCTAAACATTCTTCAAAGTTTCATCGCAATCGGATAAACGGTTTAGGCAGGCATAAGAGACAGACAGACAAACATTAATTTTTTATATATAGATGATTAATTCCTATATGATTTGTAAACTGTAAGTTTACTTTCTATAATTGCAAGTTAGTAGTTCAGGTAATATCTCTTTCCAAATAATAAATATTATTCTTTTTACCCCCGGTTGAAGTAAGTAAGATTATAAATTATAGAATAAACAAATATTATTTCTTTTTAGAAAGACCTAAAACCTTAACAATATTATGTTACATGTAAAAGCAAAATAACATTTTCAACTGGCCCTTGTCGCCGAGGCAAGTTATTTTTTCCTCCGAAAATGAATCCCACTTATTTGCAAGCCCGAAATTAAAATTCACATAGAGCAAGCATTCAGGCTTATCCTGTTTTTTAAAAGCATATTAGGTCAGCTTTCTCAAACCGAGGATATGAACATGTAATACTAATTAACCGGTCGAGAACTACAAAATAAATAGAAGTTTGTTCACAAACAATAATACTTTGACATGTTATATAAGAAACAGTAAGGCGTTGTTCACTAAAGTAAAAGTAGATATACATGCATTTCTTTTATTTATTCAACATTCATTTTACAAGTATGACATTGCTAGAAACACCTCTCTTGGTTATATTTAGCGTGGGCCATTATACTCGCAGGACAGGAAAGAAAATTACCATGAGGAAGATGGTTAAGTTGAAGTCGAGGCTGTAAGGGCTAGATGTAGAAATAGACAAGGAAAGTTAGGAATACAGAGTATTAAATAAGAAGGGATAAATATTTATAAAAATGCATCTCAAGCGGGGAATAGAACCCCCTAAATTCCTTTAGGGAATATATACCTCTGACATAAATTTCTATTAAAAATGTTAATTTCTAGGGTATGTTTGGGATCGACACCTTTTAGATTGAATATTATTAGGGATGCGTGATGGACCACTTGAGGTGTGAACATGACTCACACAACCTCGGGGTAGTGGGAGTCATGTTTTTGTTTAGTATTACAGTATTGTCTGGTTAATGTTAATTATTATTGTTAAATGTTGATATTTTGAATTATTTTAAGTGTACAATGTATTATGAGCTTTAATTTTTTTTTTTATGAAATTAAAATTTTTAAATTTAACTCTCATTGGTAACATTTAACGTAATGGTTATTAAAATTTCTTATATTATGACTTTCTCTTATAGAGAAGAATTATAGAATCAGATGACTGAGGATGACCTTAAAAAAAGGGGTCGAAACGTCTTGAAAATGGTATAATTTGTATTTTTTCACACCTCAAGTGGTCCATCACACATCCCTATAAATATTAATTTATAAGTTATAACAATTTTATCCATTATCAACAATATAATACTTAAGTTAACTCCAGCTGTATAGCTCACAACTTCAGAATCCTATTTTATATATAACAATAACAAAGAAACATTTTCTGTTCAAAATTGCATTTCTATTTCATGATAATTTCACTAAATGGGGATATTTATATAAGAATTTTATTGACAATTAATTGATTCATAAAACCATCGGTTGATATAGATTGGAAAATTGTTAATCCCCTAGTGGTTTAGACTGTCAATAATTTTTTTTAAAAATATATATTTTCCCAAGGATTGATTTTGTAGAACCCAAGTTTCATCAGGATTTTAAATGAAGAAGTAATTACTTATTGATACAAAAGGAATATATGAACGCATAAAAGATGTAAAGGATAGGCGTGAATATGTTACACAATATTTGCATTTAAAAAAGTTTGAATAAGCTTTTTTTTATAGATTTGAGTGGCAAGGGCTTTAGATGTGGAGACCCCCCTCCCCCCAACTGAAAATAGAAGCGCTTTACCTTTTATGTACATACATAATAGGCTTTTATATACATTTTCACCTCAGGTCAATTATACAAAAAACAACAAAAAAAAAAATCAAATCAAAGGAAAGACGCGTTGTCAAAAAAAAAGTTTTTAAATGTTAAAAGTTAAAATATAATAAAGTACGAAAGTCAATGAGGTATATAATTTGTATGAGATATTATAGTGGAAGTCTATTTGGTACAACATTTTTATAAGTAAAATCAATATAGGCTTAGCTATGTTGCCTTGTCCAAACTCAGTTAACTAAATCTACAACCAAAATTACTCATGGTTTAAAGTTTCACAGGCATATACAGAAAATCTATATTTTCTTAGTCAGACGGTTAAACGCATTGTTTGACCGAAAAACTTTTTTCATAAATCAGCGATTATCCACCTTTTCAGAAATAAAAAAAACAAAACAAGGATTCGAAAGATTGAATCCTTGGTTAAAACCGTGTCTAATACACTATAGTTTTCGGGGTGAGACTTGATGTGTAGAAACAGTTCTCGTTAGATCCTAAGACACGTCTATTTTAGTTTGATACAAGACTCTTGAAATGTGCTCCTTTTTAGGGTTTCGTTGGTAAAACCAAAAAAAGAAACCCTTATAGTTTCGTTCATGTGTCTGTCTGTCTGTCTGTCACTCTGTACGGTTCCAATAACTTTTGAATAAAAAGAGATAGAAACGTGAAACTTTCCAATATTAAAGATCGTTTTGACGCGCACACAGGAATAAATATAGCAAACTCAAAATTATCAGCTGTTCAAATCCAAAATGGCGGATAACTCACGTCATGCGAAAAAAATATTTTGTTAAAATTTTAAGTGGGGTATCAAATGAAATGTATTAAAGATTAGATTACAAATATATATATCACTTAGGGAAAGTGTTCAATTTTCGGAGCAATTTTGTCAAAAAACATCGAAATTTTGCGTGTCCCCCACTGTCCTCCCCTAAAATCGTATTTCCGCTCTTACTTAAAATATAGAAAAATATGCAAAACGTGCAGTCTGATGGGCCAAAGAAAAAATAAGAATAGCAACTTGGTCGGATTAACTGGGAATCCAAGATGGCGGCTAATTGTTGTCACGGGGAAAAAAATATTTTTTTCATAATTTTGAGTGGGGTATCAAGGGAAAGGTATTGAAGAGTAGATTACAAAAATATATAACACTTGTGGAAAGGGTTTAATTTTCTACGCCATTTTGTCAAAAACATCCAAATCCCCCCCCCCTCCCCCCCAACTACTAATGACATGTTTACAACACCAACGAAACCCTTTTTACGTGAGACTTCACGCACTACCAATTTTTAAAAGTTGGAACACTTTAAATTTTATGATTACACCTAATACAGATTTAACTTTTTTTTAAATAAACTAATTAATTTTTCTAATGACTGACTGACAGGACACAAGCATATTGTTTGGCTCTTTACAAAGATCTTTTGATCCCCTTCTAACTTTGACCCTAAAATGTTGAATCATTTGTTTGATAGCCTTCAATAAACATAAGAAAGAAACCATTTAACAAAAAATTGAAAGCTAATAATTTAACAGGTTTCCTTTTAAATTTTTAGCTCAATTAATTAAATATGAATTTGTTGAGTGGAATTTAAATTCCTATTATGATTTGAATAACTGTTTAACTAATAATACTTAAACTAAGTATTCTTTTATTTGAAATTCATTTTATTTTTTTTTAAAAAAAGAAAAAGGACAGCTATAATATCTATGAATTAGACTAAACCATAATATAATAAAAATAATCCAGAGTTATCTAAGTTAAAAATAATTAATTCGTTTTAAAATTCAATTAAACATATGAGCAGCTATTTATTAATTTTATAATCTTATTTTTATTCATGATATGACAATTAAACTTGTTTAATTTGTATCTCAATTTTAGCAATTTCATTCCAAATAACTTAATTTAATTTTTATAATTGGTGTTGCTTGCAACAGGTTAATTTGTTTTGGGTTTTTTTCTATTCTATTGTAGTTTTTTATTCAACTCATATTAATTCAGTGTGCAGATCTTTTTTCGAAGGGTAAAAAGTTGCAGAGGTTTTACTCAAGTTAATGGAAACTAAGAAGGTTGATCACAGTAACAATCACTAAAAAGCAGACGTTTATTTTTATAGCTTCGACCAAATGGACAAGAATCACTACTGTTATTTAGCTTACAGTAGTGGCAGTAAAATATCGATAAATGCGACCAATGAAATACGGATTCTAGGAATTTTCAACATGATAATTCTAGATGCAAGTCAACTGTACTCGATTCTTTAAGATAGATTTCAATCATACAACTCTACCTTTATTTCTGTACCAAGACGTTTCCTGTAAACTTATCTCAAGCAATTTCAATTCGTATCCAAGAGGGAATAATTACCTATGTCTTGTCATCTTAATATTTAATCATTTAAAGGCACATTTATGCAGTTAAAGAAGCTGAAGAAAATGGAGCTGCCTTTCTTCAAAATATACAATATTTGTTCATTTTATTAGAAGCGTGTTACTAATAATAACAATATATCCTCTCTCGAGCAACTAGTTCTAGGTGGCGCTTCCACGAAACAAATTGGGTCTAGGCTATTGTTTGTGAACGTTTTGTAAATTTGTGTAGGAAAGAAACTACGTAATTTCGATTGATTAATCAAAATTTTTGCTAAGAAGTAATGTTAAATAGATTGAATAATCAAAATTTTGGATGAAAAGTTTGAAGGGATTTCAAGAAGTTGGGGCATTTCGAGTAGCGATTTCTTGGGAGTAAAACTCAAAGCACATTAAATTAGTTCATTGTCAAAAAAAAAAAAAAAAAAAGAACTATTACAAAATACTACATATTTGTAACCATTTTTTTAAGCGTTCATTGCTCAATCCAAAAAAAAAAAAAACTTTGAGAGCAGAGAAATGGAAGACCAAACATGAGCCTCAATCATTAACTGATTTCACTTGATTTATCTTTATATACTGTAGATAACCCTCGAGAAGTAGTATTGCGGTACCATGCCTATGTTAAATGAAACTTACAGCCTACAATATGTAAAGCAGGCCAAACAGTTTTAACACTGTTTCTAATACTTATTTCAAAATCGGCTAAAATGATTTCTGGTAGAAATTTCAAGCCTTTGGATTCGCAGAGCTGGGATGAACTTAGGAACAATATTTCATAAGTTTCTTCTGATTTAGACGAAAGAAGAGCCCAGACTAGAGGAACACAATGGCCATTTTTAAAAATATGTACTGCAAATGACTGTGTAAATTTTTTTGTGCTATAATCAAATGTTATCAAACTATATTGTTCACTTGATCATTTATCATGATAGGTTCATCTCTATGGCTTTTTATGTCCATTGATTTTAGGACCTCGTGAACTTCTATCACATTTTTTTGGCAGTGTAGGCACCACTGTTCTTCTCTTTCTATAAATACTTCGCCGAAAACAATCAACATCGCTTACTTGAACGTCGTTCGAAGATAATGCTATTTCAGAAGGGATCATTTTCAGAGGACAAGCGCTTACATCTTGTACAGCCTTTTCTTTTAATGCATTTGACATGATTTGCCTAATAACTCCTGCTGGAGCATCGTGATTATGTTCTACCGATGCGTTATTTAAAATAGTTTGGCCACTCGCGTTAGTGTAAATTTGAGCACGACATTGTATTAAGAATAATTGAACGGCGTGCAACGGGTATATTTGAGAACAATTATATGAGCTCAACTGGTATATTTAAAAAAAAATGAAGTGCGCGCAACTGGTATATTGGTTTTTTTAACTTTTTTGTGATAGCGCGCACCTGGTAAACTCCCAAGAAGATTGCCTTAAGTCATTCTCACTCACTAATGCAACTAAAAACGTCGTGTATTTGCTTCTCTGTTTAATCTGGACAAGCTTAAGACTGTCAACATGGGTGATTACCCATGTCTTCACCCAATCAGAGTAAACAGTACACACGATACCTAGGATTATGTGATTTGATTGAGACAGAATCAGGACCATTAAACATTGTAATTTCAGTTAATTATACACTTCTGATCCATTATTAGAATATACATAATGTTATGTAAACCGAATAGTTAAAGCACTTCACTTATCTAAGTTATGAATAAATTACTAGCAAAATAAACACAAGATTTAAGTATTAAATGTTTTTTACTGTTTGTAAATTGAGTGTTTAATGTTTAAATTACCCAAACTGCCCCTCTTACTCTTTCATGAAAAGTTGGCTTTCATGTGTCACTGTAATTCTAAGGAAAGGGTTTATGCTAAATGCTAGTTTGTCTAGCCACTTCTTTTGAAGTGGCTTTTATTTTTATTCATTTAACTTAAACATAAGGAAACAAAGTGTACTATATAACTATATTTATATTTCATAATTAATTACATAAACATTATAACTCAGACCGTGAAAACTATCATAATAATGTTAAATTTTTATTTATTTAAAGTAAAATAGTAATATCTGCAGGTAGGTGGATCCTTGTTAGGGTAAATAATTTTTTTTTTTACATCGATTTAGGTGTTGGCAACGTTTCGACCTTGCTGGTCATTTTCAAGCCTATAAACAAATTTATTTTTTAAAAAAACATAAGTCAACATACGTATAATATTTTTCTTTATATCCATTTAAGTTAAAAGTATCTATACTTTTTTCCAACATAAATTAAAATAAGTCTTTACCTGGTTTAAACGATTTTTAAAGGTTACATCCTCTATTTCAATTGCAATTACACGAGAGCACCAAAATATTGGCTAGAGAAAGGAACACTAATAGAAGGAAAATGCTAGAAGTCCTTAATATAGCCATCGAATTGGAAAAAAAACTGTTAACATAAAGACGGACTCAAGATCTCTGAACAAATTCTACAGTGGCATTTACCTATATAATTTAAATCAAAATCTCCCGCCAAAAACATAATTGTCTTAAATCAAAAAGTTTTTAATAAATTAGGAATTTTCCATATTATATAATATTTGTATGCTATAAATTATTCCTTTAATTAAAACTAATGATTAAACAAAAATAATATTATAATAATAATAATAATAAATATTCTTTATTCCACCAGCTGAAAAAAATATGTAGTACACCTTCAATAATAATACAAAAATACGTATAAATAACACCCACTTAGTAGCTAAACAATATTATGTGGTGAGAGTCCTGAGTAGGTGTCGCAGCACCTAGAGAGAGGACTCCGTCTCTCAAATTTGTCAGTATTTATTTATTTGATTTGATTTTATTATTATTATTTATATACAGATACATATACACACACCTACATACACATACACACATGCATACACCCATAAACATTATATATATTATATTACATTATTTTTATTTATTTATTTTTTTTATTTAAATATTTGTATTCATGTAGTTTAATCATTATTTTGTTGAGTTAGTAAGTGTTGTTTAATTCTGTTTTTATAAGTGTTAATGTTAGTAATCTGTCTAAGTTCTGTTAGTAGTTTGTTATAGTAAATTGGTCCAATGTACGTTGCGTGTCGTTGTTTTCTAGTTGTGTGAGTCTGTGGTATTAGCATCTTTAGATGAGTCTGAAACCTAGTCGAGTAAATGTGAATTATTGGTATTTTTTCAGTGCGAGAAAAATGCAATAAAACTGCTTTCTGATAAAAAGATTTAACTGACAGTACTTTAAAATCGAGATATGTCAGGTGTGAGGGATACCTTTTTGGTTTTTTCATGGCTATCTTTATAATGGCCTTTTGAATAATTTCTACTGGTTGTATATGTGAATTGGCTGCCATACCCCAGGATAAGACACAGTAGTTCAAGATGGACTCGACTAGAGCATGGTAGAGCATTCTCATTACTGATTTGTCAGCAAAGAGTCTTACTTGAATGAATCTGTAGATGGTTCTCCTGACCCTAGCAACCATCCATGAGATGTGTTGCTTCAATTTAAGGTTGTTGTGCACTATAACTCCCAGGTATTTAATGCTATCAACTCTGTCTATGAAGTTTCTACTACTGCAGTCTTGTTTTTGTCCTTCAGTACAGTCCCCTTTATGAATATTTAGTCATGTTGTGCGGTGGTTGCCCTCATTGGTCAAGTGAAAAGCACATATATTTTGTCTTGTCCATGTTTAATATCAGTAAGTTATTATCAAACCAGGATTTCAATATTGATATTCCCTTTGATGCATTTCGAAACACCTGATTCCAGGTGCCACCTCTGAAATACAGCAAAGTGTCATCAGCAAATGAGATTATCTCCGAGTAAACATCATCTAATTTCAGTAGGTCGTTTAAGTATATCAGGAAGAGCCAGCAAGATATCACATTACCCTGAGGTGTACCGAAAGTTATATTCAATGGTTCACTTACCTGTCCATTCACTTTTACTTGTTGGCATCGATTTTCTAAATTGCTTTTAAACAAGTTATGGCATTTTCCTCTTATACCTATTGAGTGTAACTTCCTAAGAAATACCTCATTGTGAGACTGTATCGAAGGCCTTCTTCAAATCTATAAATATAGCCAGAGATTTGTTACCCGTGTCTAAGTCGTTGATTACATGTTTTGTTAGTTTGTATACAACGTCGCTAGTGCTTTTATTATACGACTTATGTTTTTTTTTTTTATAAAAAATAAATGTTGTTTATAGGCTTGAAAATGACTGGCAAGGTCGTAACGTTGCCAACACCTAAATCGATGTCAAAAAATTATTTTCTTTACCCTTACAAGGATCCACCTACCTACAGATATACACATATAAAAGGGTACACGATAGATCATAGTCTAATAGTAAATTATTATTTTGATATAAGTTCTTCCAAATCTCATCTAAAAAGTTAAAATTAAAATAGGACCCTGAAAATAATTATTTCTCAAAGTAAAAGTTTATAGAAATAAGAGTTTCTGACCTGTTATACATGAGGATATCGGGTCTCCAAATTTTATTTGGAGTTATACGCAGATCTTTCAATCCACCGTATTCTGATTCGTTCCATCTTAAGTTGTAGTCCACCCATTCCTGAAAATTAATATATAAGTTAATTTATTAAGCGAATTAATAAATAAGTTCGCTGATAATGAAAAAGCCATTGCCTGCATAGAGAACTGATCAATTGTATCCGTAGAATAATTGTAACAATTTCCTAGGCTTCCATGGCTTTTTGAAATTATTTTCTTGATTTGAAATAATTGTCTTGAGTTCGCTCTTGACCGTCGTCAGGCAAGGTTGTGTTTAACTCGGAGAGTGTTTAGGTCTTATAGTCGTATTTACTAGAATAAAACCTATTGAAATTATCATTTACTTTACTAAGTAAATGAACATTGAAATTATCATACTTTGAAAACTATTGATATGGCTATGGCCAATATCTCTATTGTCTAAGTTCGAAGTATTTTGTATGTCGTTGTTGTTATTTATAGATAATACACTGTTTGCATCATTATGATGTTCATAATTAATTGGATTTATTTTGTCATTTGTTTCATGTTTATTTTCATTATTATTATTATAAGTATTCAAAGAGCTATTAATCTTTACAATATTATCGTCTAAATGGTTACTACTTCTAGGTTCTAAATCTATTTGTGACAGAGTACTTGAGTTAGTTGGTATTGTAGGTGTTGGTGGCTTAACTTGTGCTTCTGGTGGATTGTTAAAGGTTGTGGGAGTGTTGTCCTCTGTTTCTCCCGGTAGGTAAGTATCTGTTATGGTCCTTCCGGTGTGTCTCTGGTGTCCTATGTGGTTGGTGGTCCTGTTGTAGATTGGCTGGTGATTTTCTCTGATGAGATTCTTCAATTTGTTCCTCTGTAGTTTATCTTTCTCTCTTCCTACTTCTTCGGTTTTTGATTTAATGTCATCCATCAACCAGTCCAACTCTACAGGGTGCAGCATACTAATGAGTGTTTTGTGAATAACATAAATGTAATTTGAGAGGCTATCACGAACACTATACCATTTACGCTCTTCTTCTTGAATCCACCTTCTTTTAGCTGTTAAGATGGCCCGCTTCACTGACTCCGATGTGTTGTCCCAGCGAATTTTAGTGTACCTCGGATAAAGTTTTTTAAATAGACACTCCGTATTGAACCAAATGTTTTTATTAGCTATAGTAAATTTGATTTTGAGTTTGTAAAATAACTTGGTCAATTCTGCCTGACTGGCGTTTAACAAATAATTAGTTGTTTTGACTGAGATTATGTGGTACCACTTCATAATTGTGACTAGAGAGGTTGGTAGAAAGTTACACAACAATATTGTCACCACAATTTTGATTGTAATTAATTAAAATATTATTTTAAAAATTTGTTTTCTCTTTCCATAAATATATAATAATTAAACAAAGATAACAGAATATACAAATAACTTAATTAACAAGAAAAACGAAAAAAAAACATGTCTGTTATCACTTTCTATTTCTATCACAGTCTATATATATATAGTAGCAGGAGTAGTAAGAGTAGCATAAATAAAGGTGTATAGGGAAGATCTCCTTGAATAACTCCAGAGTGACAGCTACAAAATTCTATCCGTCCACTTCAGCACAGACGTGGGCTCATTAGTAAAACCTTATCACGATATTAATTATTTTAGGGCTGCTACCAATTCCCCACTATTCGCACTGGAAAGGAGTACAATAGCATCCTTGAAAAGCTAAGTCAACCAAAGTCTTATACTTTAAGAAAAAATAATTTAAATTGAACCAATGTACAATACATGAAACAATTTAATTATGATGGATCTACTTTTTAGTACTAAAGATTATACTGATACGTGTCAGAAGATTTTATTTTAAGAAGTAATGCATTTGGTATATTAAAAGATTTGTTTAATTTATTTATGTTTGGAATGTCTTGATTTATTTATTTTTAAAGAAAGAATTAACCATGCATAGTTTATGGTTTTTTGTTGAGTGAGCAGATATCGCTCGCTTTCTTTACATGACTAGTCTCCGGCGTTGTTTACTTTTATGTAAATGGTCGTATAGTTTTGTTTACGAGATTAGGGAGATATACTTGGTCAAACCAAGGCCTGTGGAGGGAGTCAGCCGTAGCCTGTGGAGGAGCGCAAGAGGCGTCTCGCACTTGCGGGTCGCCGATGTAAGATTATGCAGTTGCCCGCCGCCAACACCAAATAAGATCGTTAGCCGACTCACCCTGTTTGTCGCTGAGAACCTCGCCACCAACATGGACGCTAAGCTGCGCCCTAGATTTAAGTTTATATTTAAGATGATTTTCGACAATTATAAAACAAAAATTTAATAATATTTAACAAGGAAATTATAATGACGAAAAAACTAATAATAATAAGTATGACAAATTTAATTTGTAGTTTACAGCATTCCTCGTTAATAAAAATGAGTTTACTGATGTTCACGCACATTGTTTACACCATATAAATTTCAAGGTTTTCCTAAAGGTATTGCAGTTTGCCTACACGCAAAGTTTATGTTGTACCTACACATCTCATCTAACTTCCAACTTTTGTAAATTTTCACCTTATTCTCCAACACCGCCGTTCATATAAGTTTAAATGATGGATTAGATTCTCCCAAACACCGAAAACTGACCCGAATCGTGCCGAATCCAACTCAAATCTGCTTGGTCCCGATCAAAGATAGCCAAACCGAAAAGAAGCTCACCGTGTAGATGTGCCGATCAACAGATTGTGTTAACATAGTGAGGTTCGCAGAACATTTTTCTCGATTTTGATCCAAGTTTTATGTTGGTGACAATAATTTGTCGGGCACTAAGGGTAGACTAGTGTTATCAGAAGGGCCCGAACTAAATTGCGTGTTCAGATTGAGTTATAGGATTTGAGGCAGGTTTGCCGTAGACACCGTGGGGTTGTGTCATATGTCAAGATATGGCATAGAATTTAAATTGTTTAAGCATAGTTTTTTCATAAATTGTTGTTTTTGACTTGTTTTGTGATAAAATAAAATAAGTTCAGTAGTTAAATAAAAGCAAGAATAATTAGTTTTTCTTATTATAGTTAAATTATTGTCAAAGTACGACAAATTGTAGCAGAGCGAAAAACGACCAGAGAATGTTAGTTTAGTAAATGACAACTTAAATTTAAAAGTTTAGTGAATGACAGTTTAAATTTGAAAGTTTTGCGAATGACAGTTTATATTAAAAAAAAAGAAATGTCAAATTATGCATCAAAACGTTTAAAGTGAAAAAATTGAAACAAAAAATCATAGCAGGACATTAGGACATCTAATAACAGAAGATTAAATTGAAAACGTCCATGAAAGATGATAAGCCTTTTCGAATTCAATAAAAGTATACATTTATCTAAATTTTAAGTAGTCGCTTAAGTCGTCGTTTTCCCTTAGTTTCCTTTTTATTTACTGGGAATAGTGAATTTAGTATGACAAATAATATTCGTAGAGCTTTAGGACCAGTTAAGAAAAGATTAGAAAATCATATAGATACAGCTAGATTATGGTTAGAATGAAATAGGGAATTTGGAACAGTAGATGAGGCTAAAAATCTATTAGGGAAGTTAGTAAAATATAAGGAAACATTTAATACGTTGATTAAGGATCTCGATAAAGCCTCTCAAATAAATCCTGAACAAACAGAAAAATTAGAAAATGATGTAGAGAGGGCAATATGGAGTTAAGGTTAAACAGTGATAAGTTAACAGTAGAATTAACTAATCTAATTGAATCTAGGGAAAGAGGAAATGTCATTCCAAATAGAAATTCAAACGATAATAATAATAAGACCGCACCAGCTAAGTTGCCGAAAATTTCACTTCCTTCATTCTTAGGAGATAGATTAAAATGGAATACATTTTGGGAAACGTTTCAGTCAATTATTGAAAAAACTTAATCCCAAATCCAATTGATAAATTTAACTATTTAAAAGGACTACTACCAGGTGAAGCAGCTGAGTGCACTGGGGGAATGACACTTTCAGAGAATAATTATAAACTTGCGCTTTCATTATTAAAAAGAAGATACGGAAATCAGAAATTAATATTAGAAAATATTTATGAAAGGTTTAGGAATTTAGGTAAATCCAATAATACAGCTTCAAAGTTAAGATTTACAATAAATGAGCTAGAAAATTACTGCAGATCATTAGAAGGACTAGGAGAACATGTAGACCACTCTATTTTTGCATCTTTAATTAAATCTAAATTTCCCCCCGAAATTATTTTACAATTAGAAGAATTTGAATTACAAAAACCAACTAAAGAGTATACTGATGAGTGCAAACAACTTAGATATAAGCTGGTTAAAATAATTACAATCAAAGAACAAGTGATGGATAAACTATTTGATTGGACCGAAACAATAAGTTCAAGTTCTAAAAAAGAAGGATCTAAATTCAACCCTTTAACCACTAGTGCACCCGCAATAATTCAACCAAGATTTTTTTTCCTTGTCACACTGGAGTGACAATTGTGCAAAGTATGCAACTGTAGATGCGAGAAAGGAGCGTATAAAAAGAGCGTGTTATTTAGGTCTTACACAAAATACACATCAAGCAAATGATTGTAGGAGTGATTAAGTGTGTTATTACTGCAAACAAAAACGTACAGATCACCGTAGCCTTTGCTTTAAGAACAAGGGGAGGAAATAGTAGCTGTAGTTTCACCTGAAAATAGAAAAATAAACTCTATTGACTCTATTCCGAAAGAGATTTAGTATAAAGTTTTCATGTAAACTGCCACAGTAACTTTAGCTAATTCTGAAAATAATTGCACAGAAACACACGTGTATTATTGGATAGTGGTAGCCAAAGAAGTTACATGACAGAACAAGTAGCTAAAACTCTTGGACTGGCATACTTACGAGAAGAATATCTCTCTATCTGATTATTTAATTCATCAAAACCAAAAAATATAAAAAAAATGTTGTAAAATTTCTAATTAAATTAGTTGATGGCTCTTACTCTCTGATATATGCAAACGGAGTACCCAGTGTAAAATTCTTTCTTTAAGTCGAATATTTATTTTAAAGAATATGTTAGTTTTCCTGTGTCTCTAAGATAAATATGGTATTTAAGCTTTATATTTATAACATTCCAAAAGGAAAACAGTTATCACCTGTATTGACAAAATTTAATCCAGAGATCAAAATCAACGAGAGGGTTAGGAATTCCTAAGGTTTTCCCTAAATCAACATCTATATACTTTTTTCCCTTCTTCTTTTTTTTTACTTTTTAAATATTTACGAAGTACACAATCCTTCTCCTTGTAAAAAGAAACGAGAATTTGAACAGACTTAAGTAAATACCTTTTTCCCCTCCTTTTCTAATATGCCTTCCCACTAAAATGACCATTTATGTGAACCATATGTGGTTCATTCATAAGACATGTCAGGTTAGTTTAGGAAATCTAAACACTCAACATTGTTTGCATCTGTACACAAAGAACTAGGTTTTGCTTGAACACTTGAATCAAAGAATTTGACGCGGCCTTTCCACTCCTACTGAAGAAGGTGTTCCTGAAACTAAGTCTCTACTCATTGTTTTCTACCTAATCATTGTGAACCTCTCAATTCTTGGGGTGTCCCAGTAACAATGTTTTCCTACTTATCACGGGTCCTCTAAATTTCCTTTGACCTCTGAATTACTACACTCTCCAAAGTTACTTTTACATGCTCCTCTAACCACGCTTTGGATTATCGCAAGGTGCATGATTTTCCTCAAATAAAGGTATTTCTAAAAAACCCGGTTTACTTGGATTGAGGATCACTTATAACCAACAATGTACTAGAACGCTCAGAGTGATAAGAAATGTTCACACACTGATATTCTTACGATAAAATGGTTGTCTGATTAAGCATTCAGTCTAGCGGAAAGGTATAGCCGAGTGGTTAGGGTATTCGAAAACTCTCGTCTGAAAGCCCAGCCATTTACCGACCTATCTGGTCACGGTTCATCTAGGGTGGCATGTTTCATATTCACAATGATATGAAGTTGATGTGGGAATGGCCGATCTTCCGCATCCTGTAAATAACAGGTGGAGTACACAGTTTGCTCAATGATTCCGTCTACGTGGTCTACATCTCCGGGTTTAGAACCCTTTGGGCAGTGTTTCCCAATATTTTTGACCTCACCACACACTAATCCCAACCAATTAGCCATGGCAAATTTGACACAATAATTGACAGATATTGACTAACTAGTGTGATTATTTAGGTTAGGAAAAATCATATTTTAAATTAATAAAAATATAATATTTTTTGATGTACAATTACGGAAACATGTTTCTATAACGTACACTTTTTAAACTTTTGATCATTGTTAACAAGACTTTCCATGAAATTTCAAGCCGTACCAATTGTGCCACGGCAAACCAAAGAAAAAAGAAGCATTCGATCTGACAATAAACTAATACGTATCTACTCTCGATCAGGATAGCCCTAGTTTGTGTGAAGAATCTCACGCACAATTCTAAATCACATCAATTTCATTCAAATCAGAATCATTGATATGTTTCAAAATTTAGAACAACAGTAACAAGTTTGCACACATATATGAAAATAGCTTATAATATGATGAATAAGTATTGTTGTAAAGGACACTATACAGAGGTTTATATTGATTAACATGTTCATGAATAATCAACGGTTAAGCTCCGGTGTTGTAGTTAAAAACTTTTTCTACCTCAATGTTTTTAATTTATTATAATAAGGGTCTTTAAAAGTTTCCACCTCCGCAAAATTAGCTGCTTATAAACAATGCTATTGTTTTTTGAACAATTTTTAATGTCTTTTAACTTGCTTCCTTTTAACTTTCTTCTTTGTTCCCAAAGCTTTAAAATTCCTCAATGTTCATTATTTTTTATTAAAGCGTCTACTGCGGGTCCAGTTTTCAGCTGATATTGAACTGGTAAAAGTATGAAACAGTCCTGTTAAGAAACCCACCTTTATATTTAGTGTGTGTGAGTTCGATTGTGATAGGTATGCAATATTTTTAAATAGTTAAATTTCGACAGAAAGCTAAACCCAGTTCTTAACACATGGCCCCAATAATGATAACATTTATTCATTTGATTTCTTATGTCATTTTTTTCCAGTTTAATTATCCGAGGGTAAGGTGCATTTTGTCAAAACATTATTGGTAAAATTTGATCGAATCCGACTGTTAGAACTCGTTATTACGTATTAGAGAGAATGCTGAATTAAAATAGTCAAGGAAAAGTTTCCTATTAAATAAATAATACCATAGAGAGACGCCCCAAAGTTAGAAGAAAATTACACAGTCTGCCCTCGATATAAGATCAGAAGACAACTAACTGCAACAAGTGACTCACCTCAGCAACTAGCGTAAGTCACGCCCACAGATAGCAGGTGTGTCATATGTCAAGAGATGACATGGTAAATTTAATTGTTAAAGCATAGTATTTTCTTAACTTGTTGTTTTTGACTTGTTTATGATAAAATAAAATAATTTCAGTTGTGTTTGGGAGCCAAAGTAATTAGTTTTTCATTATTATTGTTAAAAATATTGTCAGAGTACGACAAAGCAGGTGACCAATGAAGAATACGGACATCGGTCATGGAGAACAAAATCAACAATAGAGGAAAAACAAATAATTGAGCTGGTGCTAACATACCGCCCACCTAAATTGACAAAGGAAAATTTACTTATCAAAGAAAAAAAAAAATTACAAAAAGAAGGTCAGGGGAAACTATTGCGGTGAAGGAAGACGGAGGAGTTTGTTGACGGGTCGAATGTAAGCGCTGCCACCCGAACGCACTGTAACAACTCGGACAGCTCCGTCAGCACCGGGATGCAACTGAGACACACGACCTATGGGCCAAGACAAAGGTGAAGATTTAATGCCCTGCATGAATACTATATCCCCTACAGATATGTTGAGAGAAACTTTTGTCCATCTGTGTTGTTGAGTGATTGTGGAGAGATATTCCTGGGACCAGCGACGCCAGAAGGTCTGGTAGAGCTGCCGCAATCGAGTCCATCAAGTGGAATGTGAAATATGTTCCACCACAGGCTCTTCAGGAGCGGCAACGTGAGGTCTACCGATCAGAAAATGGCCTGGAGAAAGGTAATCATTACCGTCATGTGGATCCAAGAATACTGCGCAAAGTGGGCGACTGTTGAGGACCACCTCGATCTTTGTCAGGAAAGTAGACAACTCCTCAAAGGTCAGAGGACTGTCTCCAGTCATTTTATAGAGGAGAAACTTAGTGGACTTGACAGCGGCCTCCCAAAGATCACCAGAATTTGGCGCGAAAGCCGGATTGAATGTCTATTTTACGTTATGAGAAGTGATGTGATCATACATTTTCTTACGATCAGCCTTCTTGATACGATAAAATTCTTTCAGAGAGTGATTCGCTCCTACCAAGTTGCGTCCACAGCCGGAATACATGTCGCTGGGATAGGGTATCCCAGGGCGAAGAGGGTCTTCGCCTTGCAATGACGGTTTGAAATAGAGTCTTAAAAAAGTCGTCCGGGTAGTAATCGTTGTTTGGTCTTATAGTTTTGATAGAATAAATTATCACATTGGGGGGGGGGGGGGGCCTTCTATGTAGGTAAGTGGTAGGAGTCCCTCATTGTTATAACATAACAAACATTGAAGATGTGTTAAGCACAATGTTGCCTGAAGTCTGGGCAATTCTCTCGCGAGTATTGAATTGTTTGCATGGAGCGATGGGACGGGGCACTATCTTGCATAAACGTGTAATTTAGCATTTGATTTTCAATTTCTGGCAACATTGTGCTTAACACATCTTATATTTAACAAATATATTTTCTCTATAACAAGATTTCTTCCAGGAAAACGGAATGTATCGTTATATTTGGGAATGGACTACATTTTAAAAATGTTAAATCAAAATCATCGGAACCGTTTTCGAGAAATAATTTTTATTTCAATATTTGGAGGTAACGCCCCCAAGTATGGAAGTAATAATCATTTCTCGATAATGCCTCGGGGTATGATGTTACGGAACATGTATGTCAGTATAGATGATAGACAGACATGGAATTGAAGGGAATTTCGTTGGATAAAATAAAATCTGTTGTTTTTTTACACGCCCTGAGTCCTACATTACATCAGAAAATATATGAACTGGCCGCTCCAAACAAACCACACGAGATGGAGTACTCCGACTTACTTGAAATATTAAACAGCTCAGCACACCTTTAACTCTCGTGTTCAGAAACACGGAGGATCCATTGTAGATTTCGCTACTGACTTAAAACCGTTAACTAATCACTGTTGTTATTCTTGTAATCGTGGAAAGTCTGTTTCATATTTATTTAACACTATAATTTAATCGTGGACTGGCGGATTGACAGAATCGGACATACGGACAAAACCTCTACAAGAAACAAAGCAAATGCTATTTAGTGAAATAGTAAAGTAAGCCCAAACTAGAAACAGGTCAAAAAAAGAAAATACATCATTCAGAACACGTGGGATACAAAACAAGATATTAATGTAATCAATAGAAGGACAACTAACAAACCAAATAAAAATATAACTATCTCTGGAACCGGCTTGGAAGCGTTAAGAGGGCGTTGTTATCGATGTGGCTCAACTCATCATCGTGCAGATAAGTGTGCATTTATTAAAAATGTTTGCGCCAAGTGTAAAAGGAACGGTTAAGAGAAACAAAGCTTGTCTGGTCAGATATTAAGGTTCTTAATGAATATAGAACTCGATCAGTCAACAGTATATTAGAAGAATTCAAGGAGGTTATTAACCCAGGGGTCGGCTTAAATCCACAAGAAAAAGGACATCTTCATTTAAAAGAAAACATAAAACCTATTTACATTAAACCACGGCAAGTTCCATTCGCTATTACGAAAAAGGTTGAAGATGATATGGAAAGACTAAATTTGGAATAGAAATTTGGAGTGGGTCACCCCAGTAGTTCCGGTAATGAAACCAAATTAATGGATCTGTTAGGCTCTGTGCAGACAACAAGGTAATACAATATATCAAGTACCTAATACCAAGAATAGAATAAATATATGCCACAATGAATAAAGGCAAATATTTTTGTACTCTTGACATATATCAAAAGCTTATTTACATTTATCAATAGATGAAAAAAGTGCCCGATTACAGACAATAAACAAACACAAAGGAATTTTTAAACTAAATAGGTTGATGTTCGGAGTTGAAGTGGTCCCGGCAATGTGGCAAAGTTTTATGGATAGATTGTTACAAGGTACATCATCGGGAAAATGATTCTTTTGTGATATTATTATATAAGGAACAACGTTCGAGGAGTTTTTGGCTACACTAAGAACAGTACTTACAAAGATTAAAGAAAATAACATCAGGTTGAACAGAGATAAATGTAAATTCTGCCTAATAAGTATTAATTATTTAGGCCATATAATTGATTCAACAGGTATACATAAAAGTAAGGAAGAAATTAAAGCCATAACGAATATGAAGCGACCTCAGGATGTAAAAGAGCTTAGATCACTACTTGAACTTGCAAACTATTACAACAAATTTATACCGAATCTTGCCACCATTTTAAAACCGTTATACAATTTACTGAACTAAGAGAGTACATTTCGTCGGTCTAAAAGTTGCGAAAATAGTTTTAAAAAGATAAATGAAGCTGTTGCTAATGAAACTATCTTGGTACACTTCGATCCAAATTTACCTCTAATTTTAGCTACAGACGCCACCGGTAGGCTTAGGAGCTGTAATATCACACAGGTGTCCTGATGGCTTGGAAAGCCCGATCTCCTTCGGTATATATAATAGTGAATATCATTACATCCAGATCGACAAAGAGTTACTAATTAGCCCGATCTGGTTAGCCCCTAAATTCTATATTTCTCCCCCCATTGTTCTCTGCCAGCACTATCAGCATCACGGTTATTAAATTATTCTCTCTTTTAATCCCGATTTAATTATACAGTCAAATATAACAAGTTGAACTATCCCATCTAGATTTCCTTTTGAGACACCAAGTACACAACTCATGGACGATTCTGCTAAATTCCATATAAGCCATCTTAATACTTTGAACACAAACCGGACTCAAATCGCCAAGGACACAATAACAGACCCTCATCTCAAGACAATCTACGCTAAATTTATGTCACTAGACTAGGACATCTACACGTACGAACACACGTCACAAGATGGCTGTGACTTCAGAGGAAGGCGAATCTGTATGCAGGAAATTTTTGAAAAACCGGTTTTACAAGAGCTGCACTCGGGTCATGTCGGAATGCTAAAAATAAAGATGTTTGGACGCAGTACGAGAGGAGAGAATGGGATATTCCGCCGAGAGATCAGCAGAGAGGGATATCTACATTACCAGGTCAAGATGGGTGACAGACAGGTCTGGCGCTGGCACAATATTCAACTAAGGGCAAATCAATTCAAAGGGGAGAATTCATACATATTTATTTATATTATTTAGGGATAAGAATTCTCCCCTTTTTTTGCTTACCTACATTTTATATATAAATCATATTGTGTTTAAAATAAATTACTCAACAAGTTAACTTTTGTACATATTAAAAACAAAAATCGTGTCTAATGTTGCACAACATTGATTCAGAGAATCCCGTTTCGATGGGACTTAAAATCTTGTATCTCGTAGACACGTAATACGCGCAGGGGACATGTGGCCTAGAGAATGTCTGCAGCCCCACATCAGACGCCATTCAGCCCCGCAACATAGAGTCCCGGTGTGGACTAAGCTTTTTTTGAAAAAAACGACCTACATTGAACAAATACAAACTAAATTAGGAAATATTTTAATACGTATAGCCAAAATTTCATATACATTAAAGACTGAAATAAATGAATGAGATAATGGGCATACTTAAAGTCCAAAGCAAGGAATAAGTTTTATAAAATAAGAATTCATCAAAATAAAAATCGTCAGGGTAAGAATAGAATGTAATTACTTAAAATAGACTCCGAAGCTCTCAGTAATTCTTATGGAATATATTCAAAAGGTTAGCGTTAAGTAAATAAATAGAAACATGACAGGATCTAAATTAAAATACTTGTTTTCTTTAATAAAAATGAAATCAGAAATAAAAAAAGACTGACAATAAATATATAATTTACAGAGTTCTATAAATTACAGATGATGCCACACAGAATATTTATAGAACTCTGTAGTCAAGTAAATAAACCGGTGACGTCAGCTACCCCCAATTTAATTGAACTTTATTTTCTCTTCGTTTGTTCTTCCCCGCCCAGGTCCCTAGTGACGATCGAGGTCTAAATTGGATAGGTCAGATTAAATCGACTCATCTTATTTATGTATAGTATATAGATGAAAGATTATTCCTATCCCAAGTCTTATATATATATATATATATATATATATATATATATATATATATATATATATATATATATATATATATTGTTTAGGCTAAAATAAATTTTATATATATTTTAACAATCTAGTTTGGAAGGAATATCAAAATTATTATTTACGTTATCTTTATCTTAATTATTATCATTTTTTTTTTTTTGTATAATATTGTAATCTGCTTACAGTTCATAGTACAATCCCACTCACTAACACCTGTATCTAAACCCCTCCTCCCAAGCCCGCCTCTACCAGGCAGTGAAGTCGTGACAGTGAGTCTCAGAAGTACTTCAATATGCCATAATCTACCTTCCTTCAAATCTTTAACCTCATCTTTATCATTCATCTTATCATATCTTTATCATTCATCATCTTTCAATCATACAAAATCACACTCCTGTCTCACATTCATCACCCGACAAGTTTCTTTTATCATCCTTCATCACATTCATCATCATCAAACCATTCATCACAAAATCATCTTACAAACTCATCTCACCAGTCAAAGTAAGGTTCCCCGGACATTTCCTGTGGAAATTACACCATCACCATCATCAAGAATCAAGGTACCAATTTCACCGACCATTGCTGCAACACCACTATTTACCCCAATTTCCTTTCCTTCCTAATATAATACTTCCCAACAAACCTGTAACCTATCTTTAAACTAACCACTATCTATTTTTAATTAACCATTTTACCTCCTTTCACCTTTCTCATCTTATGTAGATTTTATTTATTATAATGTTTTTTATTTAATTTAAACATTTATATAATCATTATCCTTATTACTACTTAATTACTTGTATGATTTTTATTATTCTAATCAAGCTTTTATTTTAATTATTATTTTTTTTTTTAATTAATCTTTATTACAATAAATATTATTTTTTATTAAAGTCACCGATATAATTTTTATTTTTAATTAAAATCTCGAGTTTATTTCTTTTTTATCTCGATAATTTCTTTCTGTGAAGAATTTTATTTTTAATGATAAGCAAGAAGCTATTGTAACGAAGATATCACGGGCAACTAACAACTTTGCACAGCAGAACGATAACATTGTAGTAGACGTGGAATGGATTGAGAACGACGGCTGCGTTAAAGGTAAAACCGTTGATATAAACAGTATACTCCCTTGTAAAGACTTAGAGCCCGTCACACTCTTAAAGGAAAGTCACCCGTTATGAAAAGTGTTATCCCCATTCACCCCGAGGACGCCCAAAAAACTAGTTCCACAAAAAATATTTTAAACAGCGTAGACACAAATCCTGCCAATATAGAGAACCACTTAGACCTTCAAGCTAAATGTAACGACTGTGGTCAGTCATTTAAAAACAAACGCGGCCTCATAACTCATATCGCTAAGAAACATCCTTTGCTAGCGAATGAAATTTAAAAAAATTGACCCCAAAAAGTAATACATCTCACAACACAATCACCACCAAATCCCAAATTGACGAATGGTCTGCGTCATTCAATAAGATTTTGTCCAAATCCCAATCCAGTTTCGACCCTCATTAGTTAGACGAAGCGATGTCAGGCTTTCTTCTCTTTCTTCGAGGGATAAATACCGAACTTCCCGGACCGAAACATCCGGCTACTCGCTTCTATAAGATGAGACAAAATAATAAAACAACGGTAGGCAACAAAACAAAGCAAAAACATCTAACCCAAAAAAAAAAGCAAGAGAGAGAAGGAAGGAGCTTTACCAATACGAAGTAACCCAGTATCATTATTACAATCGAAGGAGGAAACTTGTACATAATGTAATGAACGCAGACAAACCTAAAAATTGTCCTGCACCGCTAGCCACAATCGAGAAGCACTTTAAAACAATTTTTGAAGTCAACAATGACCACATAAGAGACTCTTACGAAACTTCCGTAATTAATCCTGACCTAGTATCTATAGACATTAAAAGGGTCCACAAGGCCATAAAATCAACTTCTCTTGAGACCTCACCAGGGCCTGACGGAGTGTTAGTGCGGACCATGAAACATTTAGATATAGCCCATATAATAAAACGTATAGCAGAGATCCTTTTAAAGTTTTGGTACCTCCCAAAATCTCTCCGTGAGGGGAGAACTATTTTGATTTTCAAGGGGAAAGGATCAGTTGAAGACATGTCTTCTTGGAGACCAATAACGATGTACTCAATTGTGCGTCGGATTCTGGAAAATGTACTTGATTCCGAATTACGAGCCCAACTTCGTTTTCATTTCAGTCAAAGAGGTTTTGTCAACGGTCTTCCAGGGTGTCATGCCAACACAAGGATAATGACAAGGATAATGGACGCCATTCTCAAGAATGCTAAACATAATAAGAATGACGCTGTGATCGCTTTTCTAGATGTCACTGGTGAATTTGACAATATCGGACATAACCATATTATAAACTCGCTATAGCCAACGGTGTTTCTACTGATCTCTCAAGAACCATTCAAGCACTACTCTGTTTTAACACAGTTAAGATCAACGCCGGTTTTAAACACACAAATCCTATAGAAATACATATGGCGTGCCTCAAGGAGGGCCACTCTCTGCAACTCTATTTAATTTGGCTAATAACCACCTCTACAAAGAATTCTGCGATTCTCAGCTGGCCAATGAGTATGGTTACCAATATTAACAAGCTAACACTGTCAAATCTTCTAAAACCAGATCAAAAGCTAAATATTCTTAACCAGTATATTTTTCCCTCTATAACGTATCCCTTGCAGACAGCACCCCTTGTTAAACTTTCACTCTCTCTCCTTGAAGGAACCGACGAGATGATTCGAAGAAGCACCAAATCAATAATAGGATTGCCAGCAAATACTTCCTCTGCAATGATGTATGCTCCTCGTCGTTTCAGTGGACTTGGCTTACTTCAGTACACTTGGGAGGCTCCTCTACAACACATCAGTATAGCAAAAAAACTCGCTAAAGTCTCCGACCCACAATTCATTCCCATCTTCGGACTTTAAATCCGAAGTCGACGAGTGTGCCAAGCGCCTACATCTGGATCACCTTCTTACAGAGGATTTTAGTGTAAGAAAGCTTAATAAATCGCTAAGGGAAAAGTCCTTCGATAACTGGTCCAGATGTAAGTGGTAGGGTATCGGAGTGTGTCACTTCAAGGATCCCCCAAGAGTAGTGAATACCTCTGTGAAAGGAAAATTCTCTCTAGTTCCGAGTGGACCAACTCAATCAAGCTAAATACTAACTATGCTCCTTTACGGGGTGTGCCAGGTCGCAATACAAGAGATGTTGGTAACCTCTGTCGTAAATGCGGTAGAGAGCCTGAAACTCCAGCACATGTGCTCGGACATTGTCCTAATAACATGCTCCTTGTAACGCGCCGACACCACAACGTAAAGCACAGACTTATCGAGATATTCTCGGAGAAGGATTTTACCTGCTACGAGAAGGTTCACTGCAAAGACGATGACGGCTCTTCGAGATTCTGTGACATCGTGGCCTTCCCGAAAAATTAAAAAAAAAAGATTAAATAATACTGTCAGGTACGAAACCAACGACCTCACCCAAGTTGAGAAAGTCCACAAGGAGAAGGAAGGCATTTATAAAAAGTGTATCACATTCCTCAAAGAAAAATACCACGAGAGCCACGGTGCCAGAGAATACGAAGTCAGAGGTTTATGGTTTGGCTCTAGAAGATCCATACCTAGTTTAATATCTTTATTCTTTGACGAGGTCGGGATCGAAAGAAAATATATGACAACCCAGTCAGAGTCTATTATTTTAGACTCCCGGGAATTATTAACTACCATATCACTAAACATATTACTTACTTTAATTTTATCCTATTTTACTTTAAATCTATTTTACTTTTAAATTAAAGGTAACGAACCTCGAGGTGAAAGAAAGAATTATATCATCTGCATCAGGTGATGGATGGGCTCAACAGATAGTTGATCGTTTGAGTAGGGGACAGTAGTATTCGGTCGCAGTTAATACTTGATACCGTCGTACAAGATATAAAATGTCTCAACGTGGCTAGTATCACTGATAGTACATCAGAGGGTAAGGTATTAGCTATTTATAGCTAATACAATGTTGAATGTTATTAAAATTATTAGCCTATAATCTACGAACACAAGAACCAAAGGAAAATTATATTCCTGCGCTCTTTTTATTATTTGCTTAACCACTAATATGTTGTCTAAGGTTGAAACATTCTTTTTACCTCCTGTTTGGTTTATATTTACTGATTCGTCCAACTGCATATCTATTCTCTTTGAGATGACATTCATCAATATTTTATAAATTAGTGGCAATATACTTATAGGCCTATCTATAGTTGTCTATATCTCTATTATCCCTCTACTTGTACAGAGTAACATTACCTATGCCTCAAGCCATTTGTCTGGGACTTTCCGGTCTCTCATACATAAGTTACACAAATGTGTTAATGTCTCTACTATCGTATTCCCGCAAGCAACTAACTCTTCAACAATTATTCCGTCGTTACCACCAGCTTTTCCTTTCCACATATTTTTTATAGCTAATGTTACTTCTTCCTGAAGTATATCCGGTGCTTCACTTATTTCACACCTAAATTAATACAATTACAATGTTCTCTATACATATTAGCGTAGTAATCTCTATTTGTAATTTCTAGTAGTATCTATTATTTTATCTTTTTCACATGCCAATTTTCCTTTTCCATCCAATATTCCTACTAATTTTTCCTTTCCTATTGTTTGATTTTTCCAATATTTATTAAAACTTGGACTACTATTCTCAACTACATTTTCTAATCCTCGAATTTTCTTGCTCTTTAGCCATTTCTTGATCTCTTCTCTAATTCTTTTTGACAATTCCTGAAATTTCTTTTTTAAGCAACAGTTTTAAACAAGATTTTTTAAACAGTTTTTATTTCTATTCATTCTCCTTCTTTTTGCCGACATTTTCTTTATTTCTTTTCGTAGATTCCTATTCGGTTTAATTTTATCTTTTTGATTCGATATTTTCTTAGTCGTCTCTTTAATCGCTTTACTTAATATATTTTCGCTTTCTTCCAAGTTTTGTTCTTTAAGTACTAATATTATTTCTTCTTTTAAAAACTTTCATAAAACTCTTGATCAACTCCTTCAATCTCAGGTAAACATTGTTTTGATTTTATTATTGGTTTCTGTTGCTTATTTTTTAAGAATATTTCACATTTCACTGGCCGATAATCACTCCCTATATTATTTTTTTCTTCAACTTCTACATTATTTATTATATCCTTTCTATCTATAATAATAAAATCTATTTCATTGTAAGTTTTACCACTGGGGCTGACCCAAGTCCATTTTTTTCTGTTCGTGCTTATTACGTCACATGTCCGTTATAAACATGTTATTGAATTCAAGGAATTCTACAACATTGTTCCTTTTTAATTCCTAATTCCGTAGCCAAATCTCCCCATGGCTTTGATGTCCAACCCCATTCCTACTGTAGCATTCATGTCGGAGAGAATTACCGTGTATTTGCAGGTATCCTCGTCTATAGCGAGTTGTAGTAGGCTGTAGAAGATCTCCAATTCCGAGTCGGGTGCCTCACTGGTGGGTGCATACGCCTGTAGTGAGTACTCCTTGTAGCTGAGGATGTTTTTGTTGCTTCCTTTATTCACAAGGAACCCTGTGCCTCCAGTTGCACTACCTCCGTTAAAATAGACTTCCATATCGCTTCCCATCTCTAGAAGTACTTCCTTTTCTCTTCGGACTTCACTCATCCCGACAATGTCCCAATCTGTATTAGAGAGCTCAGAAATTAGTCAATCTATTTAAATTCTCATTGAGCTTGCTAATAGATTCATTATTACATGCTAATTCTCCTGTAAAAGTACATCCAAGATACTTGATCGGTTCGCTCTTCCCTACAGAAAATATTTCGCTTCCGTCTTATAAATTTAATACTTGTTTACTGAGCTCATCATTGTTAATAACTAAAGCCGTACACTCCAGCGGGTTAACTTAAAGTCCTATTTCTCTGAACCTCCTCTGAATACTGTTTATAAATCTTCACAGCCTGGTCTTCCGCGAACCCCGATACAACTAATCGATCTTTACCTATATAGTTGATACCGCTGTTGGCTATTTGGGGGTAGCATATTTCTCTGAAAATATGATCCATTGAGAGGTTAAAAAGTGTACTTTAAATTGGACCACCTTGAGGGACGTCTCTGCATCGGAAATAAGAGCTGTTTCTTTAAAGCCTGAACAAACGTTAATTGAATTATTGTTGCATAGTAAGGCTTCTATACCTTTAATTAAGTCCAATGAGACGCCTATAGCGTTCTAACAACGTGTCTATATGACCTACATTATCAAACGCCCCGGTAGAAATGCTACTGTAACGTCATTCTTCTTTTTGTACGCATCTTGAAGAACAGCATTCATCAGCCTGGCGTCCACGTGACATCCTGGTAGACCTAACGAATCCTCTCTGACACAGGTGGAACGATACTTGTCGTCTTAGCTCAGCGTCTAAAACCTTTTCAATAATACGTCTCCAGGATGTCAGATTGCTTATGTACCCTTTACCCTTATGAATTAATATTATTTTTCCTTGTCGAAGAGGTTTAGGTACATATGAAAATTTTAGAATAATATCTATAATAGTTTTAATAATAATATTGCATAATGTAATAATATACTTTTAATTTTGCTTTATTTTCACTTAAAATTAGTTAGACCCAAAATCTTAGTAGAAACAACTAACTTCTCCCCTCCCCCCCTATTATTATAAAAGGTTAAGATAACCTAAAGACATACATCACGTAGGAAGACATAGCTCCACAGAACAAAACTTTGTGAGGAACAACTAATTTAAAACTAAATTAGTCTCGGTTTGGCGGGTTTCTTGTGAATGCCTGATGACGATAAAAAATGACGATCAATAATTTCAATTTGTAAAAAACAATAAATAAAAATACGAAACAATGATTTAGATTTGTCATTAAATGGTTTTATAAATACTATAAATCTACGAAATATTTACGGATGTTATATTAACAATTTAATTTAACTTAATTTAAGACATTTTGGTTGAATTAAGAGACAAACTATAGTTGTAAGCTTGGTTTTATCAATGTCTAGCAAACCTTTCTCTAAGACTGACTATTTAAAAAAAAAAAAACTAAAATTAAATTATATCATAAGCCCACTCACCAATGAAAGCCATATATTTGTTATGAGCAACTGGTTTTTCTCATCCTGAAACAAATTAGAATATAAAGTAAATTAGCATTACATAATTTGAAGAGGCAGAGACACCGCTATAGCTGAGTATTTTGAATACTCGCAACTCCGCCTGGAAAGAAAATGTCAACCCCTATAGTTTTTGAGGGACATTTTTTGAGGCTTCGTTAAAATATTTCCAGTGATGGGGTTAGTACACGAAACATAACTGCAAAGTTTCAAATGTTAGTTTGGGTACTTTAGACTTTAGAAGATCAGGTGGGTTACAGACAAGCGCATGAATGTGTAAGTTCGTTGTTTTCTGTGGACCCAAAAATAAACGATATCTACAATTGTTCACTTTCTTCATAAAGCTACCCCCCAATTGAAAGTCGTTATCTATACCAATCTAGTAGTTGATAAGAATAATCTTTCAATTAATGATTATCGATGGAGCCGTCAGAGAGTTAAGAATAAGGCTGATGAATAAGTGCTGGACTAATCCATTAGTACAGTCCATAATCAATGGTTAGTTTTGGAGCATTTTGTCGTTGAATGTAAGCTAAAA
Organism: Gerris lacustris; assembly: GCA_951217055.1. Classification (NCBI taxonomy): domain Eukaryota; kingdom Metazoa; phylum Arthropoda; class Insecta; order Hemiptera; family Gerridae; genus Gerris; species Gerris lacustris. The sequence goes on from OX578285.1 coordinate 14,882,236, forward strand.
ATAAACATTGAACATTTATGTGAGTCAAATTTAATTAAAGGTTATCCAACAATAAAATTTGAGGTAGTAATAGATTTGTGTAATTTGGATGAGGAGAGACATTGATGTTAACTAACGGCATATTAAAAACATTGTAGATAGAACAGTTTGAAGAGGATTTAATTATTTGTTGGATTCTGGGAAGAAGTTATAGAAAGTTTCATCCAGCCACTAAGTTTCATTTCATAGGTTTAAGGTGTTAAAGATAAGAAGTTTGGCCAAGTGGAATAGTTTGAAAAGCTTGCTGACTCAATAATGGTTAGGTTTAATCAGTTAGTTTTGGAGCATTTGACGTTGAATGTAAGCTAAAAATAAACATTGAAAAATTATGTGAGTCAAATTTAATTAAAGGTTATCCAACAATAAAATTTGAATTTAGTAAGGCTTCTGCGATTGGAGTCGCCATAAAAAACTTAGCTTTGAAGGAGTTATAGTAGTTTCACGGTCACTAATTGAAGCGTTTTCAAGGGGAATTTGGCGTTCTGGTAATAACAAACTAAACTACTCTTAACGGATTAAATTTATCTTAACTTTTTGTATTGACCAATTATCGCCATTGTATTGACCAATTATTTTTGTATACCTTATCGTTCTTCATTATTGTTATACATATTGTTTTAATTATTCCTTTATTTTTCTCAGTCCCCAGTTATTTTATTTTGCTTGTTCGTACTATGAATCTGTCGCGAACACGATAATAAATTAGTTTTTTATTTATTATTTTATTTTCAACCTGCGGCTCGACGTATATAAAGAGCCGCATTTGTCAGAATTGAAGAGTCAGGTTTTTGTGTTAATATCAAAGATACGAGTTGAATCCAAACGGTGTCTCAATATATAATCAAAACATTTGACGCCAAAAGGTGTAATCAATGGGTTATTGCCATTATCATGTAAGTCGCCGTCGAAAGAACAATTTGTCATCAGTATCACTTATAACATTGTGATATTCAATAACAAGTTTTGACCAATATTTTGATATTATATTATACATATATATATATATATATATATATATATATATATATATATATATATATATATATATATATATATATATATATATCAGCAATGTAATACAGTATTGGTATATATACATATATATATATATATATATATATATATATATATATATATATATATATATATATATATATATATATATATATATATATATATATATATATATATAATATATATATATATATATTTAGGGTGGGCCTTCATCATAGGGGTGAAAAAAAAATATTGACATTTTGTGCTCCCAACCCCTAACTTTGTGCGAATACATGAAAAAATGATTTTTGACAAGTTTCAGGTCAATTGGAAAATTTTAAATGGTGCTGCTTTTTATTTGAAAATTGTTATATAAAAAATCAATAAAATAGCGATATTGTCTAGAAAATTTCAAAATATCACGTTTATAATTCAATATTATCAGGGTTTTTTTATTATTTGTATAAATGATATACTTTTGTTAACTAATATAACACAAAAGTAAGTCATTAAGTAAAAAGATGAAATATTTAGAGATATACATGCATAGCTAAATAGTGAAAATTGGGGAAAAAAGTTGTTTTTCGGATGAATTTCGTAATTATTTTAATCATATGAACAATATTTAATGTTTTAACATACATTAAAAGGTAATACAGGTTATTTGCTTCATATTAATACGTATTAAAAATGCATACCTATCATAGGTTTTTTTTTTAAACTAGTAACATACATACTAGTGGAGTCAATGAAGCTATAACACAAGCCACATTTTGAACGAAAAAGACCGTCTTTTGTGTTTGAATATCTTTTCTGCATTATTTTTTATTTTGGATTGCAAACAAGGAATAACACATCCCTTGGTGTCTCTCACTAACACAAATTGTGTGTATATATATATATATATATGTATATATATATATATATATATATATATATATATATATATATATATATATATATATATATATATATATATATATATATATATATATATGCACAGGGTGATTTAAGAGTCCTCCTCACCCTCTTAGCTTTGAACATAGGGGTGGTTGCCCCGAGTGCGCGATTGCATGAAAACAAACTTCCCTTTAAATGGTACGGATCCCCCAAGTTTCATTAATTATCTCAGACCCTTTAGATTTTACAACGATATAAGTGTTATTTTTTTACAATGTTCAGATGGGCATTTTTGCTATCTTTGCCCCCCTTTAGAGGGCAAAATATTGGGGATAGAAAAAAAAGTTGCAAGTAAAATTTTATTATTTACACCGTAGAGTCCAAATATGCTATCAAAAATATACACTCCAATTTGAAATTTTGAAGTTGGGTGGCCTGGGGGCAATATATATATATATATATATATATATATATATATATATATATATATATATATATATATATATATATATATATATATATATATATATATATATATATATATCAATAATACTTATGGTCAAAAAAAGCTGAGACATATTTACACAATATAATTTCATATTTTAGGCGTAATTTAATCCTAATGTGATGTCAAAATGACCTTATCCGTATATGGTTTTATATTGTATTTTGTTTATTTGTAAAATATTTTATATTGATGAATAACAGGTAACATGCAATGATGGCAAATTGAACAGCTTGATCTACTTTTACACCATCCATAATGGTAATTATTTTTTAGAGGAGTAAAATTAGATTTTAGAAACCTTTGTTGAACTCATGATTGAACAGGATTTAATAAGTAATTATTGTTGCTTGTTATAAAAACAATAAACTTAATTTTTCTATATATAAAGAATTAGGTTTGCACTTTAAAATCGCTTTAATGTCTCATATAGGTACTAAAGTTTTAATGAAATTCAAAAAACAAGGTGGCACCTTGTATTCCGAATTACTCTTAAGAATTCTCATCTTGGATGAATTAAAATAATCAAATGTTTAATTGTACGTAGTTAAGCACGTTCTACAAGAAAGCGTTTCTCGAGGGTATAATGACTTTAAGAGAAATAGCACGCTTTTGATTTGTATTACAAGTATTTAGAGAAGAGGGACTTCTAACACTTAATTGAGAACAAGACATTTAACCATAAGATGTTTTAACGAACTCATGTCTGCAAACATTTAATTAAATATACATCTTTATACAAAACGCAGGACAATAATCTACTACACCTCTCTCGGCAATAATTATCCAACACATTAATGAACAGTAAGAAATTATTCCTGGTATTTATAAACTGTGAGAAGGTAATTAGAACAGAATTAGAATACGTTGGACGCAATTTTTACTGAAGGTATTTTCTTAAAAATTGTGTAACCTGAACAAGAAACAATATGAAGCAATTAAATTCTGTATCTCACACGGCGGGTCTCCGTCACAAATATAAATGTAAGGAATAAGACAAAAGAGTTCGAGGTCTGCTTCGGCTTCCAATTCAGACGGACCAGCTTAATGACATAAATTAGGCAGACGACATTGTACTTATTAACTAAGAGAAGGTAATTGATTGGTTACAGAATTGGAATATGTGGGGCACAATGTTTATAGAAGGCATCCTTAAAAACTATGTAACCTGGACAAGAAACAGTTTGAAGCAATTAAATTCTACTTTGGCTTCCAATTCAGACGGACCAGCGTAATGACATAAATTAGGTAGACGGCATTGTATTTATTGCCAAGAAGTGTAATGAAGGCCAAATTAAACCTGTCAACATTTTCTTAAGCCATAGTAAAAGCAAATTATGTGAGGAAATTTTAATCGATGGGTTACGATATCCAGAATATGGACTAATTTACGACTATATGGCTAGGTAGACTTAATATACGAAGCACTGGAGAGCCAAGAGGGGAATGACAGGGTTAAAATGTCATAAGGTGCTATTCCAGCTTTGATACTAATATCAAGCTGTGGAACTTAATACTAACTTAGTTATTAAGATGTTTTGTTGTATGAATGCAAGAGACAACAAAGTGACAGGTTTTTATGTAGATGCGTCAACAAATATACTTAAAATATGGTGGCCAGATCGATGGCTTGATAACGTATAACCAAATAGCGAAGAACTTCCACACAGAAGCAATAAAAAAACTGTCAAAATTAAACTATTTAACTTTACTTTATTCGCTATCTTGCTTAATATTATTAATTTTGGAACGAAGTTCCTTACGGCACGTTACAGAATCTGGAGCCCAGGAGTGAATCCAAAAAAAACAACCGTCACAAAACCGACCGTCACGGAATCTACAACATGACTGATTCAGTTGAAATTTTGTACACATGTTCATTTTACCATTCTCCAAAACATGTTCGTTGGACAACGTTATCCGCCCAAGCGTTCGTGCACAACACTCGCGTAATCGTAAACCTTTAAATGTAAAATTGGAATTTTAGGTCGGGAAAAAATTCTAACTTTATCTATTCAATGAGAGAAAAAACTCTTTTAAAGTAAAGTTTTTAGTAAAACCAACACCGACACTGATATGAAGTGATAAAGATCGCTAAATTTATTAAAGCGGACCTAATCGTTTAAAATAGAGATAACTAACTACGTTCTAACGTAACGATTTTAATAAAACTTCATGCACATCGTCTAAAGTACAAAAGTTTTTGTGAAGTGAAGTGATATATTTTAAAATTGTGGCCGGGTAGGTATGGAACAGTAAAACAAATATAGCCAAATATTTTTTAAGTAAATAGAAAATTTTTTTATTTTCAACCTTTTTTCATCCCAGAAGACCCGAAGGATAAGAAACATCTAACATGCTTTTCTTTTAAGTTTGCCTTAATTCCTCTAAGTACAAATAGGTAAGTTACTTTTAATTTTGTCTCGTTTTTTTTACATTACCATGCGTAAGTAGTTAGCATCATATACTAGCAGTGTGATTTTATAATTTATATTTAATGAAAAGCGTAAGGAACTTCGTTCCTAACAGGTGTCCCGCGACACCACATGTATTTTTGAATTATTATTCAATTATGAGATTTTTAATAGTGTTCTATTCTTTCTGTTTTATTTCTTTTATCGTCTCTTTCTTCATTTTATTCATAATAACTCCCTTTTAACTTCTTTGCTTGTTATATAAAAAATCGCAATTTAATTGATTTTTTTATATACAAATTTTCAAATAAAAAGCGGCACCATATGAAATTTTCTGATTGACCTGAAACTTTTCAAAAATCATTTTTTCATGTATTCGCACAAAGTTAGGGGTTGGGACCACAAAATTGCAATACTTTTTTTCACCCCTATGATGAAGGCCCCACCCTAGTGAATACGGTCCTTTATTGGTCTTTAAAAAGATAATAATTAAATGAATTAGCAACAAAACATTAAGATATTTCGATCGTGATGTTAAAAATAAAATAAATAAGTTGAAAAAGCCCATTCAAGTCAATTGAATCAATGATAAGTTTTAGGCTATAATTTATAATGAATGAACACACATTATTGACAAAGTTTTTTTTTCCTTCTATTTACTCACCATTATTGTTTTTTCCGTTTACTATTGACTGTTTCGTCTAAAAGGTTGATACAAGAATGCGGCTTCTTGAGGTCTTAAATTTTATATATTATTTGAACAAAAAATGGAGTAAAGAAAGGAAAGCTAGAAAAAACAACAAACTAAAAGAAGAAAAGAAGAAAAAAAAAAAAAAAATTCAAAGATTTTTTTTTTAAGCTGCGGGAGCCTTTTCACTTGCTCCCTTTTTTTTAGCAGAAAAGCTTTTTCACTTTCAATCACTCTTTTCCTGTCCTTCATCAAGGTAATTCAAGTTGTCACTGGAAACTTTGTCACGTCTTTATCGCCAATCATTGTATCACTATTGCAAATACGTTCAAAGACAATATTGCGCCACCACTTTTGTAAAACAAAACTCGAATCACTTCAATCATTTAATATATTTTTAAGGGACATTAAATAATTAGTGAAACAGTTTTTTTTAGTGATATCCTTCTCCCAGACGGATTGTAAAAAAACCGTTTCATTATGTCGAGGTAATTTTTAGGAGGACATTTAATATTAATGATTAATTTAACAAATGTTTTTTTTTACTGCTAATAAATAATGATTGGCAGTTCATTTTTTATCCGCTTATTTTTTTTCTTATTCTTAAACCTTTTCTCCCACTTTTTTTTAATTAAATCAAAGAGAAGGTTGTTCTAGTTAAAATTCCGAGAGGTTTAGTCTTTGGCTAATAATAATTTCCTTAAATTAGACTTTAGGGATGTCTAGGTGGCCGAGCGTGAAAGGAGCTTTTACGGGCGAGGGAGTTTCCCCGGCCCTCCAGGCTAACAGGTAGAATCATCTTCTACACTGGCAAAACCACCCGACAACCTGCTATAAACCGAGCCAGCCAGGAGACAAAATTGAAAGCATATTGACAAAGAAAAAAAAGAGATTACACATCCCGACAAAATAAACAACAAACAACTTTTTAATAAACCGAAATTATTATTTGCGACGGTTATTTCTTTATTATTTTATTTTTTATTTTTAAAAAAGAACAAAAATTCAATGGAAAGTTTTGTTTTCCATAAGGTGTTAGCGCCGCGGAAGAAGACAAAAGTGGAAAATTGTTTATGTGGAGGAGTTTTAGTGACGAAAGTTCGTCATGTAGTTAGAAATTCAATCAGGAAATGACTGTTCTGCAAGGGGAGTCTTTTTCCCCGGTGAATAACCGCTAAAGGCTCCTCTCTTCAATTACTCTTTGAAATCCTTATTCTCTTTATTACAATTTAGACAAAGTATTTGTGCTTTATGTGTGTTTATTTCTTCTGCTTCAGGACTTAAATTAACAAACAAACAGCAGGAAGCCAGAAAGTCTATTTGGCTGCAAATCCTTAGTAACAAATCCCGACTAACCACCAACCATTTGCTTACTTTAACTCCTGTTATAGGTACAGTGTAATTAATCCTATACCCCCCAATATCCTGGATCAGCTCTCTAAGATACATTTTTCTCTAAGAATCCATATCAATATAATACTTAAGTTACATCTCACGACTAACTTTGATTTCTTCCAACTTCACCCATGAGAAATAACTGATTACTGTCTGGTTTTCAGTTTTCTTTGTATTTCTTAATATTCTTTAAACATATTAATTTAATAAAGATCAAATTCAAATTTTTAACCTTATCTACAAAATTCGCACGTAGGTTGGCGATCGCTAACAGCACACATCTAATGTGAACATCCATAACAAATTACTGATTTATAACGCAATGATTAATCCCTTATGGCTATACGGTATTGAACTCTAAAGTTGCATAATGCGTTCCAACTCCTATCGTATCCAGTCCCTACAGTCAAAAATCTTAAGAAGAACAGTACACCCTCCTTCCAACGTATTTCACATTACCCTTCACTTTGAAAATGTCCCATTTGTCCGTGACCTATAGCCATAATCCGATATAAACTCTTCCATATCCCAACATCACAATTCAAGTTCAATTCACAACCTATCATTTCAATTCATTACTTACTACACATCACTACTGACTTACTAAACATTGCATTACAAATAAACATATGTAATAATTCAAGCCAGTATACTACCCAGATTTTAGTAAACCTTTTCATCTCACTACTGACGCTAGTAACGTAGCCCTTGGAGTGGTCTTAAGTCGAGTTAATAACGGAGACGACTTACCAACTTACCGCATATGCTAGTCGAACCCTAAATCAAAGTGAATGTAATTTATCCACCATAGAGAAAGAATTATTAGCTATAGTTTGGGTGGTTAAATATTTTTGACCATATTTGTTCGGCAGAAAATTTAATATATTTTCGGATCATAAGCCCTTGCAATGGTTATTTAGTAAGAACCAAAATCCAAATTACTACGCTGGCGGCTTAAACTCGAGGAGTACGATTATGAAATAATTTATAAGAAAGGTTCTCTAAACACAAACGCTGATGCACTGTCCAGAATTGAAATCAATATGGTACAGGAAGAAAACGTAGAAGACCCAGACGACTTATTACGGACTTAATAAATGATTTTTATTAAAAAAAACCCCTGATCTAAATGAACCGGACGAGGATAATGTCTGTTTAATTGTTCACTCCGAGGAATGCCCACATTTTAACGAATCAGACGATGCAACTGTTCATTTTCATAACGGGTGATATATCCACGATACGGTCCGATTCTATTCGTCATTTTCCGGCCTCTGGTTTTGGATCATAATCGAATTCGAGCAAAGGACCAATCGAATTGGGTTGAGAAAACGTAGTTTTTTTTATTGGTTTTTATCTCAGTTTTTAGAGTATTGAGATTTCCGATAAGAGTTATAGAATACTGTTTGTCGAGCTTTCGATTTAAGTACTTATTTAGGCCGTCGAATTCGTAGGCTCCGGTGGGGGAAGAAATACATTTTAATGCGTTATCAAAGTCATAAAAGTGTAACAAGTTATTTACGTTTTCGACAACATTTGGAAAGGATGAGTTGGGAGCTTTGACTGGTTTCCAAGCTTTTTCAATGAGAATTTTATCAGCCTGTCTTCTGTAACTGGGCTCTTTGCTTTTGGAATAGGCAAAGTCGTGCTTGAGGCAAGCACTGTCTAATTCGTTGACGGGTTAATCACCCCGTTTCAATCGTTCTTCTAGTATAGTACCGGGTCCACTGTAATTGTAGGTGGGTAAATGAACTTCAACTGGCAATTTATCGATAACGCTGTTTATCAGTCCTTCTCCTTTGACTGTCCGCTTCATAATGATCCCTAAATAATAATGTAAATAGTATTTATAAGATTTTCTTTCGTGTATAAATGCAGATGATATGCTCAATTATTTTCCAGTCTAAAATGGAGGTTATGCAGCATAACATGTCTTTGGACATTGATGATATTATGCCTAAGGAGGACAACAGTAGTAAAACATTCATTAAACATTCACCAATGTTACCGAATAGCATTTGATATCTCGTAGTCGGGTCTTCGGGTTTAGACAAAACTCACCTTAGTTTGGGACTTTAGTATCATCCAGCAGGATTGCGATTTGAAAATGTATACGTGTTTTCAAAGTCTTTATTTCAACCGAAATATAAGATGTTACAACAAGTGATTGATTCGATCCCCGAATGTGGGAACTATACCTTTTCCGACAGCAGTGAACTTATTTCACCTCAGGACGTTAAGGAACATTCTGTGATGATTTTTGACGACATAGATTGTGAAAAACAAGATAAACAAATATTGGAATTTTTCGCTATGGGTCGGCACAGAAATGTCAACTGCTTTTACCCGTGTCAAACATACTCTAAAATACCGAAACAATTGTTGAGGGATAATGCTAACATATGTATGATATTTCCACAGGACAAGTTGAATTTAAAACATTTATGACGATCATATTTACGATTTGGATTTCAATGAATTTACTAACATGTGTAAAAACGCTTGGGGCGGACACAAAGGCCATTCGTTTCTCACTTTATGTAAAGATTTGGAAACGGGTAAGGGGAGAATCAGACGAAATTTAGATCAGTATATAATACCCGACGTTAGTGGGGAATCATCTTAGTACGTCATGGATTCTGACAGCGTCACAACCAAAAGAAAGGTGGCCAAAATAGCCGAAATTGTGCGGCAAAAAATTAAAACATTAAAAAGAGACTTAGCAGATCAGCAGGAGGCTACGGAACGACAAGTGGCTCCGCTTAAAAAACCCTCGCAATCTATCGCTGATACACTGGCAGATACAGTTGCACAGAAAAAAAAAAAAAAAAATTGTTCCATCCGAAGAACCTTCCATGATAAAACCAAAGGAGGAGGAGTTAATTGAAACTTAGATGGAGGATGAATCAACTGATTAACCCAGTGGAACTGAAGTTGAAGAAATAAATATGACGATTTGCCGACTGAGGTAGATGCAACGAGTCGCAAGCTGATTGTTCGGAGGAAAAAAATAAAAAAGGATACTATAACCTCGCTTGATATCCAAGATGCGCGGTTCAGAGTGAAGAAAAGCCCGATCATATTTATGGTTTTCGTTTCGATGAAAGTAAATATTTGATTGGCAAATCTCAAGCGCGCATCGGTAAAAAGTATCTAACAATAGGTGACTCAAAATACCGCTATACCACTGGACTTTTACAACTGCTTACGCGACAAATACCCAAAAATTACAATCAAAATTATTTGTACATGTATAAAGCAATTTTACAGCAGACCAGCGCGCACAAAAAAATTGGAATTACTTTGGAGCTCTTAAGAGGCGGGTAACACTCATACTGATGAAATAAATGCAATTATAAACAGTCTTAGATATTATGGCGTGATATATTAAAAAGAACCGGTCGAAGCCATATTGCCATCAGTCTCATAATGCCTATCGACAAGTTCGGTCATCACCACCTTGAAAGGTTTTTGACAGGAGAAACATTGGATGTTAAAGGTTGCAGAAAAGTCAATACAGCCCCCACCGGAGGAGGATGGTGATGTCGTTACACTAAAGTATTTCCGCGACTCTCTTAACGAACAGTCTTTCGACTCTTAAGTATGTGAAGGAGAAATCAGTGGATCTGAAACGTAAACGAATAATTAACTTTGATGAACCGATAGAACGAAACGATGCAGTAACAAAATAATATGTAGATAGGTATTTTGTGAAACAAAAATTGCCCTCTCCCAAAGGCGAACTTGAAAAACATTTCAACATAATTTTGAAGAAACTGATACACTGACATACGCCGATGTTTTCGCTCTAATGTCTGCGATATTTTACGTCAAGTTTGTAAAGAGAACCCCAGCACCGGGCAACCAGTGATCAGTACATCACTAGACATGGATACTGTCAAAGCTCAGATTGTGAATGAAATCTACTGTCCCGCCAGGAGGAATTTTCCCCGGCGTAGAGTTACAATAAAGGGTGATAACGATCAATTTGAAGCCGATTTAGTCCAAATGAATACCCACGCTCGTGTAAATAAACAATATAATTACATTTTGACTGTAATAACCGCTTACAGCAGGTACGCTTGGGCTGTACCTTTGAAAAATAAAACAGGTGTCCTAGTCGCCTCGGCATTGAAGAAAATATTTAAAGAGTTGACGCCACACTACCTGCATACTGATCTCGGTAAAGAGTTTTATAATTTAAGTGTGAAAAATCTTTTGAAAGATCTGGGAATTATCCATTATTCTACGCATTCGTCTCAAGGCGACCATGGTTGAAAGATTTAACAGGACTCTCAAAGCGAAGATGTACAAACAATTTGCTCTTAACGGGACGTACAAATGGTTAGATATGCTGCCTGCTTTGGTTAGATAATATAATTATGATACTGTGCACTCAAGCATAAACATGAAACCTCGTGACGTCACTCCTTCGACTTTAATAGATCCTCGAAGCAAAATGAAACTAAAATCCAAGCCTCCTAGATTCTCAGTCGGCGACAACGTTAGAATTTTAAAGTATAAAAATGTTATTCCAAAGGATATAAGGGTAATTTCAGTACCGAGATATTTTGAATCGCCGAAGTAAAACCGACTTTACCCCCTACTTATACACTACGAGATGCATCCGACCAGTATATAGTCGGTTCGATTTACGAACAAGAACCCACTCCAGTAAAGTATCCAGACTCCTACCTGGTGGAAAAAATTGTGCGCAAAAATAAAAACAAAGCTCTTGTTCAGTGGCTTGGTCTGAAGGAAAGAACATGGGAAGATTTGAAGAAAATGTCAAACTTTTAGTACCCGTGTTAGACGACTTTACCCTGACCGTCGTCAGGGTAAAATAATCCAATAATACTCCTACCTAATCGTGAAGACCGATTGAAAGAAAAAAAAAATCCCAATAACTGGAATAGAAGGAAAGGACGAGGGAAGAAATAAAGAAAAATTACAAACTTTTATTGTATATGTTTATTTAAAAATGTATATTTAAAAAAAAAAATATACCTTTTAGATTGATACAACAGGTAACAAATAATCATTTTCAATCGAATTGTGAAACATCAAAGTCAAAGATTCTGTCGACAATAATATCATTAACTATATTGTAATTAATATTTGACAGCCAAGTATCAAGTGAATCTTGATAATTCTCCTGCGTAGACTTTAGCTCTTGGATCCCCTCTTCCGTAGTAGTTCTCTTGTCGACGAAGCCAATGGCTGTGGGATTGTTGAGTATCCATGTGACAAGACCCTTCGAAACTGCTCGAGTACACGAGATATTAGGTTTATATTTGTTGTGGAACTTACATTTGTCTACATCCTTCTCGAAGTTGTCTTGAAAATTAACCAGATTGATTATATTTATGACAGGTCTTTGTACTATTCTTTCTATTAATTACATGATACCATGTGCAAATACAAAGCGGGCTCTGTCCAAGTGAAAAGGTTTAGTCTTGTTGCACATAATTAGACTTGTGGTAGAGTAAGCTCTTACTTTTCTATATCTAGTTTTATAAGTGTAACTGTAGTCGTAGTGAATCAACTTTGATTCACTTGACTTTGTATCAAGTGATACGACATATCAGGTGTGGAGACGGTCAACTCTTTGGGAAGTCTCGAATCGTCCGGTCCAGTCACAGTTTCGAGACACACAATCGCCCAAAGATAATCATACTCTATAGTTTCTCTCATTCCAGGGAAACTGAAAGACTTCTTCACTAGAGGCATAGTGTCAGTTGCGGAATACAGATGAAGAGTGAACATAAACAAAATTAGTCAATAGACTGTGAACTCAGTGGGGTCGTCAACAAATTTACCGATTACAGTTTTGAATTTATGAGACAACCTATCTGTCCCAAGACGTGCCTTTAATATCGCGTTAGAAAGAAATAGTATTTTTCTGTAATTTTCCTCGTCTCTTTCGGTATAGTAGCCCGGGTATCTGATGAATAAAAGCGAATAGAGACCAGGAGTATACCTTCAAACTCCCCGACAAATTGTCGTGTAACATTTCCGGCGCTATCCTCGATATCCTAAGACAAAAGTATATCTGCTCCGATGGGATCGATATCTACCACAGCGTCGCCTATTTGCAATTCATTATTCTCGTTTAATCGGACACCGTAGACAGGGTCCAAGTTGACATGGTCCGAGAGAACTATTTCAATATAAGGACGTGCGAGAACGGGCAACTCATCCGTTATTTCAAACTTTTCCTGCATCGACTGTGTGCAAAAGATTCGCGGACCGATTTTGCCGGGCTGTACACGAAATATTCTTGTTCTCGAATAAATTCGGTTTTGGGTGGAGGTGCTGTCTGAATACCGATTGACATCTGAGGGTATTCTGTACTCGTAAAAGCGTCATTAACGTTGGTACGCGGTCCAGGTATTGTTTTGTTAAAGTTGTTGCCGTTAATTAACTGTATTATTGGCGAATATGATTCCACTAACTTCCTTGACCACACGTCCTTCGCCATTCTATTCTTGAAATACCTAGTTTTCAAATTGTATCTAGTTTTAATCAGATCCTAAAGTAAACCTTTGCGTTCCATGAGACTGCCTACTTTAAACTAATTGAGTAGTAATAATTTCATTATTTATATATAAGAAGAATAATTATAAGAAATAAGAGGACTATATATTTTTTTATTTAAAATAATATTAATGTAATGCGTTTTAATAAGATGATAAAAATATCTTCGTTGTAGTAAGGCAAGGTAAAAAAAAGTTACAATATTCATTCATTAGTATGCGTGGAGTGAAAGACCTGACTTAATTGAACTGGTTTGAGCAACTGGGTCTACATGAAGGTCGAGACTGTGTCACCGGAGAAGTAAATACTTATACCATCCCGACGGCGCAAACATTAAACTACTCTAGCACAGGTCGTGCCACGTGAAAGCCAGGGGCAAGGGGGGAGGGGGGTACAGAGGGGTATACACTTTACATGTACAGGGGTCAGGTGAGCAACAACAGAGGGTCCAAAAAAAAACCCGACATAAATATATTCGGGGCCAGAATCCCCCGTGATTACTAACATGCAACAAAGGGGCCAGGTGGTTAGACAAGTGCAGCAACAAGAAAGGGGCCAGTCCATGGGGCTAGACATACTACAAGCAGGTGCGGGGCCAGAAAATGGGGCCAGTAATACACAAAAAAGGGGCCGGAACAAATAATTTATATCTACTTATAAAAATATTCTTTGTTGTCGGCCCCAGAACGTATTTTTTTAGGCTTTCTAGGGTTGAGGACTCTGGAAGAAGGTAACATATTCACATATTAAAATGTAAGCCAAGATTTAAAATATCTACTAAGCTTCCGATGTCTAGACAATATATTCACAAATGAAGAAATGCGAGTATTTTTGTACTTAAAACATTTGCGTTGACCGTGGTGGTTAGATAAATAAACTGAAGAGGGGAGAGTAAGTGTGGGTTTGTAATACGAAGAGAGGGTATTGTATGTGAGGGTTTCAATGTTGTAATAGAAATAAAAAAAATCTCCAACAACTTAAATAAAAAACTGTACAACTCATAAGAAGATTGCTTCTCACCGTGTTTGAACTAGAAGGCAATAAAATTGAACAAGGGGTTTCTCTGCAACACATATAGGCATTGTTCCGAAAAAAATACTTTGAGAGTTTACATTAGTGTAATATACTGCCTGATTCAAATATCTTTGAATAAATGTCAGATAAAAACGAGCCTTTGAAACCCCAATCAGATGGGAAATACTGGTTTCTAGAATGAAAACTGTTTCTAAAGGAATACAAAGCCTTCTTTTTTTATACATTAGATTTATTTTTTGAAAAATGTCATGAGAAACATCCTTTACCAGTTTCTTCTTTTTACATACTTCACATTAGTTTCGGTTTTCTCCGAGAAAAAACAAAAATCTATATGAAAGAAAAAAGGATATTTCTTCCCTTTTTAAAAGATGTATTTTCTCACAAAGGATTTTTTTCATCCGCACAACTTCGAATAGAAATCATTCATGTTTAGTAATTTCCATTTTTTTTCATATTACAGTCCTTCTAACATTCACTTGTTCACAATGTATGTGATATAAGTATTGTAAATCTATATACGATATAAGCCACCTTGGAAAAAAAATTGCGAAAGATGTTTCAAAATAAAGTTAAACCTTAATCGTCTATATATATATATATATATATATATATATATATATATATATATATATATATATATATATATATATATATATATATTTCTTTCTTTCTTTCTTTTGAAATAATATATCTGGAAGATATGTGATGTACTTACGTGTTGTCAACGTGTTAAAAAATTTGTCATCCATCAATCAAATACAGTTTTACAATATTAAATACCAATTTTGGCCTAAAAAAATAAAAGGTGTTATAAGGAAAGCCTAGGTACTCTTATATAATATACAAGCATTCGCCCCACGTTTCGCGCGGGGTTCATGCTTGCAATCAGTGGCTGTATTATTACTATTATATACCTATTACTATCATATTGGTTAATTGAGTAGGCCATTTCATTAAATATAATACTTTATCCATACCAACAAGAGATCCATACCAACAAAAGATAATTTAAGCTAATTTCAGGGGGAACTGTTTACGAATGATTTCCACACCTCTATTTCCAAGTTAAAATTTAAAAGTAATTCTTGGAATTGATATTATTTCCTCCGAAAATGATTTTCAAACTTGAATGAAATATTTAGATATCTTAACTATAATTAGTTTAGTTCCATTAACTAATGAATTGATATTTGTAAAATTTAAATTTCTCATTAATATGACAACTGCATCCTCTTTCAAAGTTAACCTATGATCTGGTACACATACTGGCTTGCAGAATGCAATATTGACACTTCTATATAAGACCCCCCAGGGTTAATTTCGCCATCAACTTTAATATTAGCATTGTAACATATACTTTGTGATGCATTCAACTTTTCTAATATTATTTTATTTATTTAATTTACATTTTTATTTGTATCTTCTAATATCGCTATAGGGAAGCTGATTGTAAGGAACAAATGGAACTGGGCAGGACACATAGCCAGACTTAAGGATGAGAGATGGAGTAAGGACCTTCTACAGTGGTACCCAAGAGACGAGGTCAGGGAAGAGGAAGGCCAAAACATGCATGGGACCAGGAGATGAAGTCTTGCTGTGGTAGAGAGTCTTGGCAAAGAATAACTAGGCAACGGAAAGAATGGGAAAGTATGGGACAGGAGTACTTAGAAGAATAGATGGATAAAGTTGAAAATTAGTAAAGTAAAAATAAATGAACAAGAAACGAATAAAAATTTAACTAAAATAAATGTATACTTTACAAATAAACAAATAATGAAAAATAGTTAAATATTATTATATAATTAAAATATCAAAGAAATAATTAATAATAACAATAATAAATAAATAAATAAATATATTATAAAAAAAGAAATCGATACAAGCATTATGTATATGAGTGTTGTGGTATATGTATGAATGTGATAGTGTAGTACATGTAGTGCGTCCACATATAAACATGTATGCACAATGCATGTATGTGTGTGTATGTATATGTATCTACATAAATGTGTGTATAATTCAAGTCAATATAAAATACATGGTAATGGTAGTAGTAATTAGCAAACAATTGAAGGATGAAGAATTGAAGAATGGAAGAACTATCCATTAACAGTACTAACTGATTCTAGCTTGAATTAATACAATAATTAGTAATTGATAATATATTTAGAAATTAAGCAAATCACGTGGCCACTGCCTCTTCAGACGTCGAGAAGGATCTCCAGGAATGAATGGTAATGACAGGTTGAGAATTAAAGGATTGGGGTGTTGGGATATGGAGTCATGGAAGGATCTGTATCGGGATATGACTAGGTCATGTACGAAGGGACTTTAAGGTCGTTCACCCTTCACGTGAAGTTAGAAACATAGAATGGAGCGTGGACTATTCTTCTTAAGATTTTGGACTGTAGGGACTGGATACGATAGGAGTTAAAACGCTTGGTGCATCCCCAGAGTTCAATACCGTATGACCAAATAAGCTTAATTATTGTGTTAAAAATGAGTAATTTGTTGTGTGCTGAGTTTAGATGTATAGTGTAGAAGTCTGTGTAAAAGTTTGTAGCGTCTGTTGCAGTCTTGTCGTTTAAGTTTTGTGTGGTGTGCCCAGGTAAAACGCTGGTCCAGGTGTAAACCAAGATAGCGGATGGAACTGGAGTGAGGATAGGAATTTGGTTTAGGGTTACTGGCTCACTTATGCCATGTCTCAAACTAAACGTTACATGGACACTTTTGTTTTCTTTCATTTTGATTCTCCATTTCTTGAGCCAAGTTTCAAGAAGTAGGAGGTGTTCTTGAACTTGTTCAGATACTACAATAGGTGATATGTTAGATGATAAAATACATTTATCATCTGCAAAGGAAGCTAAAGTGGTGCTAGGATGTTCAGGGATGTCGGAGGTGAAAATGGTATACAAGATTGGACCTAGGATGCTTCCTTGGGGTACACCTGCTTTTATAGGATAAATTGAGGCAGTGGAAAGGTTGTAGGACACATGGTAAAAACGATTTTCTAGGAAGGATTTTAGGATTAGGTAGTAAGTGAAAGGAAGGATGCCCTTAAGCTTCCAAAACAATCCCGCGTGCCAAACCCTGCCAAAAGCTTGCGCTTCATCTAGGAAGACTGCCGAGCAGTACTTTTTCTGCTCAAGGGAGGAAGCTATTATATCTACAACTCTGTGACACTGTTGGACTGTGGAGTGAAGGGATCGAAAACCTAATTGGTGGTTTGGGAGTGTTTTCAAGGAAGTTATTATAGGATTAATTCGTCGGAAGAGAAGTTTTTCAAGGATTTTACCCTTCAGAGGAAGAAGACTGATAGGGCGATAGGAATTAGGCAAGTGAGAAGGTTTGGAGGGTTTGTGGATAATTATGATTTTGGCGAATTTCCAAAGTGAAGGAAAGTGGGTTACTCGAAGGACTGAGTTGTAGATGGAAGTAAGGTAAAGGATTCCTTTTTTGGGGAGGTTCTCAAGGATGTGGGAGGTGATAAGGTCATAGCCAGGAGCTTTATTTTTGGGAAGATGCTTTATAATGTATAGAATGTCGGATGCTTTATAATGTATAGAATGTCGGAGGGGTTAAAGGCCTTTGGGGGAGGAGAAAGATGAAGAGGAACAAAAAGATCGTGTAATATATTATTGGAATGTGTTTGGTCATAGACATCAGGATGAGGAGAAAACTGTTCGGAGAGGAAATGGGCGAAATGCTCTGCCTTATCAGCATCGCTCTTTGCCCAGGATCGATCTAATGTTGGGAGTGGTGAAGGATTATTAAATGTGATATTGATTAAAATGTGATATCGACTATGTGACATTGACAAAAAGTTGATTAAATGTGATGTTGATTAAATGTGATATGATAGTGGTGAAGGCATTATTAAATGTATACACATTATTTTATAATCGTATCTAGCATCAAATAGGGTGTACCAACATGAAAACTAATTATTATTTAAATAGGAACATAAATAGTAATATTGCTAATATTTAATTAAAAAGCATCATTTATACAGTTTTTCCATTGTACTCCCCTCTTAAATGAAATTTGACAAAAATTTGCATAACATCAATTAGTGTAATCTTACAGATCATTTCAATTATACGAATCATGAAGGGTATACATTACTTTGTGCCCCGTACCCCTGGGTACAAAAAATTCAACTTTAGAAATTTAAGATTGACATTGACCTTCCCCTTGTTTTGAAAGTCAAGTGTGCAAATTGTCATTTAGAACTAAATAAAACTTAGATTTGTGTAAAGGCATTTCCAGACACTTTAATTTGATGAATTAAAATTTTATGTTTGCTCCTGTTTCTATCAGATGGTCTAGGTTTTGCACGGGTGTAAGTACCATAAGAGTACAGTACGGTATTAACATTTTAAATATAATTCAGTCCTCAAATTCACTTGAATAAAATCTATTCTGTACTTTTAACTCATTATTTATTCTCGCTCTGTTTCTCGCATAAATATAATGTTTAAAGAGTTTAAATATAAACAATGTAATTGTTCTGGTTTAAAAGCCGGTAACAAAGGTTTCAGAAACCCTCAACTCTCTACACTGAGTTGACCCAAAGCCAAAACTTTCAGAAAACTTGCTCGAGGTTCAGCATTCTGCATAGAAGCCGTATACATAATTGAGTGCTTTTTCTCTTTGAATGTATAAACTTTGATGAAATTCCCTTATTAAGATGTTTGTTTATGAATATTATTTGATAAAATCTGTAATGAAATATTGAATTCACAATTTAGTTATTAAATGAAGAAAAATCATCCTGTAAAGGCGTAAGACAAATATTCAATCGGATTACACCTATTAATTATTTTTCTCTTTAATGCAACTAACGTGTCCAATCATAAGGTGGTGGAATTATGATCTTTGCAAATCTAACGATCTGATCATTAGAGTGCAACAAGCCTTACCTATATTAACCGTACACAGATTAGTGTGGGTGTTATAAAATTGGGCGTAAAAAAGTGGGTAAGACCTCTTGACATAATATGTACTTTAAAGTAAGGATACACTATCGGGCGGTGAACTGCGATTATTTTCAAGTCAATGGTAAAAGTTGTACCGAGAATGTCGAGTTTCACCTGAGTAGTGAAGGGAAAAGTGAATAAAGATAATAAAAATCGTTTATCTCCAGTTGGGGAAAAAAGTTATGATTTTGAAATAGTTTAGAGGGACTCAAACAGGTCTTTTCATCCCTGAACTCAAAAAGTAGGGAGAAAAAGTAAAAGTAGGGCGAAAAAGTAAAGTAGGGCAAAAAAGTAAAGATTGCAACTTAATTATTTTATAAATAGTAGAAAATTAATGGCAAATGTAATGAAGTTGTTGAAATCAGGTTGGCGGCACTGCGCTTTTTTGACTATGTTAATCATTGATTCATTGTTTATAACCTGCATCTAAATAACCTTCTATTTGAGTTTAATTCCAATTCTTATTTGTTTTTAATATTGAATCTCTTATATCTGCTATTTAAAGTGCTAATAATTATTGTTATTTATTAAAATAATAAATAAAACTGTGCAATGGACGAAAATGTGTATTTTCTTCCTACTGGAGATAAAATATTGTATGTACCTCGTGAGTAAAGAGGCATTATTCCCCTCGCGATAATTATCTCCCTCGGCTGCGCCTCGGGAGCTAATTAGAGTCATTTCCTCGGCTGCGCCTAGAGAATTAAAGAGTCTACTTCCCTCGGCTTCGCCTCGGGCTTTAGGGACCATGGCTTCTTCGGCTTCTTTTTAATTCAGGGAATAATGGCTTACTTTACTCCCTAGGTGCATAAATAACTATTATATATAATTCCGCCACCTTTTTAAATAGAATATCAATAATCAAGGTATTTTAACAAGTGACAAAATGATACTTTTCTTCTTGGGCTAAGAAAATGTTCACAATATATAAAAGAAAATAATAAAACAAATAATAAAGTTTTTTACTAAGCCCAAGAAAAAATAGAATAATAATGATAAAATATATTCTTGGATAGGTTTTATTTTATTTATTCAATTTCTCTTTTTTAACGTAAGGAATACTATAATCCCCAATAGGCTAAAACTTTTGCTTGTATCAGGTTGAAATTTGACGTGCCTGTTTCAATTGTACTTTAGACGATTTGTAGGAAGTTTTATTAAAATCGTTAAGTTAGAACGTG
This sequence comes from Gerris lacustris, assembly GCA_951217055.1. Classification (NCBI taxonomy): domain Eukaryota; kingdom Metazoa; phylum Arthropoda; class Insecta; order Hemiptera; family Gerridae; genus Gerris; species Gerris lacustris. The sequence continues at coordinate 14,902,905 of OX578285.1, forward strand.
CGATATCGGTAAAAACGTCGTTTTCTCTATTTTAAACGTTTAGGTCCGCTTTAATATATTTAGGCATCTTTAACACCACATAGCAGTGTCAGTGTTGGTTTTTCTAAAAAAAAAATGTATTTAATAAAGTTGTTTGTCTCATTGAAGCTTAGGTTTACGCGAGAGTTGCGCGCGAACGCTTGGGCGGATAACGTTGTCCAACGAACGCATCTTGGGCACTGGTGAAATAATCAAGTGTACCTAATTTAAACTAAATCGAAATCGGTCAACTTTTACTCAAGTTATCGTCATCGGTCGATTTCAATACTGTTTTTTTTTTGTGACGGTGGTTTTTTTTAGGATTCACTCCCGGGCTCCAGACGCTGTAATGTGCCATGAGGAACTTCGTTCCAAAAATGGAAAAAAATAATAAGTTTTAATAATAAATAAATCATTTAAAATTTCCTCAGTTTGAAAATCTACTTTTGACTGTTTCAATTCCTATAATAGCATCCTTACAAACTCTTCCGAACCACCAATTAGGTTTTCGATCCCTTCACTCCACAGTCCAACAGTGTCACAGAGTTGTAGATATAATAGCAACCTCCCTTGAACAGAAAAAGTACTGCTCGGCGGTCTTCTTGGATGAAGCGCAAGCTTTTGACAAGGTTTGGCACGCCGCGCCGGCTTGCTTTGGAAGCTTAAGGGCATCCTTCCTTTCACTTACTACCTGATCCTAAAATCCTTTCTAGAAAATCGCTTTTACCATGTGTCCTACAACCTTTCCACTTCCTCAATTTTTCCTATAAAAGCAGGTGTACCCCAAGGAAGCATCCTAGGTCCAATCCTGTATACTATTTTCACTTCCGACATCCCTGAACATCCTGCCATCACTTTAGCATCCTTTGCAGATGATAAATGTATTCCATCATCTAATATATCACCTAGAATAGCATCTGACCAAGTTCAGCAACACCTCTTCCTTCTGGAAACTTGGGTCAAGAAGTGGAGAATCAAAATGAATGAAAACAAAAGTGTCCATGTGACGTTTAGTTTGAGCCATGGCGTATGTGAACCACTAACCCTAAACCAAATTCCTATCCTTCACTCTAGTTCCGTCCGCTACCTTGGTTTACACCTGGACCGTCGTTTGACCTGGGCACACCACACAAAACTTAAACGACAAGACTGCAACAGACGCTACAAACTTTTACACAGACTTCTACACTATACATCTAAACTCAGCACACATAACAAATTACTCATTTATAACACCATAATTAAGCCCATATGGTCATACGGTATTGAACTCTGGGGTTGCACAAAGCGTTCCAACTCCTATCGAATCCAGTCCCTTCAGTCCAAAATCCTAAGAAGAATAGTCCACGCTCCTTTCTACGTTTCTAACTTTACCCTTCACAACGACCTTAAAGTACCCTTCGTCCATGACCTAGCCATATCTCGATACAAATCCTTCCATGACTCCATATCCCAACACCCTAATCCATTAATCCACAATCTGTCATTACCTTTCATTCCCTTGAACGATGTATAACTTCATATAATAACCTCTGTATAAATATATGTAATAATTCATGCTAGTATCTGTGAGTACTGTTAATGGACAGTTGCTCACTTCAAGTCAACATCATGACATTATAAAAACAAACATCATTATTGCTTATAACATTAAATTATGTAGTTGCAATCTTCTAATAAAATTTAAAAAAAAAAAGACTGTTTCAAAGTCATAAGACTTTGTTATTCCAACTCACAAACTCTCCATGAATAATGTAGCCTCTCCATTTTTGTTTCCTTTTGATTAAAACTAGATGTGTTTTTTCACAATCTTAAACGATTTAAAAAGTGAATACGTTTCCAAGACGAGAATTTCTTTTAGCAGGTGTCTAGTAAAGCCTTTGACAATGTAACGATAAGTTTTGTTTTAAGTAGGTTGTCGGTTTAAGGAAGTAATTTATAACCCTTAAGTTTTTTTACCCTAATTCTTTTTTATAAATATTTTTTTAAGTCGCTATATTTTTAATATATGTGGGTAGGTACAAGACACATCCAAATTTCAAAGTGATCGGACGAAAGGTGTAGCCGTGAGAGCAGGCGACAGGACGGACGGACGGACACACGCAGGAAATTATAAGGGTCCTTGGTTTTGCCTACGGACCCTAAAAAAAAATTAAAGGTACTTTTACTTCAACAAATGGCCGCCATATTGAATTATAACCGCCTTCTTGGATTTAATCACACACTATTATCTCTGCCCTCAGTGGACCTAGAGATCTGAAATTTGGTTCATAGACTAATGGTGTTGACTAAGGTAATATCACTTCAACATAAAAAAAACCATGGAAAACCAAGTTATTAAAGTTGTGATTTAGAATGCTTGATTCTGCCTCAAAAAAAAAAAAAACATTTTAGTTTATTTAAGATTGTTGTAGAAAAAAATGTTTTTAAAATTATTGATCAAAATCAGTTGAGAATTGGTAGAGGAAAATTGCTTTATGAAATATGCTCCTTTAGTCTTCACTTCCTTTCAGCTTTATAAACCAAATGTGGTTTTTGGTTGGGAAACGTTTATTCTATAGAAATGTTAAATTCTAAAAGTGGGGTATAAATGGGAAGCAAGAAGGCAGTAGTCTACAGGGATTACAGTCTAACCGGAGAATGTTGATAACTAACACAAGAAAGCAACGTTTTAGGCTATTCTATTCAAGGGTCTTTGAAGCGAATGGACTGAAAATCATCTGTGTGCTAAAGACCGGGGTAAAGGAGCTGAGAAAAGCCGAGGCCAAGGGACGGGTAGATAATATTGTCTCGATGAGAGACGAATCTGAATCCTTCTTACTGCCTAGAGCCAATCCTAGAATTATCATTATTATTAGATCAAATGGACATCAGGATCCACTCACAGAAATGATATTATAAAATGACATTTTCAAAGAAGAGTATGTTACGATAAGTACGTTTTATTATATTTTTTCATCTTACACGGAATGCCTAATGTAAATTTTATCATGTAAAGCTTAAATTATAAATGTGATATTCAAATAACGCTGAGAAAGCAAAAAAAAAGTTCTTATTTAACTGGCTTATTTTATCATTAGTAACCAGTTATATAAGTATTGTGCTAACATATGTTAATACATACTACTCAAATCTGTCTTCTAAATCAATAATTTATGAATAAAAGCTGGGTCCATCCAGACCACAGCATGCATTTACTTATTTTCATTTCTCTATTAGCAATTAGTTTTGCCTATTATATCTTAATAAGTGGACATCTCCAAAAATAATAATTTATTATTTTTAGTTTAAGATTTTTTTTTTTTTTTTTTTTTTTTTTTAAATCATAAAAATGTATCAGGTACCCCTTTAAAATAACTAATAAATAGATACCCAAGGCTCCTCAATGAATATCATGAACATATTGTAATGTATAGAAAATAAATAACAACTTGCATACATAATGAATACTATAACAGATGAAATTTGGTGTGATGTAATGAATGAATATCGAGTGAATGTGAGTGTGAATTGGTAACTGTGATCTTGTAAATGTGATGATAATGATAATGAATAATACTGTATTAGTGTAATAAGTGATTGGATATCCAATAGTTAACGCATAATTAATAAATATAATAAAGATGTGAAATAGTAAGTGTGAACTAATAAATGAGTCCCCCCACTTACTAATAAATATAGCCCCACATTATTGGGCTATAGATGACAGAACCAAGCGAAACGGAAGGAAGCGTTGCAGGAGAGTTTACCCATGTGCTTATAGGTGACGCGCTGGTTTGCCTATCTGAATACATACACTTTCTCAAATCAAAACTTGTCCAGTGACCTGAACAACAACTGTATTTTTCACCTTTGAAGGACTAAAAATTCTAAAATAAATATAACTTAACACTTACCACGTCTATAATTTGCTGGAGCGTAAGGCCAAATGTGACTTTGAGGGGATCAGACTCATTAGCGACTGGTCGTTCTAAAGTGTTATAATTTTCATAGCTAAGAAGGTTATTGAGCAATCGTTTTTCATGAGGTCCTTGGTAGCTAACTGAAACAAAAAGAGTCGAAAAACAAAATTAGTTATAAGCTTATGAATAATTATATTTTTTTAACTATAATCTTCATTAATAAATTACATTTATTTATGAAGGATATTGTTCTTAATAAAAGTTCGATTTAAAAGGAAAAGTCCCCATTCACACTCATTAGAATTTGATCACACTATAAGACCTAGACTTTTTTTTTTTTTTTTTTTAAGAGCCTTAAACAGCAAAAAATGCCACGGGTTAAGCGCTCGCGACGAGTAAAAAAGTAAGGATATTAACCGTTTAGGAAGAAAATCAAAGAAGAGAGAGAAGAAAGAGAAGAGAAGAAGAGATATTGTGCGTTCAGGAAGAGTAAAAAAGTAAGGATAAAGTTTTCAGGAAGAGTAAAGGAGTAAAGGATATGGGATATTAGGAACTATCAGTCTGGATTAACAAGAGAGTTCAGCTCTTAAATAGCTGGGCATATGGAAGATAGGATAGTTAAGATTAGAAAGTTTAGAAATAGATAGTGTATTATTAGAAAGAAAAAGTCTATTAATATGGTTAATAGAACGAACCAGGGGACTAATATCAGATAACTCTTTGATATAAGCAAACCAACCAGCTAGTTTACCAATAGGGAGGATAACAACTTGAGATATAACTTCATCACAACTGTAGTCACCGCATAATGCTTTGGAGAGAAATAGTCTTTCAAAAGCTTTTCTTCTATCACACGAGGAGTGAAGGCCTAGACGTTCCGAGAGTGATTCGTAAGAACAGTAGTTTTATTTTATTATAAAAAAACGAAGATAACAAATTCTGACGATCAGACGTTGAATTCTTTCGAGCTGATCAGATCGGATACGGAATAGGTTATTCCACTCAGGAACAGCGTACTCCAGAAGTGGTCGAACTAGAGCTTTGTCGAGTCTAAGGAAGCATTCTAAAGACAAGCCGTGGCTAAAACGACGAATTAAACCTAACTGAAGGGATGCCTTGGCAACTATAGAATCGATGTAATCATTAAATGTCAGCCTAGAATCGACTAGTACCCCGAGGCCCGAAATTTTAAAAACACGTTGCAGAGGTGAGTCATCAAGATCGTAATTAAAATAGATAGGTCAATGACAACGAGAGAAACTAATTACTAAGGATTTAACAATATTGATACTCATTTTATTGGTCGAGCACCACCACAAGATTTTATTGATAATACGCTGTAAGAGAAGACATGAAGAGGAGTTGGAAATTTCTAGATATATTTTTAGATCATCAGCGAATAACAGAAAGGGGCACTGTATAACAGAACAAAGATCATTAATAAAAATGAGAAAGAGAAGGGGACCTAGAATAGATCCTTGGTGAACTCCGGAGTTAGAATTATAGGAAGATGATAAACAACTATTAATTTTCACTTGACATATTCTAGTAGAAAGATAACTATAAACAAATCTAAATATTGTTGAGAAAAACCAAAAGATTTGAGTTTGGTAAGAAGAAGAGTAGAACAAGTGGGGGTTGAACCAGCTTGAGAGGTAGAGAGCGATGAGATGGAAGGTGCTGGTGGGAAATCCGATGAGAAGTAATCAGAAAAAGCCTGAAAATTCGATTTCCAAGCAATCAGATGTAGAACTAGATGGATGAGAAATAGTTTGAGCGGTTCGATGCGAGGAATTAGACATGTTCTTGACTTCAAGCCAGAAGGATTTAGGGTTATCAAGTAGAGTAGCATTAAGTTTAAGACGGAAGGATGTCAAATCATCTTGAATACGTCCCTTGAAGAGCTGTCTATAGATACCATGCATATTAAGGTAACATTGCTGGCCTGTTTTACAATGCTTTCTATGGAAATAATTTTTTCTCTTGATGATATAAATCAGATCAGATGAAAACCACCAAGGGTAACCTCCACCGAGGTAACCTCAGGAATAAACTGAGTTAGAAATTCAATTTTTATAAGTTGGGACTTGAACCACGGGCCTCTACTTTCCAGTGTAGCGCTCTATCAACCGTGGTTCAAGTCCCGGCGCTGGAGTCTATTTTTCTCTGTCTGTCTCCCTTTGTAAATAGTAATTATAATTTGATTTAAATTTAAAAAAAAAAAAAAAAAAAAAAAAAAAAAAAAAAAACTGAGTTATACCAGCTTGAACAATACTGGTTAGAATGTCGGCACTTTTGTTAACATCAACTTCGTTCAGAACACAGGCCCAGTCGACCTGAGATAAATAATTACGAAAGGATTCGTAATCACCTTTTCTGTAGTCCATAAAGGTGAACCCTTTCTTTAGCTTATTATCACAAAATGAAAAACCGGTAATTTCAAAAGTCAGCGTTGGATGATGAGAGTCTTTAGGGACTAAGGACTCGATACATCTAGAGACAGCAGTGGGTTTATTAATGTTGGACATACACTTAAAATAAATATATACAACTTTATATACATACAACTTTTTATACAAGCTACTTTAAATAAATAATCTCATAGGCATCCTATAAATTAAGCTTCTATGACAAAAGTTTCGCATGCAATAAAAGCACGTTAATTGTATAATGTTTTCCCCTTTATAGTTCCACTTTCCAAAAAATATAACGTGAAACTCTCTGTTTATTCCGGTTTCGTGGCTTTAGAATGGGGAGTGTATTTGAAATTCAACAGGAAGGTCGCCATTTTACTCTAGTCAGGTTCGGACGGTTGATATTTGATAACTTCACAAGGATTCCCTCCCCTTTGATCTTACTAAGGAATCGACCAAGGGTATTTACTCAGAGAAAGGGTTAACCGTTTTCACTATTGTTTTACAAGGGGTTCTCGTTTTCGATGGCTTCTACAGACTAGTATAGTACACCATATGGCATCCATTGTAAAGCGTATTTCTATATAATTCATTTATAAAGATGCTATATGTACACAATATAATGCTTGATATGATAATATAACTTAAGGAATGACTGTATTTTAAGGCTAAATAAGCGTATAAAGAATAGAATCGTAGAATTAGGTTAAAACTTTATTTATACATTACAATTATTATAGAATTTCATATCGTTAAATAAATCAATAATTTATCAGAACACACTATCAGAGCAGCAATAACATATGCACGTCGTAATGATAGGATTATATAAAATTATTCTTAAGTGCACAACACTGAATTAATAATTTCAAGATAAAAAGAACTTTTTATATACAACGTTTTTAAATTTTCTGTTGAATCGTATGTAATGTTGATAATATAATGTTTGTGAAAAATAAAAAATAGTTCCAAATTTATTTACTTCACATAAATGACAACCATTTAGAGAGCTGATCTTAAACCTATAAAAGGACAAATCTTTGTACAACGTATCCAACACCAAATCTAATGCGTGCCATCGATATATTTGAAATAATATAATCGATAAATAATATAATCGATATTTCCTGTTTTGCTGTCATTCAATGTTTATCTATCACAAATTTGAGACCCGTCAAAATGAAGATTGCGTAAATATGGGACATGGTTAAACAAAAAAAATAACTTTCGGATTTTTTCCGAACTAACTTTCCGTACAGCAAAATTTGCTGAAAACCAATTAAATTCTGCTGAAAGATGGCTAAAAGTGTTAACATAATGCATTGTCATCGTGTTCTGAGCTATGCTAAAAGTTTCAAATGTCAAGCTATTTGGGAAGTTAGTTAGAAATCGATTGCCAGATTTATACCGGACAAACAAACAAACAAACAAGAAAGCAAGCTAATAAAAACGTAGTAAAAAGAAACAACGGTAAATGACTAGCTAGAGATGTTTATACTTACTATTGTCTTTTTACTATACTCCATTTTCTTTTCACTTAAGTAAAAAGTTTGGCAAGATACTTTGCCTTCTATTGCCAATAATTTTAGAGAATTCTGCGTCAAATAAGGCACTAAAGTTACCTAAGGCTTCTACTAGGCAGTCATGTATGAGAGGAATATCTTCCGCTAATTTAAAGTGATACTGGAACTTGCCACTTTTCAGGCGTAAATTAATAATGTGTGTAGGAGGCGTTATAATGTAATCTATGGAACGTCCAACTAAATTAGCATGGATTTCATAAGGTACCAGGCTGAATCCTTGCTTTAGCTTCTGCTAGGTACTTCTTTAGGTAGGTACTTGTACTACTAGGTACTTCTTTAGATAGATAATAGTACTGTTAGGTACTTCTTTCTAGGTAACTTCTTTAGCTTTTGCTAGGTATAGCAATAGCACACGCAATGGAATTCACCGAATGATATATCTGTAGGAGATGACTCACCTGCTTCCACGGTCTATTTACTTACTGACATTGTTTTAAAAGCTTTGCATTTTTATTCTGTGGTATATTGGCCAAGTCAAGATGTATACTGCTTATTTTAACGAGATCAAATTATAGTAAAAACCAAAATCTATATACTACATTTAGAATGCATTGTTGATTTACGCACAATGTTCCTGACACCAATTTGATTTAAATGTACAGTTAATCCTAAACTTTCGCTACTTTGCCTATTAATGACAATTACTAAGTGACTTAATTTTAACATTCGCTTACCTACCTTCCTTATTTGCGGATAGCTGCATTCAAATAAAATTGTCACTTGTATCTATTAAAATGTATTCAGAGAATTGGGGTGGTAATATAAACATAAAGAAGTCTTGTTGAAAGTAATGAATTCTAGGCAAACAAAACTTTATAACAATTATTAGTTGTTTTTTTTAACCGGTAAAGAGAAATAGACGGAGGTTATAGAGGATTTAAGATATAAAAGGTTCCATGCGACGTAGGTTATTGAGGGAGTGATAAGCGGAAAGGATGAAGAAAGAACGCTGTTAAGAAGCTATGGGATTTGCCGCCTGAGTTAGCGAGATACAGGTTAAAAAGTGGATTTCAGACTAAGGATTATTTCAGAAACAGACAAAAACGTTACAGTATTAACCCGTTACAGTAAAGTACTTATAATAAAGTTCATTCTTAGAATCACACTTGTAAGAAGTGAGAGATAGACTCTCTCTCGACAGCGAATGCTTGGGAGTATTATGATTTGTTATACAAAGAAGATTTATGTATTTATAATTTAAAATAAAATAATTTCCATTCATTCACTATATAAATACCTAAAAAAAATGTAATAGAAGATAAAACAATAATACAGCATACAGATACATGTCTATTATTGTTTAAGATTATAATAATAATAATCATTTATTGCAGCCAAGACCTCCGAGCCGTAGGTTATTACTGGTAGAACAATCTTGGTACAGAGTTTCTTTTTCGCCTTCATGTCTACTTTAGATCAACCCGTGCCAAGATCAATCTACTTTATATCTATAGATGCCGGTACTTATTAAACATTTTCCATCCCTGTGCTTCCTTCTATACAACTCTTTGTATTTGTCTTCATTCCTCTTACAGATATTCACTCCCGGATAAAAAAATTCTTGCATTTCCTCCAAAACATTTCCTTCCGTCTTTTACGCTTTCTTTTATCACATCTGCATTTAGTATCATAACTTTGCTCTTATTTCCATTGATCTCTAAGCCTATTTCCTCTCCTTTTTCTATAATATCTTTGCCCATGACTCTCGCTTCGTCTCTACTCTTAGCAATTAAAACCAGGTCGTCTGCAAACTTGAGTAAGTTCAACCAATTGCCGTTTACTCTGATACCCATCCCATTCTAGTTTAGTACAGGCTTCTTCTAGGACACTTATAAAGGATTTCCCGGACATCACATCACCTTGCCCAATTCCTCTGTTTACCTCTATTGTCCTCTTCTCTTGGTCTATCTTGATTTCGGTTTTTGCATTATCGTATATAGCCGATTAAATCAATATATTCTTTTTCTACTCCTGCATGTCAAATAATTTCTTTGACTATATTTTTATACACCGAATCGAAGGCTTTTCGGAAATCAATAAAACCCGGACCATTGGAAACTCGTAGTCCTGAGCTCGTTTAATTAGCTGTTTAATTACCAAGATGTTATTCAGCGTGGATAAGTTCATCCTGAATCCTGTTTGAGTGACGGGTATGTCTTTATCTAATTTCCGTTCAATTCTTTTAGTTATTAAAGTCATACGAATTTTATAAGTTACATTTAATTGGCTTATTGGTCGATAGTTATCGATATTATTCTTATCTTCCTTTTTGAATATCAGAACCAGTTGGGCTAACCATTCTTGAGGGACCTTGCAGCATCTCAGACATAAATTACAGATGTGAGTAATAACGCTTATCATGGTTTCCCCGCCGGCTTTTATATCTTCCCCTATAATTCCGTCATTTCCACCTGCTTTTCCTTTTTTCAGTCTTCTCACTGCCCAGGTTACTTCATCATTCATAATATCGGGCACACTTTCTTTGCCATAATATATAACACTTTCTTCTTCGTCGATCTCATTATTATAAAATACCTTTCCTCCATATAGATTTTTATAGAATTCAGCAATCGTATCTATGATATCACATTTATATTTTTTCATTACACTTTCTTTGTTTTTCATGGCTATTATTTTATTTCTACCTACCGCTTGTGATCTCTTAATACCTTTTTACACTACCTCCATTCTTTAGCACTTGTTCTAACTCGCTGATCTTCTTCTCGTAGCTCCATTCTTTCATTTTTCTTCTTATTAACTTGGAAATTTCACTACATTAAATTTTTTCCTTACCTTCTCTTTTCAACTTTCTTTTTTTATTTTAAAGCTTCGATATTTCTTTTGGTAGTTTGTTATTTCGATTATTTTCTGTCTGTTTATCTTCAGTAATTTCTTTCATACCATTCTTTATAGCATCTGTGAACTTTTTTAAGCCTTTTTCAATATCCTTTTCTTCTTCTATTTTTTGTTTAAAGACTTCTTCAAATTTTTCGGGGTCGATCTTCGAGTAATTTCTACTCGTGAAACCATAGTGTATACTTTTATTTTTCCTAACTTTTAGATTTAGCTTCCCTCTTAGAGGAATGTGATCGCTTCGTATATTAATTGAGTCATCTACTTCTACATCTACGACAAATGCTTTCTTATTTACTATTATTAAATCTAATTCGTTTTTTGTTTTTGCGTCAGGTGAGATCCAGGTCCACTTCTTTTCTAATGACTTTTTGAAGAAAGTATTCATAATGAATAGATTATTCCTGTCCATGACTCTATCAGTTTTAAACCTCTTTCGTTTCTATTTCCGTATCCAAAGTTTCCTACACACTCAAAATCAGTAATATTTCCTACCTTAGCATTAAAATCTACCATAATTATTACATATTTACAACTATCTTCATCCAAAGCTTCCTGAAGCATGTTGTAGAACGTATCAATATTCTCGTCGTCAGCATCCGATGTGGGTGCATACACTTGAATGATCTTAAGACGTCCACCTGAGTTTTCTTTACCTTTATGATCAGCTTGGACACCCTATGAGTGTATGACTTGTAGGATCTGGTATTATTTCTTTCAGGACTGAACTCTCTTATTACTAGTCTGTCATACCAGATAGTAGCAAACTTCGCTTCGTCCCTTGCTTCGATCATTTCTTTTCTTAACTCGTTTCTAATTTTCCGGATTTTGGGTGGAAAATCCTCGGTAATGTAAATGTTGGAGCAATTTAATTTGTTTTTATTCTTTGAAATTTCGATTTTTCTTCTCCAAGAAATTAATCCAAGTAAGATTTATCATTTTTAGGGTTTCCTATTCTTTTCACTATGTCGACTTCTCTTTTTTGAGATTATACAAATGTTAAACAATTATAAAAAAAATACGTGTGGTGTCGCGGTACACCCGGTAGGAACGAAGTTCCTTACGCTTTTTATAAAATATAAATAATAAAATTACACTGCTAAGTTTTACGATACTAACTACTTATACATGGCGGAGTTCGAAAAGAGACAAAATTAAAAGTAACTAACTATCTGTACTTAGCTGAGTTAAGGCAAAATTAAAAGAAAAGCATTTATTTAACATTGAAGCGAGCGAAAAAAAAGTTAATCAAGATGAGTTTATAGTTTGAGCAGATGCTTGTAGTGACGGAACACGACTGTTCCCTCAGACTCCGCCGGCATATTTATTAATCCATTTAAAATATTATAAAATATATCTCTTTAATTCGCAAAAACTTCAGCTTATATAAGGTTAAAATTTTACATGTCTGTTTCAATTGTACTTTAGACGATGTGTATGAATTTTTATTAAAAACGTTACGTTCTAACGTAACGTTTTTAATAAAAATTCATAAAAAAAGATATCGGTAATACGTTGTTTTCTTTTTTTTAATCATTTAGGTCCGCTTTAATAAATTTAGCTATCTTTTATCACTTCATAGCAGTGTAGGTGTTCGTTTTATTAAAAAAAAATATTTATAAAAGTTTTTTGTCTCATTAAATAGAAGTTAGCATTATTTTCCGTCCTAAAATTCCAATGTTATTTTAAGTTTACGTTTACGCGAGCGTTGCACGTGAACGCTTGGGGGATAATGTTGTCCAATGAGCCCCGGCTGGGCTTTGGTAAAATGAACATGTATACTAAATTTCAACTAACACGGGCATCTTTTACTCTAGTTATCGTCATCGATAGATTTCGAGACGCTTGGTTTTGTGACGGTGATTTTGTGACGGTCGTTTTTTTTTCGAATTCACTCCCGGGCTCTAGAAAGTGCCATAAGAAATTTCGTTTAATAATATTGTGAAATTTAGTATTATAATTAGAGACTTAGTTGAGGCTTAAAGCTGACGTCTATGATATTTCTTTGAATTTAAACAAATTAAATAATCATCAATACACTCTATGAATAAATCAGAATATAATCGATTTTGTTAACTTATACTATATTATCAAGGATAAAATAAACTCTATTTTTCTTCATAAACTCGAATTATTTTCTTTTATAAACTATTTTTCGGAGGATAAATTTTGAAAGACAAGATTTTAAGATTACTAATTTTGAAGTTGACTGATTCCGAGGCTATAGGCTTAACGATCCAAATTCAGCTTCCTAAAACTCAGCCTGGATTATTTTTAAATGAATTGGAAATAAATTAGCGAGTGGTAGCTAAAAGAATTCGGAACGCGGAAAATTAGGGGGTCCCCTCGAGCTTTATTGCAGTGGGAGTAAGGAATCGGTTTAATCACTTTCGGCTAAGTTCTTATTTAACTGGAATTAAAGGAGTCTCTCTTAGTAAACAGGACTAAAAGACTTCTAGAATGCGCCCCTTCGACATTTAACCTCCTTATAAAATGGTTGGTAATATTTAAGAATGGCTGGAATGACTATTTGAGTAGAGTTAAACAAATTAATTCGTTACGAAACAAACCGAAAAGTAATTTAGAAATATAAATCACGTAACAAAAAAATGATTAAGGTATAAAATTATGTAAGAAAATTCATTTGACCTTTCAATAACAACTATAAGCAAAGGAATAATCAAAAAAGTATAGTTTATTTCTTCCTCGTAAAAATAAATAAAAAGTATAGATTATTCTTTAATTATATTAAATGTAGTTACTTTTTTCTCCTTAATAGATTACGATTGTAGCCTTATTTTTGTAATTATTTTAGCAGTTGTACAAAGAGGAAAGAATATACGTGGAGAACGAGGAGATAACTAAAATCAAAACTAGGTACTTGTTTAGCTCTCGATACGAAAGGCTCTTTGATCCTAGTCTCTATGAAAAAATGACATGGCTATGCAGTTTAATGCTGCCTGGTGCGCAAAAAACACAGCTAGCTAACTATGTTAGAACAGGTGATTAATAGAATGAAGGAAAGTTGCAAAAAAGCTTTTTCACTGCCACACACAATAAATGTTACATTTTGCAGTAAAGAAAGATCAACCATAATATTCCACGAAAGAAACGCTCAACCTCAAATAACAGTGAACGATAATAATATTAACAAATAGTATAACAGCCTCAAATATATCAAAGGACTCTTTGAACAATTGCAGAGGATAAAATAACGACATACCAAAAAAATCTGTATACTGATATGAAAGATCAAATCAAAAAAGAAATATAGATCAGGTTTAGTTTACAAAGTTGATTGTAAGAATTGTGAAAAATCCTACAAAGGGGAAACATCCCAAAAAATGAAAGAACTGGTTGTATCAGCATAATAATGACATTAAAAATAAGAACAAAAAAAATTGATATAGAAGTAATTGGCGCATTTTAGAATCCTTTAATATTTTTAAAACCATGGACAAAACAATAAGCCATTAAACCGATTCAAGCCATTTATATAAAAATATCAACTCTATATTCAAAAAATTTAATGATTATATTAACAAGAAATAGAATAAATAAAAAAACTAATCAATATTAAGAATACACGCAGCATAAATAAATTAAATAATGCCACTGAATATTAAAAGTTTACGTATTTCCCTCCCAGACAGCGCCACTAAGTTCATGATGTACAATTTCTTATTATTTCATTTAATAAATGGATATTTTATGACACCCAACAGTACTATATACTCGTACATGTTTTCCAGATTAATATTAATAAATATATGATAATACAGGGTGTTGCCGACCTAAACCAAACAATTTTTTTTGGGTGAAACTAGATCCAAAATTAAGCAAAACACCACCAAGCGCTTTCAATCTCAATCCGTTGCCGAGATATGATTTTTTTTTACGTTTTTTTGCTAATAAAATTGAATTTTCTTTACTCCAACTCAAGTTTTTTTTTTAACTTTTGACCATATTTTCGAAATCAGCGTTAAATTTCCTAGTAAACTAGAGCATTTTTATTTTTGGAAATTATTAACTAAACACCGAAATAACAGTTCAAACGTTCTGAAATAAGAAAAAATAAAATTACTGAAATTCTTTGAACGCCCACTATTTTCCTAGAATTACTCTTGGAGACTGTCAAATCTCACAAAAACTTTAACACTCTTACGAACGGTATAAATAACATTGCTATTTCGTATCGATTTCATGGAGAAATTCAACTTTGAATGCAAAAAAACGTCACCTACAAAACTTTGAAAAGGTGCGGTACCAACTATAATGCTTGGATGGAACGTGAAATCCACAGCTTTTTTTTCAAATGGAAATTTATTACATAAAAAATTTCAATTAAAAACCACTTTTGGATACGAACAATTAGATTAAGACATTTTGAAGTAGTTTTGAAGTGGATCAAAGTGGTTTCCTCCATTGCTACAGGCTCTTGCCCTTTTTCGGGTTCCGACCCAAACGTCAGCCGCATAGAGAAAATATCGCGAAGTGTTACTTTAAATAAGGACGGATTGCGTCCCTATTATTTCAAAGCTGTACAAGGTTTGGAGGAAAATGATCCTGCTCATCGTATCGAATTTTGCAGGTGGTTTTAAATACCGATATGGATCAGTATAATTTCCTAAAAAAAATTCTGTGGACCACTGGACCCATGAAAACCCTAACAGGACTCATAGTTCATCATTCCAAACTAGATTCACAGTCAACGTATGGGCGGGGGTATTGGTAATATTGTGATCGGGCCTTCCATGGGTTGATCCATAGAGGTATTTATCAACCACCTGCAAAATTCGGATGAGCAGAATCAATTTCCTCCAAACCTTATACAGCTGTGCAATAATAGGGATACAATCCACCCTTATTTAAAGTAACACACCGCAATATTTTTTTTATGCGTGTGACAAGAGCCTGCATTTGCAACGGAGGAAACCACTTTGAGCACACAATTTAAAACATAAACTGTGATTTTAACTTTTCGTATACGAGAGTGATTTTTTTTAGAATTTAAAATCTAAATGTCTTAATCTTATTGTTCGTATTCAAAATTGGGTTTCTATTGAAATTTTTTATGTAATGAATTTCCATTTGAAAAATTGCTGTGGATATTTCTCGATCCATCCAAGCATTTTTGTAGGTACCGCACCTGCTAAACGTTTTATAGGCGACGTATTTTTGCATTCAAAGTTGAATGTCTCCATGAAATCGATACGAAATCGCAATGTTATTTATACCGTTCGGAAGAGTATTAAATGAGGAAGTTTTTGAGAGATTTGACAGTCTCCAAGAGTAATTCTAGGAAAATAGTGAGCGTTCAAAGAATTTCGGAAATTTTATTTTTTCTAATTTGTGAACGTTTGAACTGTTATTTCGGTGTTTAGTTAATAATTTCCAAAAATAAAAATGCTCTAGTTTTATAGGAAATTTAACCCTGATTTCGAAAATAGGGTCAAAAGTTAAAAAAATTGAGTTGGAGTGGAGAAAATGCTGTTTTATTAGAAAAAACGTGTTTTTTTTTTTGTTTTTTAAATCGTATCTCGGCAACGGATTAAGATAGAAAAGTCGCTTGGTGGCGTTTTGCTCCATTTTGGATCTAGTTTCACCAAAAAAAAAATCGGTTTAGGTCGTTAATACCCTGTATAATAATGATTAAACAACTAAAGTAATCCAAACGTTCTCAATGATAAATCTGTCACAAATTTCAATAGAAGTCACGAAATATTAAAAAAAATTGTTATGTTTATTTTGCTTCCGAGCTTACCGAAGGTAACTGAAGAATTGTGTTTACTTTTGAGAACGAAAAAGTTTTATGGCTCCGATTTTGAAAATTCCAAGACAGAAATCCGTTTCAGACATCAGGGAACATTTTTAGTTCCGTGTCTATCTGTCTGTCGGTCTGTGTCCGCGAATTCTGAAACGTGTGACGATAACTTGAGCAAATGTCAACCGATTTTGATGAAATTTGGTAGTCGTGTTCCTTTTACCAATGCCCAGGACGAGTTCGTTGGACCACGTCCAACGAACACTCCAAGCGTTCACGCACAACGCTCGCGTAAACGTGAATTTCAAATTTTAAATTGAAGTTTTAGGTCGGGAAAAAAATTAAACTTCATCCATTCAATGAGACTAACATTTACTACTAATACAATTTTCTTAGTGAAACCATCAGCGACACCGCTATGAAGTGGCAAAGATCGCTAACACTATATTTATAGTTTTTACACAATAAACAATATAAAAATAAAGTAATATAACAATAATGGTAATGTTAATATAACAATAATGGTAATGTTAATATAACAATAAAGTACATGATAGGATGTGAGAAAGCTATGTGCCACACTAATTGGCAGTCTATTTTTCAATGTTTTTTTAGGATAGTATAATGTGATACTTGTTAGACGGTAATTGGTTGATAGCACATTTTACAATTATGTTGATGTTTTAAGTTAATATTTTGTACATAAATATTTAATTCATTAAGGCGAACTCTCATAGAGAAATTAAAAAAATAAACTTGGAAACTTTTTTACACGAAATTGTTAGTAATGGGCGGTGAGAGATTAAGATAACATCGAATCGAGTCAAGAGTTATATTTAAAAAAAAAAAAATCAATCTAGGTGAAATATTGAATTGAGCCAATATTAAAATATTATTAAAAGCCCATAGGTGCAATCTATTAAATTGAGCCAAATGCCATATTTTCTTATCCACTATAACATAGTCTTAGATCTTATATCTAGAGCAGTAGATTAGTTTTAATTTAGTTGATCAGGTGTCTCTGTTGTAATATTATCAAATTTTGAAAGTATAATGTATTTGAAAGTGAGTGAAATTATTAAAAGTGAACGAGGCAAAGACTTAATAATTTTAGACAATTATAAATTTCGTTTTCAACGTGATATGGCAATAGGAAATTCTCCTTTTTTTTAGAAAGAGGTTGATATTAAGCTAAATGGTCGCAATTCAACCTGTAATCAATCAAATTTGAATGTTAATGACAAGAAGAAAAATCATTTTTTGTCACTTTTATTAG
The DNA here is from genome assembly GCA_951217055.1 of Gerris lacustris. Lineage (NCBI taxonomy): Eukaryota > Metazoa > Arthropoda > Insecta > Hemiptera > Gerridae > Gerris > Gerris lacustris. Next base: position 14,920,715 of record OX578285.1, read on the forward strand.
ATCAATACCAAAATGGTAAACAGCCTGATCTTTGTTACTTTAAAAAACAGTCTATACTGTGCTTCTAAAAAATTAAAACTGATTTTTTCTTTTTTTTTTTAGTAATATAGTAATAATTATTAATATTCTATACATAGATATGAGAGAATTAGTGAGGTACGGTCTGAAGAAAAAACTTTAAGTTTTTACCAAGTAGTTTCGTAAACTCTCTCATATCTACACTTTAACGGTTGCCAACTTAACATTTAATTCTATATATAGTTTTATTTTTTCCTTCATTTTAACATTGACCCAATTCAATGTTTCTTGGGGTAAGGACAATTTATACTTGACAAGCGTTGGCTAAATTCAATATTTCATTGGATCATCACAATGTATACCTAACAGGCATTGGCTCAATTCAATAGTTGGATTATAGCCAGGTTAGAATTGGCTCAATTCAGAATTGCCCTAAATATTTTTTATATATTTTACAAATTTTTATATTTTTCATATATTATGTTGGACATTAGATGATAAATACAATTTTTATATCCACAAAAAATTGTTAATGTTAATATAAAATAATGTAATGGAATTTTAAATTAATACTATATATATGTTTCTTTTGTAGTACAAAAAGATGTGATTGAAAATTACCTTAAAAGCAAATTGAAGGGTCGAAACTTATTAAAATTTAATAAATGAAAACCTACAAGTTTTGATTGTATTCATTTTACACCTACAGCAAGAATAATTGATGTATATAAATTGAAGAAGGTGTTTAATTTTAACAACGTCATTTGATTATATATATAAAAGTAATAAATGTACTATATAAAGTAATAAATGGCATCTATACAAAAGTAATTAAATTATCTTTTAAACGTTTGTAGTTACTTCTTGAGGAGGAAACAGCAAAGAAGAAAGAATTTTTATGACTTTTCATTCTCCGAGGACAAATATACTTCTGAATCATTGATTTGCTTTCATCGTTAAGTTTGGCTATTATTTATACCCAGAAAATCCTCAATTGATCATCGATGATGACGAAGGTTTGTACTAAATAGAGCGTGCTTTGAGGCTGAAGAAATTTAAAGCCATAGAAATATACCGTCCTAACTGAATAATAGGTCTTCACCTTCAATGGACTTATATTTTATATTCCATCTTTTTCTTCCGCGAGAGGAGAAGGTATAGAAAGTTAAAAAGAGGTTTACGTTCATTTAAAATATTTTATTGTTGCCCAACGATTGCTATCTTCTATATTTTATATTTATAATTTATATATAAGTCAATATTTCTTTTCTCATAACATTTTTCTTTATAGTTCGAAAATTTTATTATTATTATTTAGCTTTCGAAGTATCTAATGATTATATCTATCTAGTGGAGTACTGATGTACTGCTAGTAAGGGTAAAAGAGACCAGACTAAAGAAAAGATACGTCCTTTAATAAAACTTGTTTTATGACATCGTCATAGCAGTAGAATTGAATACCTTAAGAGTACGGAAAATTTATGAGGAAAAAATATTTTCTTTAGTGGACGGATAAATTAAATGAAACTAGGCAAGTGGTGTGTCCCTTTATACGTATTTCATCTAGCTTATTCGAATCTGATTGATTGAATCACTCCGCTTTACGAGGAAAGAAGTCTGCATGTTTTCCCGTACAACGGCTTACAGGTAATCAATTTCACTGCAGAGACGAAATCATAAACAAAACTTTATTTTAATGGACGAATTTTGTCTTTTATCCATTCCCTATTTTACCACTAGCCTGCAGGTATTTATGTGTAATGTCTTGATATGTTATATTTATCAAACTCCGAACTTACAATAAGAAGTATTGAACCTTAATAATCGGTATATTATTATCTCTCATCCTTCTATTTGATATAAGACTTTCTTTTCGGAATCTTCTAATCAGGTCAAAATTACTCTTCAATTGTCATGAAATAAAGAAAATTCTTCTTCATGAACAGTGTGCTTGTCGGAACAAAATAACATTTGTGATAAGAAAATGAATGATCGTCGAGTGACACCCGTTGGTTATTTGTTCTTCTACACATTTTCCTCCTCAAATTATATGCTTATATTGAACTATTCAAGTTGAGAGCTTAGTTGTCACTCTCATGGGATTCATTGGGGGGACGCCTGGCTGAGTCAAAGGATTATCGATTACAGTCTTCAGGTTCGTGTTCTTTGAGAAGTAAACTTGTTTTTCTCAGGGGAGTTCTGATGTTCTTTGTAGTGTTACGTTCACTCGGGACCTTTGATCCGAGTCTTGAAACCAACTCGCCCCCTCTCCTCTTGTCTTAATCCTGAATATCATCAAGTAACGATGAACACACCGCTATTATACCTACTGATGAACTTAAGAATGAAAATTCATAATTTCTTCAAGTAAAAATCAAAAACAAACTTTATCATGATATACAAAATTGAAAATATAGGTACTTCAGTAAAAAAAAAATAGTAAATATATAAATAAAAATAAATAAATAAATAATATATATATATATATATATATATATATATATATATATATATATATATATATATATATATATATATATATATATATATATATATATATATATAGGTATATCTATAATATAAGTAGCAAAGTCCTGATTGACTGACATAGAATCAACGCACAGCAAAATCTGCTTAACCGAGAGACTTGAAATTTTAAGGATATACTCTGTTCATATCATAGGCACCCACTAAGAAAGGACTTTGCGAAATTTTGATTTTGGTACACAGGGGTACGGGATACGGGGTACAAATGTCAAAGTAATGAATAACCTTCATGCTGCATATCGTTGAAAAGCTCTTTAAGAGTACAGTAATTGTTGTTAAGTACAGTTTTGTCATATTTTCATTTAGGAGGGGGGGGGGGGGTGTAAAATGGACTAATATAGCTATATCTTATATAAAATGAAGAGTGTCTGTATGAGGTGTCTTTTATACAAATCTACAGTTTTATCCCAATTTGATGAATATTTACACATTTTTCCTTCAAAACAAGGTCAAGGTCACTGCCTACATGAGATTTCGAAATTAAAACTTTGGTTCGCAGGGGTACGGGGTACAAGTGTCAAAGTAATGAAAACCCATCATGATGTATACTGTTGAAAAGCTCTTTTAGAGTACAGTAATTGTCGCTACAACAATGACTTTACCCTTTTATCTTTAAAAGGTAATGCTAATTTTAAATATTATCTAATATTTGCCACGGGATGCGGCCATTCAAAATATTAAGCACTAATTCCCTGAGCAAATATTCTTTGCCTAGGCATTCCTTCCTATAAAATTTCATGCTCGGACTAAACCAATGCACAATATCCTCTCTCGCATTACTGTCACAGTTCATACAATTATGATCGGTACCAGTGAGCCATAACTTACAGTTTAGGTTTAGCATCTCACTCCTGGCTAACATAAATAATCTTTGCGGCTTGCTGTCGATAGTACTATCGTACAGGTAATCAGGCGTTACGTCATGATTTAGTTGTTTATAAATCAAATGAAACTGGGCCTGTTCTATCCTTTGCTTGTACTCATTGTTGATGTTATTTTGTTTTTCCTGCAACCAGTTCCACATGACCTTAATCCAAAGATTCCTTTTCTCGTGTCTGTCCTCTGAATTTTCCCCTATTTCTTCTCCTCTCTCACGCCAAACTCTAAACCATAATAATTTTTTATCGGCTATAACTACGGCAATCTATTCTCTCCCTTATTGAATATTCTTTCCAGATACTTTGTTCATTCTCATTGTAAAAAAGTGTATGGGCAGCAAACCTATTTCTCTGTGGATTACGTAGTTAGGGGTATTGTACGGCAATGTCAATTTTTTTTTAACGAAAAATCGCAATAATTTCTCTACAGGTTCGTACCTCTCGTAACCCCACAATTGAGCAGCATAGCAAAGTACAGATCTTGCGACACTGTTAAATATATTTAGCTTGGTAGTAAAGCTAATATCTTTGTGGCTCAAAACATTTCTCCAGATTTTTTTGTTATAGTAATATAAGGATTTATTGTTTAGTATTTAGAAGTTGAAAACCAAATGTTTACCTGAATAACACCTTCATTGGGTTACGACTTCTCAACTCCACACCCCTTACCTTTTTACTTCCGCAAACCTCTACCCACACCACAATAGTCTAACCCCCCTTGCACTGTTAGTTTACCTATAGTAGAGGTAAACTAACATTTGTAATTTGGACAAATTACTTAGGCATACGCAGAAATGAATTAAATTATCTAATGTATTAAATTAAACATCTATCTCTTAAATAAGGATTAACCTTATCCTTTCGTTATTGGTTTGTCAAATGCAAGCATTGATATTAATAATCTAGGATAACTATTGTAAAATTATTATTTTGAGTTAGACATAGTTTAAGAACGATTTATTATTAATTCAGGAAATGTCAATTGTATTACAAAATTGATTTTTATTTTTGAGATGAAGTTTAATTTGAAGCGTTAAATACGTGTGTCTATATTATGTGGTTTGAAGTGGATCTGGAAGGTTCGAAGATGCGTGAGCCAGAAATAACCTGGCGGTATGCAAGAGGCTTTCCAATAGATTCGGAAAAGCCCCGTTTCTAAATTCTAAATGAATGTCGGCTCACGGACACGGTGAGAACTCGTATATTCCAAGTCAAGACCGGCATCTTGCTAAAACCCAGAGATCTCTACTTCTAAAAGCTCCTCGGGGGGATTCTTATAGCTTGCATTCCGAAGTTGAGGGTTGGCCTACCAGTTCTAAAACGAAGGCTGGAAATACCGTGCAATATATTTGACCGAGTTCTGTCCATGCTCACCTCACTAAATTAATTTCTACTTACTCATTCTCGCAGCACATTTCAACCATTTATCTCAGTATCACACTCACATCCTGTTCTCCACTAGACTCCGTAGCACACTGACATCCTGTTCTCCACTAGAACTCTATTTCGACCTATACCACTTGCTATATTTAGTAGAAGCTTCTCTAGACATAGCGAGAAAAATAATGATTCATTGAAAATAATTAATTTATAAGTGAATATTTATTTCCGGTTGATTGTGCAGCAATACATAGCCTTTAAAATAAAATTGTCAAGCTGTTAAGACTATATAATACTCAACCCCTTTTATTAAGCTTATTAAGCTTGTCATAAATTCCTGAATTACTCAAAATTTATTATTATAATTTTCAATTGACTCGTTTAACCGTAATAAGTTTTTCTCAGATGGGTAATACACATCATAGTCACGAAAAATCGGAAACCTGTTCCCTCGAGAAAATAATTGTAACAAAGTTTTAAATTAAATTTCTTAATAATAGTTTTAGAATAAGTGACAATGATGTCACACATCTGTCATGTTTTTCACACATCTTAGAAAAACTTTTTATGATTAAACGAGTCAATAGAAAATTATAATTTTGAATTTTGAAATGAGCTTGATAATGGAGGGATTGACAGTAATGAGGGATTGTAATCATGGGGTAGTAATCATGGAGGGATTGACAGTAATGAGAGCTTAAAGGTTTTTATTTATATCGGAAGTACTCATTAGACCATTGAAGGGGATTCGATTTGAAACAAAATTTTAATTTTAAAATATAAGCAAATCTAGAGGTACACCATATTTGCACATCACAATATATCTGTGTAAAACCACCATCTTTATTAATTGGGAGATGACTCAAATTTATTAATTAAAGCTACCCCAACTTAAAAATCAAATCATATAATAATTTTAATTTAAACTTCCAACCTGACGGGAATTTATGTAACACTAATTAAAATTGAATGATACAATTTAATCTGAACAATTTCTGTATCAATTAAACTCTGCTTAAAAATACCGTGTTTTTCTCTGAAAACCCGAAAAAACTATTTTTAAACAATTACTGTTTTAATAATTTAGTTTCGAAACTTTTAGGGTTTTTGATGGAAGTTTAGAGAAGCTCTGGAGCTACCTTTTTAACAGCAACAGATGTTCGTTTATTTATTTTACATACAGGCCTTAGTTTTTCATTAATGGAAAAATCAACTAACGTCGACTGCCGTTCGCCCTTAACATGTTCGACAAAATATAAAAACATTTATACATAAAGTTTGTCACAATATCGAAACACATTTTGAAAGAGGGAAAAGTTTTATTTATTAAATTTTAATAAGTGCAGTGTATGGAATATGTGATAGGAATACAACATCGGCTTATTTCCATGACGCCGACAAGGAATCGTCTTTCAAAAGAACACCGCACACACACCACAGTTAAAATCCATGAGAAAATTCCCTAAAAGAAAAACATTTTCAGATAAAGTTTGTAATTTTTCCCCCCCAAGAAAAACGACACCTGCTCAATCTTTGAAGGGAAAAGGGGTTTTTATTTTTTTTTTTTTAGAAGAATAGGAAACGGAGCGCCTTTGTTTTGTTTAAGCCTTAGGCTACCAACCTCTTTTCACGAGATGTGGATGAAAAAAAAGATCGTCTAATTGGTTGAGCGTTAAACGACCCACGCTTTTAAACAATATATATTTAATTTCATCTTTATATATTTTATCGTATTTTTTTTTTTTTCTCAAGAAAAAAGAAGCTGTACAAGTATGTCATTACGGCACCTGTTATATATTAAATTTTGCTTCAAGAACGGTCGAAACGAGTATGGAAGAGAAAACGATGTTAAATCTGAGATTTAAGTGTGTGCTCGACGTTAACTTCTTGTCTGATGTCTTCCTTTTACATTTGTATTTTTTTTTTTTTTAATTAATTCTTAAAAGGCGTGGTATCTCACTTGGCATCAACAACATTTATTTCTTTCTTTTAAACTATATTTCTCCAAACAATTTTTTGCCGTTTTGTAAAGTAAATCCTCGGTTGTATGTAAAAACATAATGTGTCAAATTAACACTTTAAGTTAAAGATTTCCCACCCTCCCTTGCCAATTACGTAATCAAAGTATTATCTCTTTTTTGAGACCCAAATAATAATTCAGTTAAGCCCGATGCAAATTAGGACAAAGGGTATTGTTTGGCTGTTTAATTATCACCGTCAACTTGTATCGTTCTTATACCGTCTGTTTTAGAAGTCATTTTTATTTCTCTCAAAGATTTAACGAAGGGAAGATACTTTTAATTAGATATTTATTGCTGTGTTCCCCTTCACACTAAACGAATCTTCATGAATCTTTTTTTTTATAAATTTTACATATATATTACTTGTAAATTAATTTTGCAATTAGTAATAAGGATAACAATTTTGATAGAGTGAATGGATTATGGTGAGAGGAGAGGCTACCCATTGGTAGTACTCCTGACGTGCAGTACATCGGTTGAGGGTATGAATTATAGTAGCAGGTCTCGAGGCCAATGGCTCTTCAGCCGGCGCGGCGGGGTGTCGGTCAGGCATATCGAGGGATCCCATTGATTCTATAGGACATTATGTATTCAAGTTTATCAGATTGTCCTGAGTCATTGAGATGAATGACACCATTTTGTAAATATGAAATAGAATTCATTCTTTGGGTATCCGACAGATTTGACTCAAGGATTAGGACAGTGATTTAAGGTCTCATAGAACTTTATATAGTGGAGAGAAGCGAGATCATGTACAAAAGGAATTGTGAGGTTAAAAAGGTATGATGGTGAATTGGTGATTTTTCGAAGGATCTTCGATTGGAATCTATAGGAATTTGAGCGCTTGGTGCTACCCCAGAGCTCAATTCCATTGATCTAAATGGGTCTAAGGGTAAATGGAGGAGAGTTTAGGATAGGGTTTGTATTTAATACAAGGAGTACTGGACTATGATCTGAGGATAATTCTGGTAAGACTGTAAGCTGAGGATGGTGGGTTCTGAGAGGAGGAGTGACGAAAAAATCATGTAATAATCATATTATTTACAGAAAAATTATAACAGATCTTTTCTAGATTTTTACGTATACACAAAAGAAAAAGAATAGAAACAAGCTTGTCAAAAAATAAAAAATTAAAATGCACTTTTAACGGGTTGAAACTGAGAAAAAGTGAGAACACGATGTGGACGTGACCGAGTCTAAATCACACACTTATGAATCTGAATCAGAGTCGTAACTATTATAAACTAAACCTCAGCACTAAACCAATCTTAAGAAATTCGAATCAAGGAGAATATGACTCACTAAGATTCAGCGTAGGTGTTTCTATTGAAATACACGCAAACTACGAAAAAAAAAATGTATGTTTTTATCATGAAGGCTGTGGTTTTGTGGGATGAAGGCGTGAACACACACACACACACACACACACACACATATATATATATATATATATATATATATATATATATATATATATATATATATATATATATATATATATATATATATATATATATATATATATATATATATATGTGCGTGTGTGTGTGTGAGTGTTGGCGCGTGAGAATTTTTAGTCGTTGTTTTAATGTTTTGGGAAGCTTATGTGTTGAATTAATATTTATTATTGTGTAGTACCTTTCCGGTAGCTTCTTAGTTTTTCCATATTGATAGTCATGAGTGTTTGTTTAATGGTTTTTTGTATTTAGTTTGTTTTTAGGCCCCAGATGAAGGTTTTATATACTGTGCAAACACAGTATTTTTATTGCTAATGTGTTTTGCCAGCCAGGCAAATATGGCGGTGAGAGCACGCTCGTCTCTGATAAGTTCTATATCTGATCTTCTTGGTCTGGTAAGGCCCCTGATGAGTCAGACGCGACGAAACAAAGCTGGACATGGCGTAATGCCGAGCCAACATCTTGATGACGTAAGTCTGATGTTGGAACAGTTCCTATGTGCCATTCTTTGCGTGAAGAATTATTTTTTTTTTACGAAAAACCAAAAATAAGAACATTTTTCCTCTCGGATACTACTATATATATATATATATATATATATATATATATATATCTGGTTCGTTTTGTATTAAACAATTTAAAAACTAAGTGTGAATTGAGCGTGTTGTAATGCACGTTTTTACGGAAATCCATTCAGTATGATGATATTTGGAGGATTCTCCTTTCATTCGCATACTGCATTTCTTAAAAGTGAATCTACAAAATCCGCTTCAATTCAGAAGTAAGTGACAAACTAGAGCTGAGAATCTGGAAACCTTAATTTTCTCTGTGAATTTTATGTGAGAACCGAGCTGAATACTGGGGTTTTAGGGATAAACTAAACTTTTACCTTACCTAAAATAGATTTAGGTAAAGAGTGAGAACTAGAATACACTGATCAAATCTGACTTGGCACATATAAGATACCAGAGTTTTTACTTGTTTTACTGAACTAAAAGTTTAAAAAATATTTGTTTCTTTCTCTATTTTTCAAATCCATAAAAGAGATTCGAGAGGTAACCTCGAAAAAGGAAATTCTTTCGAATGAAAAATGATATCATTACCGATATAAGTCAGAGAGAAGAGATTTGTAGATTTTAAAGTGAAGTGGCGGAGTAAGAGTGGTGGCCTCAAGGCATGTTACGATGGTAACCGGGGTTAGCCGAGGTTAGCAGCTCGTTAGAGAAGCCTCGTTACCTCTCTAGGGCAGGAGGCACGCACTCCGACAACTCCCGGCCTTTTATCTCCTAACTCTTAGTACTTGTTCTATTCGTCAGAGAGCGCTCTACCAAGTCCCTGACATTTCCTATCCATCTCCCGCAACAGTATTCTATTGTAAAGCTAAGATGGTACTTGTTTTTGAAGTGGATCCACCTCAGATTTTAGAACAGACATGTTGTTACAATATTGAGACCCAGAAAGCATATTAAATGATACTTTTTTTATAGAGATTTTCCAAAACAAATTGGAGTTGCTTGCTTCAGGCTTAATACTGGTACATAAGGGTTTTTTAAAACCAAAAAAAAAAAAATATTCGGGACTGTTGAAAGACTCTTTTATTCTGTGTGGGCTTATGGTGGTATAATAATAACAAATTGTTGATCACGTTTCTTTCAGCGATGCTCGTAATGACTTTCAAAATGTATCTTTAAAAATCTATAATCTTACCTTTTTACTATCTTAATTCTTAAAATTATTATCTTACTCAGCTGGAATGTCTAATTGACTAAGGTTATAAGGAAAAACTTCATATATAATACGTATATCCTATCATTATGGATTATTTAAGATAATTTAAATGGATTTCACTAATGTTTGTCTTTTATATGTAATTTATTAATTCCTCTCAGAGGGAAATCCCTGATGGTATATTTATCATTTTTCAGGACCCTTTTTAGTTACATAATAGCTCGTCAAGACCATAATACTCCTCTATCAAGTAAAAACAAATTCCCACTTAATGAGCCTCTTCGGTTTCTCTTATAGCATGACCTCTAACCATGTTCTAGGTCGAGATTAGAATTACCAGACTAACTTTAAGCAAGGAAAATTAATCGAAATGCCATTAATTAAAAGTCAGATTTAGATACACATAAAGTCAACATCATAAGCATTCAATTTGTATCCTAAAACAATAATTATGTATATACTTTCCCACCACTTTATGAATTAATAAAAAGAAAGTAATCATTAATTAAGCTGAAATGGATTTCAAGTTTATTAAAAAATAATATAATGAAACAATCCAATCTTCGCATCTCATTAAAAAGGGGTTTTTGTTATTTTTTCACCAAAAAGGAATTTGCTTATTTCATCTTTTTCTTTCTTTTTCCCCTTCTCTTCACAACTTTAATTGGAATCTCGTTTTTCATTCTTGAAACGTTCCGAGTTCATTAATAAATAATTAAGTTAAATGAAAGGGAAAGGGGAGAAAAAAGAGAGTTCTGTAAAAAAAAAAAGGAGTAAAGAAAAAGTGATGGTCGGAGGGAGATTTCTGCAAAATAATATTCAATTTTCGTATGCATATTTCTCTTTTAGAAGTTCATCCCTTGGATCCCACTTATGACTCTGTACTCCTTGTCCTTTAACTTTTTGAAGTCTGAAAGAAGAATTATACGTAATATATGTTGAAAAGAGTGAAAGTAGGAAGCGCCCAAGCCTAAAGCCTTGGTGAAACCCATGTTACCTCTTCCTCTCCCTCGTATAAACTGTCAGAAGACTTCTTTTTTATAGAAATGATTCTACATTTTCTTTTTTAATTGTATTTCTTTTCTGCCTTCACTCTATCCATTCATTCATCTCTTTTATTCCACTAAGTTCATTTTCTTTACCTAGTATCTTTTTATTATTTTTTACCCGTTAATTTTCTTTTTTTATCATAATTTCATTATTTAGGGTTCGTAGATTATCTTAATTTTTAAAAAATGTTTAATGACGCTTTGTTGTCCGGCATATTTGTTCGTTTCTTTCTGACTGTGTATTTATTCTAAGTTTAAAATCTGGAGCAACTAAGATGGTAGGGCAATTCAGGAATTACTGTGTAACCACATGTTTTCGCCTTCTACGTTTAATGTTAAGATGTGATACCTTCTTTTGTTGCTCTAGCCTCTTTAATTCCATAGGAATTAAATATGAAAATATAAAAATACAAAAAAAAAAAAATTGAGTATTCCCCCTCCGTTTCAACCCTTTCGCTGCCAATGCCGGTTATAGCCGGCATGAGAAAGTTGTGCCACCAGCGCCAATGCCGGTTATAGCCGGCATGAGATTTTACGATGTTTTTCATGGAACTGTGAGTGTCAGGAATATTTTTATATGCAACTAGCAGTCTCTAGCGGTTGTCTATAATATTATTAAGTTGTTCACATGGCCGCTAGATTATAGGACCCTTCATTTTATTTAAAAAAAATATATAATTCCTAAAGAAATGCGTAGCTCTCGAGGTCAACCCCCTTCAAAGGTCACGCTACTAATATTTAAGTTTTTCTTTGCCATAATTATACAACCCTTCCTTTTTTGTACTTTTTGTATCTACCTGAAAAATATTAGTACTTTAACGTCATTTAACATGACACCTCTGGCATTGATTTAAAAAAATAAAATCCTTGAATAACTGCGTATCTCCCGGGTCAATCCCCTTTGCAGGTGTGTTTAATCTCTCGCTACCTATGGACTTTTCTTTCCCCCTTATTATAATGTCCATGGAAATTTTTACATTTCCCATACACCTGATGAGGATTAGTACTTCCATGAAGGGATTCTGCCCTCCCCCCCCCCCCCCCCCCGCTTTCTCTATATGTAGAAAAAAACAACAACTTAGTATTCAGTTGCATATTAGTTTCGCTCTGTTCGACACATAACTTGTTTGTTTCGTTTTCGCTTAAATTTTTTGATTTGCATTGTTTATTGGATTTCTAGTTACGGTCTGCACTTTATTTTGTGATTATTTTTCGTTAAGCGTATGTGGACATTTTGTGCTTAATATTACTGATTCGCATTGTTATATTTGGAATTCTGCTTTCGGACTTTTGCTTTTTCACAATAATAGAATATTCTATTTTTTTAATCGGTGATCAGTAGAATACGGTACAATATAAAATTGTATTAAAAAAAAAAAGAATACTAAACGAACAAAAGAAATAAAAATGAAGAATGTTGAATTAGTTTAAGTTGTTTTACCGTCGGCCGGGGGCCGACGGGCCCGCCACGGCCTCACCCCGCTTACTTGGCTATGTATGTCGATAGCTAATAAATAATAATATTGTTTGTTTGACTATGATATTATACACTTTAAGTTCTAATGTGGTCTATTTTATTTAATAACCCTTATTATAAGCATTAAGTTCCGTGTTTTTCATTTATTCGCTTACTTAAGTATGTATACCAATAAAAAAAAAAATATGTTCACGTAAAGAAGTTTAAAAAATATATTATATAATTGTCGCGAGGAAGCTAAAAAAAATGAGAAAGTTAGGATAAAAATCTTTATGCCGTCGGCCGTCGGGCCACGCCGCGCCCGCCGTCACCTCGCTATATATGTCAATAGCTCATAAAATAACTTATTGTTTGTTCGACTAAAATGTTATATAATTAAAGTTCTAAAATGTTTTATTTAATGTTATAACTCTTATTATAAGCATTAAGTATACCAATAAAAAAAATTATGTTAACGTAAAAAAACATTAAAAAAATATTTGTACGTAATAAAATATGTAACAATTAACAAGTTATAAAAATATATTATATAATTGTCGCGAGGAAGCTAAAACCAAATGAGAAAGTTAGGATAAAAAGCGGTGTAGGTGTAAAACAATGCGGCAACAGGGGAGTAGTTTTGTGTAGAATAGTCCCTTACCTGGGGTACTGTTCCACTTCAGAGTCCCGGCAGCGAAAGGGTTTATAACAGAATGAGAGAAGAGGACGGCAGACATCGAACCATTTAGGTATGCAAGTAGTAAGTAGTTAGCTGTTTCTACAAAGATTATTATAATATCGCTGCAAGATGTTAGATCGGCATTACGCCATGTCCTGTTTCGTCGCGTCCGCATTATTGACGTAATGTCTGATGTTGAACGCTTGCGTTTCACATCCCTTGGTGTACTTACAATATTTGTAGCCTATTGCAGTGTGCAAACACGGTATTACATTGCTGTTGTGTTTTGCCAGCCAAGCAAAGTATGGCGCTATGATATCACGCTCGTCTCTGATAAGCCCTATGTCTGATCTTGTTGATCTGGTATAGGTCCAGAATTGGGTGGGGATCGACAGGCCCCTGAAGAGTCGAACCCGACGAAACGATGCAGGACACGGCGTAATGCTGAGCCAACATCTTATTGACGTAATGTCTGATGTTGGAGCAGTTCCTATGTGTCAAGCTTGCGTTTCATATCCCTTGGTGTCCTCAAAATGTATGTAGCCTATTGGAGTGTGCATACACGGTATTACATTGCTGCTGTTACATTGCTGTTTTGCCAGCCAAGCAAGTATGGCGGTATGAGAGCACGCTCGTCTCTGATAAGCCATAGGGCTTATCAGAGACGAGCGTGCTCTCATACCTCTCGCGGCTCGCGAGCGTGCTCTGGTGATACCAGATCAAGAAGATCACATATAGATGTGATCTTCTTGATCTGGTATAGGTCCAGAGTTGGGTGGGCATCGTCAGGCCCTTATGAGTCGGACGCGACGAAACAATGCTGGAAATGGCGTAATGCCAAGCCAACATCTTATTGACCTAATGTCTGATGGAACAGTTCCTATGTGTCACGCTTACGTTTCACATTCCTTGGTGTCCTAACAATTTGTGTAACCTATTGCAGTGTGCAAACACGGTATTACATTGCTGTTCTATGGTTTTGACTAGGGATGTAAAAACATAAAACAATATTAATAATAACAAATACTTAAGTAAACTAATTATTGTTTTGTCAATTATTTAACAATTTAATCAAAAAAGAATATTTTTATATATATATATATATATATATATATATATATATATATATATATATATATATATATATATATATATATATATATATATATATATATATATATATATATATATATATATATATATATATATATATATATATACATATATATATATATATATATATATATATATATATATATATATATATATATATATATATATATACATGTATATATATATATCTGTTTTGTCTTCTGTCTTAACCTCATTTTCTTCTTTTCACGTAAGTTTTTATTTATTTCGGTTCATGTGTATTTTCACTTCACTCAGTATGGCTTTTTATCAAACCCTAGTTTCTTTTTATGTCTCATTTCTCTCTTATGTTTCAGTTTGATCATCAATCAAACCCTGTTTCTTTTTATGTCTCATTTTGTGTTTTCTTAGTTTTATTGTTTAGTTTATCGCCCTGAATGATGGCTCAATATACGTTGCTAAAACTTTAGGCTTTAAGTGAATGCTTGAAGTTTTATTTGACCGAAACCCTGAGGCGCTGACATTGATATATATATATATATATATATATATATATATATATATATATATATATATATATATATATATATCCCGGCAGACTTTGTCCTACCTGTGTATTGTACTTCTTCTTGTTATAAATGTATGAAAATCTGTTTGGCTCCGTATTTTGTTGACTCTCAAATGAGCAGGGAACAAAGTGCTCTTGAATAAAAGGGCTCTTTGACTCATATGTAGGGTGAATATGTTTTAATTGTTTGCCTGAAATATACAAACGGTTTTATTATAGGGAAAGTGTTAAGGCTACGCCACCTGGAACCAAGGAATGGGTACAAATTGTGTCTATGTTGTTATTTGAAGACATGCATATTTTGCACGAATGACCTTATAGTAACAAAATGTTGGGAGACCTTTAAAAATCCGACCATTTTTAGAACAGGAATCCGACAGAATAATCTAAGCTGGAATTTATTTCAAAGAACATTGATATAGAATAGAATAGAATCATCAAAGAAACATAGATCCTAAATATACAATAGCTAAACTGGGAAAATATTTTTTGCAAACGTTATTATATTAATAATATTAGCCAAAAAGCTTTTACAAGCAACCAAAAATCCTATAAATATTTAACAAAAGGACTAAGAAGGGAATGTGGTATCAAATAATAAATATTGTAAGATACAATATGTCTTTTTTACAAGAAAACACTTTTAATACTGACTCAGGAACATATTACAACCGAATAGAAAAAACTATAAAACACTCATTTTTATTAAAAATGCCATTAGTTATCTGCAAGTGGTACTTGGAAATCATTTAAACATAGACAAATGATAATAATTAAATAAACAGGTCAAGTGTGTGCTAGTCAGCACACAGTGAGGGTCCGTAGGCCACACTATATAGTGTTTAACAGTAAAGTGTATAAACAGTGTTTTTTAAAATGCTAAAAAGCTTACATTTAACCATTCTAAGGGTCTGATATTCTTAAAACACACTCTAATAAAGTATTTTTTTGCCACTGAACCGGACTACAACCATATAAATACATCGAAAAGACCATAATTATAAAAAAACGTATTTTGTCAATAAAAAATAAAATAATATGTTTTTCGAAATTTCCAAAAAGTGGTATCTTTACTTTTGGTCGAAGAATGTTCAGGAATTTTTTCAGATTTTTCGCACTTCACATAAGCGAGATAGAGGGGGGGGGGACACGTTTCACACACACTTCAAACTTGCCTACGCTCGCCCTATCAAAGTTATATCCAAAGAATTATATATTTTTGTAATCAGCTCGACGTACCCTTTCATATGATACCCCTCACGGTGTCGAAAAAAAATAAAAAAATTTTAACACTTAAGTTTTTTTACCCTAATTTATTTGAAAAATATTTTTTTAAGTCGCTATATTTTTAAAATATGTGGGCAGGTACAAGACACATACATGCCAAATTTCAAAGTGATCGGACGAATAGTGTAGCCGTGACAGCACGCGAGAGGACGGACGGACAGACACACGCAGGAAAATATAAGGGTCCTTGGTTTTGCCTACGGACCCTAAAAAGGACAAATCAAAGTAAATTCATAGAACAATTTCCTAAATAATCAAAATTTAAATGTAAAAAATGGAATAATCCTATAATTAAGAAAAAAAAAAAATATATATATATATATTATACATACATAGGTATATAAAAAAAAGTATATTATAATATTTGTTAAACAAAGGATTTAGGATTAGTGTGCTTGTAGTTTAATTTAGTTGCCTTTCGTATATGCATAGTTATTATAGTTATAGTTTAGCCTTATATATGTTATATAGTTAATAATTTAATTTATATTTTATGAATTATAAAGCCTCTACACCCGAGCAGACAACTTCTTGGTCACTGTTGTAAAAGATTTAAATTATGTAAATAATCTATTGTAATTATTATTGAATTAAAGAAATGTTATTAAAAAGAAGAACACATTATGCAGATATTGTTTGGTCCTTATTTTAACTGTTTTCTCTATTGTACTTTTTAAACGGTGGAAAAAAGAATTTATAAAAATTGGTAGATTAAGTAAGTGATGTCTGGAAAATGCGGCCGTCCTCTTTTCCCTACCCTTTCTTTATTTTAAGGGAGTAAAAGATGGTTAGTAAATAATTTACAATTTTATAACCTAGTTATGACGGCTAAGCTCGATAACTGAACAGCGAGATAGGATCAAAAGAATTTTATATGATAGTGAAAAAGCCAAATTATAGCATGAAAACCACTCTCTTTTATCTTTAACATGGCGAGTGTAAATATTCTAACATAAATGAGTGTGAAATAAATTATTTATTCTTCCATTATTGCTATTATATACACATACATTTATTTGTCTAAAAAAAACACTTGATTTAAAAATATGTCTTCCAACCCCGTAGCACTCAAGTCATCTTCCTCACTTATTTGTTCAATATAATTACACGTCTTTCTTTAAATAGTCTTTCTATGTTTCTTACTTGAACCTCTACCACTATTTTACATTATTCTTCCTAAAAACTCGTTGTACCTCTTTAATTTGCTCTCAAGGGTTCCTCTTGGATTAGTTGTCAATTCTGTTTATATGAACTTCCTCTAATTAGCTTCATGTTTAGACATATTACTCTTTCTCTTCTCTTTATTTTTCTCCGAAATTCTTCCTTCCAATATCTAACTTATTTCTTCTAATACATTTCTGTCAACTATTTGTTTTAAGCATTTAATTAAATTATCTATGCATATAAAATCTCTCTCTTAGTTACTCAATCTATTGCCTTTATTTTTCTTTAGCTTGGTATATCTTTTCTCCAAACTTTATCACTTAAACGTCTTAAACAAAGTTTTATTTTTATTAATTAAAAATTCGCATACAAAGTCTTTAAACTTTGTATTCAAGTCATAAAATATCATGATACTTTATTTTATTATTTTTTGCAATTGTATAATTTTAACAGTTGGTCTTTTCTACAGATCATAACTTTTTATTTTTATTACAACTTACTAAAACGCATTTAAAGTGGCACTTTAGTCATCAGCTAAACACATTATTTTTTTTTTTTCTCCATTATATATATATGTATATATATATATAATGGAGAAAAAAAATAATAATGTGTTTAGCTGATGACTAAAGTGTCACTTTTAATGTATATATATATATATATATATATATATATATATATATATATATATATATATATATATATATATATATATAAAATAATAAATTCTCGACCGTAAATATAAACAGAAACAAACAAAACTCAGGTTTCGGTCACAAAAATCGTCACTATGTTACAATCCCGACGTAATCCCTAAATCAATCCCCTAAAACCTTCTTTAGGGGCTTAAATCAGGGTCCCACCCTTGCTGTTTTATTACGTAGCCTAGTGTAGGGGGCTGACCCATCAGGAGGTGAAAATCCTAGAGGGCGATAGTTGTGCCAGGTAGGCGCCTGGGTAGGGCCCTGCTGTCGCTCTCGGGGGGCTCTTGCGCGGGTACCGTCCTGGGGAAGCACAGGAATTAAACTGGACCTCTGGGAAGACTTAGTTGCTCTATTAGACAGTACACCCACCCAGCATAACAAACATTAAAACACTTTTACACAATTTTATTCACAAATATGGAGCCAGCAGACGACACCCCCGTTACAGTGTCTAACGTTTTACAGGAGGAATCAGGGTCCCCAACCCTACTGAACAAGGACAGGACAGAGAGTGAGATAGAGGACCAATCGGGAACTCCCCAACCCCCAGTGATGGGGGCAGGTTCCACATCCCCGACCAGTCTGGAGGCTGACCCCACCAGGTCAGACTCGACTGGGTGGGAGGTGGAACACAGTCGAAGGAGGAGGAAATCTTCAAAGAAAAGGAGGCAGAGAGAGAGAGGCAGAAGAGCAAGGCAAGGGAGGATAGGGAGAGGAAGGGGAAGGTAGGGACCTCGCAAGGGGACTCAGCTTCCCACACCTCGACCCATATCCAAAAGCCCTCAAGGAGACCCAGCGGGAAGACCTCGGCTAAGGAGGAATTTCCAACCCTGGAGGCGGCCAGCAAGGTGGAGAGGATGAGAGCACAGCACGCCCCCCCAAGGAAGACGACGAGGGGTCCAGGAGCGAGGGATGCTGCTAGGAGGACGTGGAAAGAGGCGAGAAGGACTTTCGACCTCCCCACAGCCCTCAAATCGGTCTTGGAGAGCGAGGGACCTACCACCACACCCTCAGCCGAGAGCAACAAGAGACCGAGGGGAGCTTTGGGGACCCCTTCTTCAGGTGATCTCATCCCCAAGAGGGTGAAAGAATCAGGTATATCCCCCCTTAAAAGGGAAGATAGTGACAAGGTGGACACCACGGCTGCTCCGATCCCCGACGCAGAAGGACAAAAGAAAGAGTCCTACAGAGATATTGCTAGGGGTAAGGATATGCAGTTCGTGGTACTCTCAAGTAGAGAGGGAGGTATAGTTACCCAAAGAGAAAGAGAAATGCTGAGCAAAAACCTGACGAGGTTTTCCTTGGAGAGCATGGGCAGCAGGGAGAGGACTACAGGCATTGTACTCAGGTTCTGGCAATCAGGAATAGTGGATCCTGGTTGGTTCCTGGTCACTGCGGTTGATGCCGAATCGAGAGACTGGACGATTTGGAACTGGGAGCCAACCCCCATCGAGGAGATCACATTTATGGTCTTCTCACAGAAGGATGCTCCCTGGCCGACGAAGATCGGCATCAACATCAGAGAGGAGGAGAAGCCTGATCCTGAAGAAATCAGGCTAGAGATGCATCTTCGAAATAGGATTCCGGGGGCCCTAGACTGGAAGCTGGACCACATTGCTGGTGAGCCGGGAAACTGGCACGTCCTCATGTGGATCCCCAGATCTTCGGTTAGGGCCCTCAATGAGGTTAAGTGGCGCGTCTTCCTGGGCCTGATCTCCATGGTGGTTCATCGGGTCCGAGGAGGACCAGCCCCCACCAGCAGCCAGGAGGACTGAGGTTAGAAGGAGAGTTGAGGAGGACGAAAGGAGGATTGATGACCGAAGCCGGAGGGAACTCCCGGCCACCAGGAGGGCAGAGAGCCACCGGAGACCCAGGGACGACTTTAAGTCGGATCACCGGCCCCGCGTGGCACCGCCCCCCCCCCCCCCCCCCCCTTTAGGAGGACGGAGAGTCATCATAGATCCGACGAGGACAGGGAGAAAAGGACAGGAGAAAAGGACTAGTGGCAGACCACCACACCGTGAGGGTGGTAGCCGCAGGCAGAACCAATAGAGGATGATTGAGGTAAAACACATTAATTTACAACACAGTCAAGACGCTGTAGAAGAACTACAGAGAGCCTTGACTGGAATAGGGTCAATAATAGTGTTAATTCAGGAACCTTATGTTTATAGAGGTGAGGTGAGAGGGATGAGGAGGTCTGGTCAGAGGCTCGTGGTAGGAGGAAGCGAAGGACCAGACGAGGTGAACCCCAGGACATGTATAGTGGCATCGGAGGACCTTAAGGTAACACCCATACCTCAATTAGGGACCCGAGACGCTACAGCAATCATCCTGGAGTATAAGGTTAAAGGTTTAGTTAATAAGGTAATCATGGCTAGTCTATACTTGCCATACGACAGGCAAGACCTTCCCCCAACAAGGGAACTGACCAATATTGTCAGATTCTCAGAGGAGAAGGCCATTCCAGTCATAATTGGTTGCGACGCTAACGCGCATCACCATGCCTGGGGCAGCACTGACTGCAACAGCAGAGGTGATGCGCTGTTGGAATTCTTAGCATCCACAGATTTAGAGGTAATGAATAGGGGAACGGAACCAACTTTTATAAACAGAAACCGTTCACAGGTAATAGATGTCACAATGGCATCTAGGAGGATGTCTGGAAACATTGAGGGCTGGCACGTAACATCAGATATTCTGCTGTCTGATCATCGCATGGTCAGCTTCTGTATCCAGATAGATGAAGTAGAGGTAACACCGCAGAGGCACCCAGGAGGACGGACTGGGACACCTTTGACAGGGAACTCGGAAACCTCCAAGGAGTGACCAAAGAGGCATTAACTGACCCTGAAGATCTGGAAAGCAAGGCAGCGGAACTGAGCTCGTATATAAGGGAAGCCTACCAAGAAGCTTGTCCCCCCAAAACTAGTGTCCAAAAGGTAGCCACTTGGTAGAACAAAGGACTAGATAAGCTCCGTAGTAAAGCGAGAAAAGCCTTTAACAAGGCCTTCAAGAATAAAGAACCAGGAGAGGAGCTATGGGACAGCTTCAGGGGGGCTAGGAGGGAATTCAAAAAAGAAATAAGGAATCGCAAGAGAGCTGGCTGGAGAGACTTCTGTAAGGGAATTGAGTCCCTACCAGAGGCAACCAGACTGGCAAGAATCTTAAGTTGTGAGGGTAATGGTAGAACTTTAGGCTCAATTAAAAGGCTAGACGGTACCTGGACTCTCAGTGTAGAAGAAACATTAGAGTTCCTCCTACTCACCCACTTCCCAGGAGAAGGAAATGAGGTCGGAGATTCACTAGGAGAGGCTCCAGGCGTAGAGACGAACTGGGACCTGGCGACCCGCCTAGTAACCAGAGAGTCCATTAAATGGGCCGTAGAACAAATTTCACCCATTTAAGGCACCTGGACAAGACGAAATATTCCCAGCACTACTACAAAGGGTTATGGATCGTCTATTATCCAGCATATAGGCAACTTTCAGGGGCAGTATAGCTATGGGCGTGGTACCGGAAGTGTGGAAAGCGGCTAGGGTAGTTTTTATCCCTAAGCCCGGCAAGAAGGATTATACACAGGCTAAATCCTTCCGACCTTCATGCTAAAGACCCTTGAAAGGATAGTAGATGAATAAATAATAGAGGAAATTCTACCCAGAAAGCCGCTGCATGCCAATCAGCATGCATACTCAAAGGGGAAATCGACTGAAACAGCTCTCCACGCGGCCACTTCTAGGATAGAAAAGGCAATGCACAAAGGAGACTACACTTTAGCCCTCTTCTTTGATGTAGAAGGAGCCTTCGATAAGGCAAAATCTAGTAATATAAAGGAGGAACTGACGCAGAGGAATACTTCCCAGATCATCATCAATTGGATAATATCCTCCCTAAAAGGGAGGAAAGTTAGTTCATCAATGACCGGCACTAAAGCGTCTAGAATGGTGTCAGGAGGGTGCCCCCAGGGCAGCTGCCTCTCGCCACATCTGTGGTGCCTGGTGATGGATGGACTTATGAGGAAAATGACCGAGGAGGATATCTATTTGCAGGCATATGCAGATGATGGACTAGTCCTGATTAGAGGCAAGTTCCTAAGTACCTGCTGTGAAAGGATGCAACGAGCTTGTAGGATAATTGAAGGATGGTGTAGAGAGGTAGGACTCTCAGTCAATCCATCAAAGACTGAGATGATAATCTTCACTAGGAAAAGGTAACTTGTGGATTTCAAAGCTCCCAAATTGCTGGGGCACGAGCTTTCTTTGGCCAACGAGGTAAAATACCTAGGTATTACCTTAGACCAAAAACTAACTTGGAAATCACACTTGGATAAGGTAGTAGAAAAAGCTACGATAACCTTCTAGCAACTTAGACGAGCAGTAGGGAAGACATGGGGACTGTCCCCGAAAATCCTCAAGTGGCTGTACACCGCAGTTATTAGACCTAGGATTCATTACGGATCCCTAGTGTGGTGGCCTAGGACTGAGGTTGCCAGCTCGGCTAAGGGGCTTAGCAAGGTCCAGACGTTAGCCTGCCGTAGTATAACAGGGGCCATGAGGACTACACCTACGGCAGCCTTAGTAGGAGTTCCCCCTCTCCAGCTATGGATCAGAGGAGAAGCCATCGCCTCGTATGTCAGACTAAGGGACAATGGACAATGGCTAGGTGAAAGGTCCGTTATAGGACACTTGGACATAGGAAGGTTCGCTGAACTTAAGGTCCCACTTACAGGGATCAGAACTAAAGGAGTGGACCATCAGCTTAAGCTGAAAAGGAGATATGAGGTAGAAATCCCACCCAGAGCCGATTGGGAATCAGGAGATATTAAATTTGATACAGAGACTCTGGTGGCATACACGGACGGCTCAAAGAATGAGAATGATATGTCAGGTGCGGGACTTTACTTAGAAAGGTCCGGCACCCAAGAGAGTTTCCCACTAGGAATATTTACCACAGTCTTCCAGGCTGAAGTCTACGCCATCCTAGAGGTGGCAAGAAGGCAAGAGGTGGTAGAGGCGAGAACTAAAAAAGTAGTAGTATGCTTGGATAGTCAAGCAGCACTTAAGGCACTCTGCGCTCCCAGTGCAGACTCAACACTGGTCAAAGAATGCCAAGAGGCCTTAGAGACGCTTGCAGAGTTAAAGAAGGTTACTCTGCTTTGGGTTCCTGGACACACAGGGGTTCCGGGAAATGAAAAAGCAGATGAAATAGCAAAAAGGGGTGCCTCCATGCCATTCTGCGGACCGGAGCCCGCTATCGACTGGTCCAGAGGGCAAACCAAATCGGCCATCAAAAAGTGGATCTGGGAGGAAGCAGGGAAGGTGTGGACAAGAACTGAAGGATGCAGGCAGACTAAGATGATGCTGCCTAAGCTAGATAAAGGGAAAACCAGATGGCTCATGGGACTGAGTAGACCCAACCTAAGAAAAATGGTGGGGGTCTTAACAGTCCATTGTCAACTAAATAGACATCTGACACTATTAAAGATTGAAGAGGATCCCACATGTCCAGTGTGTGGCGAAGAAGAGGAAACAGCCTACCACCTGGTGGAAGCTTGCGAAGGACATGGGAGACTACGCTTTCACACCTTAGGATCAGGGATTATCAGAGAGGAGGAACTTGTCACACTTAAGTGGCAGGATATCCTCTCCTTTATTACCCAAACTAGGAGACTTGAGGGTAAGACTGAGGTGGTTCGATGGGCGTGAAAAACCAGGGGTTGGCAAAAAGGGGAGTGCGGTCTAGTTGCCAGGCTTGGCCTCCCCGCCCCCTTAATACTACTACTAGGGGCTTAAAAAACAAACGAAATACAAAAAAACCCATGAAACAAACAACGGAGGCTGTGGTTTTTCTCCGTGTAAATAAGTGTTTCATTTTTAGTATTTAGTAATCATATTCTGTCACAGTTAAAACTAATTTTGTTCGTCCATTTTTTTTCTGTTAATTCCTGTGACAACTCTTTTTTTAGAAAACTCTAGCCTCTAGAAATTATTTTCTATTGTTCAATAGATTTACGCTTAGTTTCTTTAGCTTGTTTTCCCTTTAATCTAACTCTATAACTAAGCTAATTATAGGGAAATATCTATTAAACCTTGTTCTCTTCAAGTTAATGTTGTCAACTCACGTTTACTTCTTTTTCACGTTGTCCATTCTTTTTCCACGTTATTTTTTCTCCTCTACTGATTAACCTTTTTTTTGTTAATTCTCGTTCTGTTAATTAAATGCACTCAAATAATTCATCCCCTATTTTATATCGCATTCTATTTTAATCTTTTAACTCTCCCAATTGAACCTCCTTAACTAAATTTATTCTTTATCCTTCCAACCACATTTATGAATACCTTAATCACTTTTTATCTTCTACCTCATCATCACTCACCCTTATTTTATTAGTTTGCGCTATCTTCAACTCGTTCTACTTTAATATTCCAACTCTCTCAATTGTTCATTAGTGTCTTTAGCCTCCTTGTTGAAACGTATTCCACGTTAGACTCCATTTCTGTCAATTGTTCTTCTATTCTTTTTTAAATTTACTCCTCAAGGGTTTTTTATTGCCGTATCTTTTTCTTTATCACATTTCCCTCTCTTTTTACACAAGGCGAGTTTATATTGTTGGATGCGTTGCCTTTTAGAAGGAGCTGAGAGAGAGAGAGAGAGAGAGGGGTGGTCTGTTTTCACGAAGTTTGCAAGTTGTAAGTGGAGCTTATCAAAGTTATTAGTTTATCGAATCTACTCTCCCCCCATCCTATTTTCTTCCCTTTCCTTGTATTCCTTTACTCATTTGCAACTTTTCTCTTATTCTTTCCTTCAACTCTACTTTCCACCATTCTTATATCTTCGGCCTCTATTTTACCTCTTTCATTTTTCATTTTTTATTTTTTGTCGGCAAGATGCCTTTTATCCGTTATGATTGCTTTTTTTCCCTGGGACTTTTTTTTTATTATATATAGCCTCTTTTTCTGGTTTAACTTTATTTATTTTATTTTTTCAAAAATACTTCGGACCGTTTATTGTTGAATATTATATTCTTAGACTTCGAATCTAAGTAACACAGTGAATCCATAAGGAGAAAACTTTTAAATAAAATTACGATTATGAAAAAATGATTTTACTTAAATCTTTCATGCAGTGTTACAGTGGTTTAAATGGCTTCAATTATATGAATAATAATAAGCTACTCAGGAATTTATGTTTTTATAACTATCTTAAACCTAATTGGGATTTTATAATTCTCAACAATATTACGAGTATTATAATAGCTATATTTGTTTAAAAATTACCGTTTCTAGTTTTAACCTGATTAAAATTATACGGGATTTCAGGGAATTATTTTATAAAAATTCTCAGACCGGATTTCGTATTAACGAGATTATATTCTTTTATTACAGTAAAATTATAACCACGGCTCTGGTATTGTTGAAGTGTTGTGTTGTTAATAATGCCCTATATTTTGTTAGGTATGAAAGTAGATATTGCGCAAATCAGATGGATGTTAACCTATTTCAAGGATCATTCAAAGGAAGTAAGAATTCAAACATCTCGTATGAGTTCGTTAACCAGGATAATTGGCCCTGCCTTTTCAAGTTGGCGGTCATTACAAAGTATGCGTTTTTAGCGCCAAAATTGTTTCCCAAAAAATTATGTCCCGCCCGTTCCACCTTGTAACGGCTAGTTCTAAAATTATGAAATAATTCATGCTTATACCTTTTGATAGGGTGATAAAATGTTTTATGACCTCTATTTTAGAAAAATCGGTTGTTTTACGAAATTTAGCCTTTATATGAAGTGTTTCGTTATTTTGGAGGGAAACAGTTCAAAAGAAAGATTTCAATACTTCATAAATACAGAATTATATTTACAATATATAATTAATAATAATAATTAGCAGAATGATTTAATATTGTAAAAAATATTCATGTGTTTTTCTCCAGCGTTAAATTGGTTCTTTTGTCCGTCAGTAGAATTTTAAACTTGGAAAAAGACCTTCCGACATCGGCAGATGAGGTAGGAGCAAATTTCATGCATGGCACATCATTTGCTCTTCATCCCTCAGGCAATTTCCCAACTTCTTTGCCCTTCAGTCGGGCAGCAGTCAACTTTCCTCTCACCTTCTCCCTCACTTTTCCAACCCAATCAGTACTGCAAAGGGTCTTGATTTTTTTTTTACGTCGTTTGGAAATAGCATATCCTGCTTTTGCAGACCTTCTATTATGTCAGGAAATGTCCCAAAGTTGTCGTTGATGTAGTTCAGGTGGGTTTCCAGTCCTGGAGCCTTTAGGGCTTCTTTTGCACAGCGAATTGACCGCGCCTCTCCAGCATCTATTGAAGCCAAGACCTTGACAATTTCAGATACTATGTAGGTATAGAACTTACCTGTTTATCACATGGCTTATAGAAGAATTATTCGCCTTCCAAAGAAAAGTCCACCTTCTCTGACACCCACTTACACTTAAGCGCTAATTTGTTTACAGGAGTTTTCGGCATTCTAACACGAGTAGAATCAATCAAGAAACTAGTTACGCGAGTAAAATTAATCAAGAAACAAGTAACACGACTAAGAAATCAAATGAGCAATTTAACATTCTACTCCCTTACCATGAATATATACAAAATCATAAGTTTTGGAACAGCCAATCAGGAGACGGCCCAACCCAATGGGTTTACTATTGACTGATTAGAGATTAGAGAATCTATCTTGAACTTCCTGGATTCTAATTGGAGGAGTTGTTCTAATAAGGTGCCGATCAGGAGCCCTAGTTTGGAATTAGGGATGCCCGTCGGTGCTCTCTTAAGGCTCTACCGCTCTTTGAGGTTACAAAAATCAATAAATTGAACATTTTATTGGTTCTAAGCAAGATATCAAAAATCTGATCACAGGCTTCATTCCTAATTTTAATTCTGCACAATTTGAGCCCTATAATAAGTACAGGCGCTATTTCAATACAACGATAAAATTCGTTGTATTAAAATGGCGCCTGTACTATTTATCATAGGAAGTTGAAATAGGGCTCAAATTGTGCAGAATTAAAATTAGGAATGAAGCCTGTGATTAGATTTTTGATATCTTGCTTAGAACCAGTAAAATTTTAATTTTACTGTTTTTCCTAACCTCAAAGGGCGGTAGAGCCTTAAGCGCATTAGTTAAGTCCGAAAGTGGTCAGGGAATTAAGAGCCCAGGCCTTCCACTAAACTTGTGTAAGGATTTTTTGTTCGAACTGCACGTTTACCTGGAACCGGACCACGAATGTTCAATTTAAAAATTTGCTTTAAGAAAAACAATAACCTTTTTGCTAAACATTTGGCAAAAAGGCCATTCTATGACGCGATAGATATGGGATCTTTTTAAATTTGTCTGATATAGGATAGGATGGGTTTACTAAAATTTTATTTTAGCAAATAATGACATATATATGCCGAATAATCTACGAAACCCTAAAAAGTGCTTGCTTGACGCAAGTACTTCCCTGTGATTTTTAGGGCTTCCTTATATTTTTTTTGTGTATGGGTTATCACTATCACTTAAGAAATGTCAGCAAATCTCAATATTTTATGATATTATTATCGGACTCACAGGTGCGTTAACGACCTCCAGATAAACAAACGTGGGAAATTATATAAGCCTTGGCATTTTAATAAGGCTCCTACAGACCCTAAATCGTTTTAAGAAAAATAAGTGTAGAAAATATAAGTGGTTTTAAAATACTAGGCATCACGTGTCTCTATTATTTAAGCAAGCGTAAAGCAAATAAATATTGGATATTAAGAAAATAGTTAATCATGAGTCGATATTTTGAGGTCATTGGAATAAAAGTTAAGGAGTGGTTGGATTTATCTTTATTTCCCTTTCTGCTGACTTATACCCCCTTATCATCTCCTTTTCAACTTCAT
Source organism: Gerris lacustris (assembly GCA_951217055.1). Classification (NCBI taxonomy): domain Eukaryota; kingdom Metazoa; phylum Arthropoda; class Insecta; order Hemiptera; family Gerridae; genus Gerris; species Gerris lacustris. Next base: position 14,948,628 of record OX578285.1, read on the forward strand.
ATTATACAATGTATCACTTAACTACACAAAAACTTCTGCTTGTATCAAGTTGAAATTTTGCATGCATGTTTAAATAAAATTAAACTATTCTCTTTTTTCCACATTATTGTTTAAATAAATTACAACCGTGGGGGGGGGGGACGATAAATGTTAATGATTTTAGAAAAAATGGCATGATTTTTTTTGTAATCTACTCTTTAATGCTTTTCATTTGATACCCCACTCAAATTTTCAAAAAAAATATTTTTTTGCAGGACATGAATTACCCGCCAGATTGGATTCCCAGTTAATCAGAACAATTGATATTCTTATTATTCTATAGCATAGCGGACTGCCCATTTAGCATAATTTTTTTTATACTTCTAGTAACAGCAGAAAATTAAACAATTTCCAAGTGTTACTTGAGGAAGGGGTTCCCTGTTCGATCCCCCGGGGGGTCACAATATTTTTTATCGGTAATAACGAAAAGGTAAATTAAATTTTCTTCGGCTCATCAGAAGCCGTGTATTAGCGTGAATTATTTCAAAATTTTAGAAATAGCTGTTATAGGGTAGATGTGAGGGGTGGGGGGACATTTTTGATTTGGTATACTTCGAACAATAGAATATACTATTTATAAAAATGTTTTTGTATATTTATAATCTACTCATTAGTAGGTTTCATTAGCCTTGTAACTTTTATGTAAGGCATATTGTCGAAATTTAATATTACAGGCTAGTATTATGACCTAGCAGAAATAGAATCGATTGACTTGTATGTTTAAAAAGGTTGCCTCAGTATGGAATTCCTGGTTCATTCCATCCAAGATAAACGAGATAGAAGACAACATCCTATACCTCTTCTATTAGAATCCTATTGGAAGTTGTGGTTTTATCAACTACCTACCAATAAGGCAAGAGATATTTTTGTAAAATCGATAGATTTAGATTAAAATACGCCAATAAAAATTCTAATATACAGCGTTGAGTTTCTGTAAAAGCCACATCGAGGAATGTAATCATGATACTGCCCCACTTCTAAAGCCCCATAAAAGAACGAGAATAGAGTAGTAAAAATACAAGGGAAGGTGGAAGGAAGTAATACAGACATCACCTGTCCAAACCCCAACCTTTTACACCTATCTCTTACAATCCCATAAAGAAAAAAAAAATACTACCTAAATTGTATAGTAAGTGAATCCTAAAGGTTGAAGGAAGAAGAAGAAGACTAAACTACTTCATATCATCAACTTTTCGGCTTAGCCAGCCATTTTCAAGCCTAAACATAATAAATTAATAATAGCATGACATCGAGTAACTATACAGCTTATTTCAAAGTTGTTACACATAAAATACATATTTATTACCTCTGTCGTCTAAATTAGCCCCCAAGCTAAAAAGTTAAAAATGTGAGATTGTACCAGTAGTTTAGGGAACTGATCGTTCACCACGTCAAAAAATCTAAAATCGGTAAATAATATAATTACTAGTTACTGTGCTAGTAAAACTCAAAGTGGCTAAATTGAGAGTGAGTTGGTAGGTATCAATAAACATTCGTACGTCTTCTGTCAAGGATCGTCTGGGACTATTAACTCGAATAATTTCTGATGCAACTGTGGTGTGAGTGCGTGGAGTAAGATGTGGGTCTTTATTAAAGGAGCTTCAATTCTTTTTAGGTGCATACAAACCTCAAATCGTTTGGTAAAATTTGAAAATCTTTCTTCTTCATTATAGGGTACAAACTTCAAGTTTGTCACCAAAGCAGATGTACTTTTTTCTGTCACTATTGAATTGTTTGGTTTTTGCACTGTCTGTTGTTCCGTAGTTGTTGCTTGCAATTTAAATTTACACATTTTTTGTTTTATTCCTTAATACATTTCTAACGTATCTGATCTGTAATTATATTCTTGTTCCATTTCCTCCCCCTCGGTCAAATCGTCTACCTGGTCCTGTGCTTGCTCGTAATTGTTCCACAATTTCTCTAATACCTCTAAGCTTGCAGAGGCATTTGCTGCAGTTGTTAATCCAGCAACTTCTAATTCACATTCGCGTAAGTTGCTAAATCTTGTAATCTGACCCTTAACTGCACTCCTCTTCTTCTTTAGTAGTTTAATGTTTTGTGCCATTTTCCTTTTTTTTCTCGTCGCTACTGTTAAATTATTTAAGTTCATAACTCGCATTTTATTTTTATTCAATAATAATATATGTACAAAAAATACTTCATGCCAATGTCACTTAATTAAATACACACCAATAACAATCCATATGATATAGCCAACTCGCACCAACTCAAAGAAATACTGTCCAACCTGATGAAATAATGATCTCAATATATGTTACATCTTTATTCACCAAGATGTTCAGAGGGATGTTTTTCAAAATAGTTAGATCGGAATGGGAAAGTATTCTACCCCACACTCCAATTAATGATTTAAACCTTTTTATTAAATGCCTTAAATTAATACTGAATAATGGAACTTTCAAATATAATTCACAATACTATGCACAGAAACATGGTATACCTATGGGGGGAGCTATGTCTGTGAACGTCAGTGGAATAGTTTTAAACCATGTAATTAATAACACCTTAAAAGAATTTAAACCCGTTATCATCACACTAAACATTATATTGACGATCTATTTCTAATAGTTAAGAAAAATTAAGTAGATGCTATACTTAACAAATTCCATCACCTATTTCAATTCACCGTAGAAACCGAAAATAAGAGAAGTATTAATTACCTCGACATAACTATTTTTAGAGGTCAAAAGGGCAACATCACGATAGCTTGGTGCGAGAAAGATATAAAAAGCAATAGGTTCATTAATTACAGATCATGTCACCCTACCCACCAAATTATTAACAGTGCCAACAACCTTATCAGCAAAACTTTTCCCCTTACTGACAAATGCCATATCAATAATACCCGGTCTAAAATTTTCAATAAACTTAAAGATAATTTTTTCCCTTTACACTTAATTAAAAAATTCTGTTATAAAAACACTAACCCTCACATCAACCTTAACACTGATAATATACAGACTACAAATTTAAATAAAACATTTGTAACCTTAACCTAAACATTGCAATAGGACACAAAGCCGGTTACAAAACAGAAAAACTGTCCCACAACCTTAAAGATGAGATCCCCAACGACAATACTGTAGGCACCATTTACCAAATTCCCTGTGGACAGTGTCCTAAGAGTTACATTGGATAAAGCAGAACTCCTGAAAAACAGACTGGAGCAACATCAGTACGATCAACTGAAAGACAACTCTAACACAGCTCTCTCTAGCCACGCTCTCGCCACCCTTCACACATTTTATTTAAGTTTGAAGATACCAAAATCATAGGTAGAGAGAACAGAACAAACAGGAGAAAAATGCTGGAAGCATTATACATTGCTATCAATCTAGAGGAAGCAGTTAACTTAAAAACTGACTAGATCTGAAAAACTAACTGATAGATCATTGAACAAATATTACAGTGTAGTGTATTATTCAAAATCAAAACTCCTGCCACGCAACCCGATAAAGTTACAATAAGCACCACATATTAGTATTAATTACAAATATATTTTTAAGATACGTTATTTATCAATCATTACCAGATTAGAAATTTAAGTTAAAGCTCCGTTACCATGGGTTTTTTAGTTTTATTTTAGGTTTAACCTAATTCAGGTTGACACTCATAAGATAGTAAGGTTATCAAAGTCTATTATCAATTGGTTCCAGTGATAATGAGGCTCAATCTCTTATTATATCAAATTCAAATTGCTGTAATTATTATAGTTTATAGTTTTTGCCCACGGTAATATTGTTAGTTACTATTGTTAAATGTCAGTTGTTGTTATTTTTAACCCTGTGATACTGGGATATGTTACTTATACCTACCTACTCAACTACAGTGATAAAGATCACTCCATTCTTATTATGGTAAACCTACACAGTTTATGTATGTCTATTAACATTTTACCTCTTCTCATTGGGGAATTAAAAGTTTACGTTGTTTGGACACTTAGAGTTTTACTAGCACAGTAACTGGTAATTATATTCTTTACCGATTTTAGGTTTTTTGACGTGGTGAACGATCAGTTCCCTAAACTACTGGTACAATCTCACATTTTTAACTTTTTAGCTTGGGGGCTAATTTAGACGACAGAGGTAATAAATATGTATTTTATGTGTAACAACTTTGAAATAAGCTGTATAGTTACTCGATGTCATGCTATTATTAATTTATTATGTTTAGGCTTGAAAATGGCTGGCTAAGCCGAAAAGTTGATGATATGAAGTAGTTTAGTCTTCTTCTTCTTCCTTCAACCTTTAGGATTCACTTACTATACAATTTAGGTAGTATTTTTTTTTTCTTTATGGGATTGTAAGAGATAGGGGTAAAAGGTTGGGGTTTGGACAGGTGATGTCTGTATTACTTCCTTCCACCTTCCCTTGTATTTTTACTACTCTATTCTCGTTCTCTTATGGGGTAGTATCATGATTACATTCCTCGATGTGGCTTTTACAGAAACTCAACGCTGTATATTAGAATTTTTATTGGCGTATTTTAATCTAAATCTATCGATTTTACAAACATATCTCTTGCCTTATTGGTAGGTAGTTGATAAAACCACAACTTCCAATAGGATTCTAATAGAAGAGGTATAGGATGTTGTCTTCTATCTCGTTTATCTTGGATGGAATGAACCAGGAATTCCATACTGAGGCAACCTTTTTAAACATACAAGTCAATCGATTCAATTTCTCCTAGGTCATAATACTAGCCTATAATATTAAATTTTGACAATATGCCTTACATAAAAGTTACAAGGCTAATTAAACCTACTAATGAGTAGATTATAAATATACAAAAACATTTTTAAAAATAGTATATTCTATTGTTCGAAGTATACCAAAACAAAAATCCCCCCCCCCCCTCACATCTACCCTATAACAGCTATTCCTAAAATTTTGAAATAATTCACGCTAATACACGGCTTAAAAATGACTGGCTAAGCCGAAACGTTGATGATATGAAGTTGTTTAGTCTTCTTCTTCTTCCTTCAGGAAGGCCTTAGGATCCACTTACTATACAATTTAGGTAGTATGTTTTTTTCTTAATGGGATTGTAAGAGATGGGGGTAAAAAGTATATTTGTGAAAAAGAAACTCAGGATTTCGCGTCATGATCTATTGGGTACTCAATAATAGTTCAAGAATTTACATTTCACACAAGTTTCATCAAATGCTATATTCAAGCTTTGGATATTTTCATTGGATCATTTTCAAGATTTTTACACCAGATTCCTGCATTAACATCTCTTTATCACTATTACAATACATAATTTGCATCTTAAAATATAAAAACAGTTAACATAATAAAAGTGGTTGCTATAGTTCTCGAGAGAACATGAATATATTATATATATAAGGAATATATTATGTATATAAGGATATATTATATATTTGTGACAATGAGTTGGTGAGGAAATTTGGCGTACATGTTCAGAAAAATTATTTGAGAAAAGTTTTAGCCCCTGAAACTCTGAAATCAAAATGAAACAATATTACTTCTCGAATACAGTTCCGACGATTTTGATTAACAAATTCTAAAATGCAGTCCATTTACATACGACTCTAACGATATAAGCCGTGTTCTTGGGAAATATCTAGTTCCTAAGAAAATAGCTGTAAACGCGAACGGATAAATTTTTGATAAAATGTTCAATAATAATTAAATGTACCTACGAAAACATAAAACCTAATATATGGGAAACACGGGGCTAAGTAATTATGGACTTGTATAAGAGAAAGCTTGTCTTAGTCGTCTCAGACCGAATTTTTAAGCATTATATCGAGCTAAATCGATCGAGACAACTTTTAGGTCGATTGAATCAAAATTAATACGGTAGAATTTTTTCTTCATCCACTCCCAGAAAACGGTAAGCTGTTTTCTTCCTCCTCACCACACACTGGACACGTGGGGTCCTCTTCTACTTTTAGAAATGTCAGATGTCTTCTGAGCCTGCAGTGTCCAGTTAGCACTCCGACCAGATTTCTCAGGTTGGTCCTGCTCAGTCCTAGCAGCCATCTGGTTTTCCTTTTATTCTTTTTCGGCAGTAACATCTTAGACTGCCTGCATCCCTTTGTGCTTATCTATTCCTTATCTGCCTCATCCCATACCCACTTCTTAATGGCAGATTTGACCTGACCTTTCGACCAGTCAACTGCAGGTTCTGGTCCATAGAAAGGAATAGAGGCTCCTATTTTTGCTACCTCATCTCCTTTCTCGTACCTTTATACTAAGTTACATGTGTAATAATTATATAGGAATTTTGTTTTTTAAGAAATAAACAGACTGATGATGACCTTAAAATGGAAAAGGGTAGAAACGTCGCTTATAATCACAGATTAACTCGTATTACTTATTTCACACCTTAACGTACCATCGTCACTAGACGACGGTACGTACCATCGTAATTCAACAAGATATTTTAAACTCACCGTCTATTATTTTTTTTTTAGTATATTTAACTACGAAAACCCGAAACAAGTAACTAAATATTTATGGACATGTATCCAAACAATTTAGTATGACTTGCACCGGACGGGTTTGTATTATCGCATTTTCAATCTAGGAATTGTCATTTAATAATTGTTCATGGGAATTTCAGATGTATTATTTCTATTTTTTTTTTAAATAAAGAAGATATCAAATAGATATTAAATACGATCTTTGCACATTAATTTCCTTTGATTTAAAATTTGTTCTGTTACAGTTGTTTGTTTTGTCTTTATTCTGTTCTGACTAACCATATAATTTCAACAAAAATATAAAAATCCAATACAGATATGGAACGAATAAAAGAATAACTAAAAAGAAAACAAAAATAATAATACTACAATAATCCGAGAGAAGTATATAATTTTGGAGAATAAAAAAAAGATTCTTGATTTGACAAACAGAAAATAATAAATATTTTGATTAAATAAATACAAAACCTTTAAAAGAGAATGTTAAATAGAGTTATATTGAAAATTTGTTTCAAAGAATAAAAAAGAATGCCTTGTGAATTTTTTCGACTGTTTAAAAAATGTAGCTGCAGTAAATCCTAAATTGTAAGGGAATTAAATCAGATTTTTTATTTTATCTTTATTTTTTTATTTTTTTTATGCAAGAGTTAAAATCTAGTAAGTTTCATAAGAAATATTTGTTGTATTTGAATTATAACATCATGTGCAAGTATGCTCAAATACATTTATATATCTGTTACAATTGCTTGCCCCCTGCAATCCTTAACAAGTCCAAAAATATATATCGTCATACAAAATGGTAGTCCAATAATATATTCTCCAAATAGTTTAAATAAATAATATTTTGTCATGTAATCTTTGATAATATTTTGTAAGTTTGCTTTCTTGGTACTGGACAATTTTTGTATGTCTGCTATAAATTCGAAGAAAAACATTTAATCATTGGTACCATTTAAAGGGTAATGTTGATAAAACTGCAGTTAGTGTTAAGAATCATAGATTATAAAAATTGGTTTATCAAGCTGCTCTACACATTTTCTATATTAAAATTTCGTATGGCCCGCTCTAATAATTAATAAATCTTAAGGAAACAACCACCTGTTAAACAATATTTAAATGTTTTTAAACATGTCTATTATTATACAATATATATTTTATATTATATATTACATTTTATATATTATATATTATATATTATATATTATATATTATATATTATATATTATATATTATATATTATATATTATATATTATATATTATATATTATATATTATATATTATATATTATATATTATATATTATATATTATATATTATATATTATATATTATATATTATATATTATATATTATATATTATATATTATATATTATATAGGATATATGATTCACTATCTATATATATATATATGATTATATATATGATCAGATTTAAATTCTACTGATGATTTTTAAAATAGGGTCTTCAGGGGAGTTTTAAATTAAAAACACTATGTTTTTTGCAATATTTCGTCCCTCTTTTGGCACATTTTCAAGCAATATACTTGATGTGGTAGATTTTATCAATATGAAGCAGTCTACATCAATTAGAGAAGTGTAATTTTTATAAAATAAAAATAACATCCCACTTCTTAACCTCGTCAATGGTAAATCCATAATATAAATTAGAAAATTTATATAAAAACAACAACTGTGAGTCATGGTCAGAGACTGAACTATGACTCTCTCAGTCATATTTTCAATCAGTAATATTTTCAAGATGGCGGTTAAATATAGTAGATGACTAAACCAGAAGTATTTGGTTAGCATGACATGTTCTACGTGGTTTTGAAGGTCTAGAAGAGTAGGAATAGAATATTTACTTACTATTACAATATGTCTATTCTTTGCCGGCACTTTGAAAACAGATATGGTCGATGCTTATACAGCATGTGAGATATTGCTTAAAAGCTCTTTTCAGGCTCATAAGCAATATGTAAGTTTTCCCCGAAAAATGCTTGCTGGTAGCCAGCCATACTGAAAACAAATGTGGCATTTGTAAGAGAAAAATGCAAATTTGTCTACGCGAGTTCTTCATGCGCCGCATCACAGGTATACATAGGATTTGAAATGCCTCAGAATAATGGACTATCTACTATAATAACTTATTCTTAATCTACACCTAGAGTTCCCCTGCAATAATGACTCAAAGTCAGTACAGCTTATCCCTGTAAAGTTTACAAATCCCATCCTATCCTTTATTCCCAAGGTTCTCTAAGCTAATCCCAGCTCCAAATTATTCTCTACAACAAAGTTGCAGTTTCTTCACTGCCTATCTCTCCTATTAACAACACAGCACAACAAATCATCGAAAACGGATATTTCTTGGAAAAATAAAATAATTTTAATGAAAAAGTTTCAAATAGAAATTTATTTCGACACACTATATTAGGAGGGTTGTCGGATAACTTCATTGGCATGCTAGTACGTTCACATATCGCTTATTATTACATAAGTCAACCCTTGTTTATTCGTTGTATTTCAATGATTATTGTATCTCTCTTGCTGGCTTTGAGCTAGCTAAGAATACTATCATAAACTCAGAATGGTTTGCAATTGTGTTGGGGAGATTCCCTTATCTTGACTAGCTATTGTACCTTGGACACTTGACCCTAGCATTATTCCAGGGAGAGAGGAATTAATTTCCGTGATAATCCTTGTCAGAGCAGAGCTTGCTAATACTATTTTAGCAACCTTTCCGCCTCCACCAGAATTCATATATCAGTGTTTTCAGAGATATTTTATTTGCTTTCAGTTTCCCAGATAAGATAACCATCCCTACATATCAGTATTTAACTGCATAATATATTAAGTGAATTCTATTGTTTTATTGAACGAGAGTTGTTAGTTATTTATTTTAGAGACTTGGGATTTAAAAAGTTTGTTGGTTGTTTGGTTTGTCTCACGACAACTGGCGTAAAAATTAACTGATTAGAACTAAATTTAGCACACAGTGGCATCTCATCATTTTTGATAAGAGTATAGTTTTTGGCAATTTCTATATGGCAGAAGAATAAAATAAGGATTTAGTCAGAATGACTGTTACACTCCGTTTTAAAGGTCTTGAAGAGAAGGACAAGAATTAGTAACTATTGTTACTTAAATTTTATGTATTTTTCAGGAATTTTGAAACAAATATGGGTAAAGTTAGGGTTTTAAAAAATTGAATGCTTATACTGCATGTAACATGTCATTTTAAAGCTCTTTTCAGGTGCATTAAGAATATGTAAGTTTCCTCAAAACATTGTTAGCCATTTTAAAAATAAGTATGGTCAATATTAAAGCAAAAAGAAAATTGCTCGACGCAAATTTCTCAAGCGCTGCATCATTAGTAGCAATCACTCATTGGAGAACCAAAAATAAATTTAAAACTATCCTAATGATAAAGAAAACAATTTACGAAAATGACCAATATGTAAAATTACATTGCCACTGTATTTAGGAGTCAAACCTCGTATTATTTCTTCATATTTCACCAAGGCTGGCCTAAAGTGTTTCTTTAACTCGGTTCTACGACCAAGTTGTTTTAAAACCATTTACAGTTTCTTAAAGGCCCATTATTTGTGAAATACTATCCAGCTTGGCAACACCTTCCCAAAAAATCTGGAATGTAACACTTTATTCTATTACAGTAGAGTACTTTATCTTTTGATAAAAATAAAATATCCTAGTTCTCAAATTTATATATATATATATATATATATATATATATATATATATATATATATATATATATATATATATAAACTTCTTTTTTTGCCCCTGCAATGATAATTGCAGCAGCCGCCACTGCAATACCTAATCACTGATTTTTTAAAAAGAGTTAAATTAAATTAAAACAATAGGTATAGAATTCACAATTTGTCGCTCGACACGAGTAGGTATGGGGGCACCTCGGCCGACCCCCACTCCTGACCCCCTACGTCATACCCCCACTCCTCGAGGCCACGCCCACCCCCCACTCCTCCCCCTTCCCCCTCTACCCCCCACTCCTCCCCCCTTCCCCCACTACCCCCCTCCATGTCTACCACCCCCCTCCAGGTCTGCCACCCCCTGCCACCCTCCAGGTGTACCACCCTCTGACGTCACGTGTCGGCCATCTTGGTTTTTGAAATTCGCGGTCCTGTTTAATTTTCAAATTTCCCGGTCCTTTTTCGAATATCCTGGTCCACCATCTTGTAGAGAAATACCTGTAAAAAAGCTGTGCCTTTGATGAGTATCGAACCCCGAGCTACTGGGTGAGAGTCCAACGCCTTAGCCACTACACCAGCATACCAATTGATATTCTACAACCCAGAAGTAGTATATAAGCCATATCGCTTGATACAATTCGTAAATAATCCATGTGACTTGCCAGGGATTCGAACCCGGGCCTACTGGGTGTGAAGCCAGCGCTCTACCACAGAGCTACGGAACCAGTTGATATTCTACAACCCAAAAGTAGAATATAAGCCGTCGTGGGTCGAAGCACGTGCGACGTCATACTATCTCAGCGGTTCGGACGGGAGTGGGAGGTTACCGACACGCGGCAGTCTGACCTAGTTCCCAGCCTACACTCGTTCCAGTCTACACTGCTGACTTATGCACTTTTCTTACTCTCGCTCTTTTTGAAAATTAATATTTAAAAATATTATCTACACCTCTATATATATATATATAGTTTCTTTCTCACTCTTACATATTATTTAAACGGCGTTCTCTTTTTTTATTTTCTTAGCTAATACAAACATCTGTTTTTTGTTTTTATTATTTGAATTAAAACTTTTTCCCGGTCAATGTTTTTCTTTTATATGTATTATATATATTTGTTTTGTAGTTGAGTTTTAATAATTTGAATTCAAACCCTGTTCCCGCCTATACCTAACACGCATACACACACACATACAATATATATATATAATATTAAATAGTATATTTTAATTTGAATTTAAACATTGTCCCGCGCAAAATTAAAGAATAATTATTATTAACCTGTTTAGCCTACACCCACGATTTACAACCGAATTTACAGACTTTTTAATATTACCTGGGTTATAAAACATGTATGTCTAAATATGTGTTGTAGTGTACATATTTTAATCACTTGTCATATGTCTATTTTAGCAGTCATTCTCACAATAATTCTAACAAAGTAGTGTATATTTTAACAAGTTTACTCGTAGTTAAGTTACGTGCATAGTAAATTATCCTAAATATTTAATTTTACCGAGGATATATAGTTTTCTCATTTGTGATTACTTTATATATATGTAGCCGTTTTACTCACATACATACTCTGTTTACTATAAATTCTCTAATGTCTCTTAACTCAATATTAAACAATACAACTAATACAATATTCCTACATATTTTATACATGCACTAATATTGTACGTCTGAATATTTTTCTTTCACTGGTATACCTAAAACAATATACCAAAACAATATTACTAAAAATATTGGTATTGTTTAAATGTATGTGTACGTTCGTGGTAAATAAAAATAAAATAATGTGCTTATTTGTTAGCCTGGTTGTTACCTCTAAAACAAAACTATAAATTAATAAAACCAGAGAAATAATAAATTATACAGGTATATACAATCTAACTTACTTAAAGCTTTATAGAAATTAGAGAAACCATGTACAGAATTTAGATAATATATAGAACCCTATGTATATAGATATTATACAAAGATTTGTTCTTTACTGTACATTTTACTAAAAATTTATTAAAAAATTCTCGAAACAAGTGTGTGGTAGATTCTTATTAAAAATATCCAATATACATATTATAATATATCCCCGATAATTTTGTACATCTATATTATTTGTTTTCTTGTTTGTTAGATAACAGGTTTATAATACATGCATATATTTTACCTAAAACTATATTCCTAACTTCAACTCCTAATTTAATATCCCTTAACTACAATTATACAACTGCATATACAATACAAATTTAAACAATCCTACATATATAAAAATAAAATCAAAACATGTCTTTTTAAAATAGTTCGAGCTGTATGAGTTATTTAATTAAATTATTATTATTTTAAAATCAATTCAATCACATTATCCTTTACATACTAAATAAGTCAGCTGATCAGTTGGTAGAAAATGGCTAACAAATATAAACAAGAGATACAAAATTAAATATTACGAAAATAAAATGTAGAACTATTTTATAATTATTCAATATATCCCCTTGGTAAACTAGTTTTTGTTGTATTATTCGTCTGTAATATGTAGATGGTAGATCTTATAGTATATATTTATCATATTTATAATTTGTTTAACCATACCTCCATAATACTAGTAAAATGCACAATTATATACACAGAAATTTTAGAGTCCAGTGATTGTAATGTTTCCATGCAATTTATATCTGGTATTCAATTTTTATATAATAGTTTCCCTCTTTTATCTATGCAATTTGTATGCCATAATAAAATTTATTCTATTATACATATAGGTTTACAATTCCAATAAATTTTAATTAAATGTCTATCTGACAAACTTTTTCTTAATAACCAACTTGCTGTAACAATATCTCTGTGTAAGTTAATGTATACAACTTGGCAAGTAAGGATACAATACTTAAAGTTGAGCTATGTTTTACTATTTATGCTTCTCTCAGTATACATATTTACGAATTAAAAAACGTATAAACTATTTTGTATTGTGTTTTACCACACCTTTGCGAGCACACTGAGTTTACTTCTTCTCGACACAGACTTAGAGATTAATGCCACGTGGTACAATATCTAGTCGACAATAGTATAATGTGTATACACTCTCCAGAAACAAACATGTATTGGAAACTTGATAGAACAATATATGTAAGCCAAATATATAGACTATTAATTCTATAGGTTACAAGTAGTGTGCAAAAGAGTAAGTGTTCCTACAAGATATTTTTAAAATATATTAAAATTGTGTGGAAATAGATCGGAAGTGTCGTCTATTAGGGTCAATAACCTGGGTTACAAATTCTTAAACATGTTGTTTTGTTGTAATAATTTATACATTAATATTTCAATTTAGTTCTTAACCAGATACACTCCCAACGCGTACTTACAGTTGTTTGCCGTTTTATTGTGTTTAAATATAAGCAAAATATATTATACTCTGTTGCGATACTTATTAGAAAAACTTACTGACAAGTTCTCCAAAATTTAGACAAAGAAATTTAGATTCCGACCCCACTTGTATCGAACCCATACACATGTATACTGTACGAACATGTTTTTTCTAGCATTTATATAACTTGTTAAACAGACGGTTCCATTTTATTTCTATACACGACTTAGTTCGCGTACACTTCTGTTAATTTTTTTTGTACCATAACAGACAACAATAGGAACGTAACAATTTGAGTTCACAAAGTTTAAGATGTAGCATAGATCCATAAGATTTATAGCTTTTTTATGGAGGTTTTACGAATGGTTGCACGAGCGTACACCAAATGTAGATCTGTTATATTTTATACTGTTACAGACATACATTAATAAACACACCCAACCAACGGCCGCTTTGTACACACATTAGCTAGTTTAAGTTATAACAGATTCTCTAAGAGCACAGGTCTAGCAATTTAATTGTTTGCATGGTTAGATTTACACTGTAATAAAACAATATTTATGTTATTCTGTATCTCCTTACTGTAACTTACTAAACAATATAACTACCATTGCTACAATATTACAATATTATTGTAAACTTATTATTACTTGTACATTATTACATACAAGATTACTACTTTTTTACATTATTGCTACATTACTTACTTATTGTTAACTAATTATTATTATTACATTACTTATAAAATTACTACTCTGTAGTCTCATTTTAACGTGTACTCAAAGCCACCTACCATATTTGTCATTTGGCAAACCAATTTTGTATTTAGTTGTGTTGATTTTTTAAAACCTCAGTTCTCCGCAACCAACAAGTGTCCAAATGCACATGATTACATTATGGCTGAGGTAGTCTACCAAAACATAGTTCTACTTACACACGCACACAATGTTCTGTATATCGACCACCAGTAACAAAATATTATTAAATCAATAAAACTAATTTGTAGACTACCAATTATTTTTATACAGCACAACACAATTCGTTTAATGTACTAGGTTTCCAATGTTGGTTCTATGTCATTTGACAAACAAATTTTGATTTTTAGTTTAACTCTAACATTTAGTTGTACTTTTTTTGTGTTGATTTTTTTTAAACCTTCGATCTCCACAGCCTACAAGTATCCAAATGATTATGCATATACCCCGATTACATTATGTTAGTTCGAATGTCTACCAAAACATAGTTCTACTTGTACACACAATGGTCTGGTATATCGTGTAGTAACAAAATATTATTAAAGCAATAAAACTAATATGTAGACTGACTTTTAAATTGTAGTGTGCATACAATACAATTCGTCGTACGCACTAGTTTTCCAATATTGGTTCTGTCATTTAACAAACAAAATTGATTTTTTAGTATAACTCTAATACTAGCATTTAGTTGTACTTTTTTTTTTTACAAAGGACATACAATTGCAATGTCAATCACACCACATCCAAATTAAAGATTTCGAAAGACTAAGATGGTAAATTTTAAGCATAACACAGGCCATGTAACGAAAACTCGTTTACATTTCGGTACCATGGTGTTGTAAAAACCAAGGAATAATTAGGTTCTAATTTTAAAATGTAAAGTATTTAGTTTTTTAAATATTTATAATTTATTAGTAAGTTTTTAAATGTTGTAATTATTAGTTTTATTATTTATAAAATAGGGAATAAAACCACACTAGAACAACAAGTAATATAAGATTAGTATATTTAAATATAGAGGTTGATTTTAGTCTGTAACTTTTAAGTATTTTAATTATTAGTCTCTGTGTAGTGTCTGTCTCCTTATATTATAATTTTATATTAGCATTGTTAGTCAAATTAATTTAGGTCTGTTAGAACTACTTGTAAATATTATTAGAATTTTAAAAACTAAATGTTTTATATTAGTAATTGTGGTTAATGTTTTGTTTACATTATTTGTACTAAAAAATAGGATCATTGTATTTTTTATATGTAGAATCTTTATTTTTAAAAAATAGGGTGTAATTATAATACCACTGCTCCTTTGTTTAACTTGTTAATTAATATACTTTTAATTTTTGTATTGTGTTAGTAAAATATATATATAATCAAAAGTACCTTACACTGCATACTATCCAAAAATGATATCCTTTTGCGGTAAAGTAACTACACATTAACACCACTTTTAACCTAGTATAATAAAAACTTAGGCACCAAACTATTGTAGGTACTGTAACAAATTCATTTTATTAATAGGGTATCCATCGAGGTATAATTTGGGGCTACAGTACCAACTATTGTAGATTTTATTAACTCAAAAATAATTATCCGCGGCACCGGTGTTGGTAAATTATCACACGCTACTAAAAGCCAAGAGAGGTTGAGATAAAAAACATATGAGAATCTGTGTTTTGGTTGGTTATCTAAAAGCAAATGGTGGATAAAAGGAATGTGCAAGTTTGCAAGTTTGTACTTCATCGTTTAAACATCACATCTTAACTCTGGAAATATAGAAATATTTATAAGACAGTCATAAACGGTATTTTTTAACAAAAATAATTTATCAATGTGTAGCTACAACCCATCCTCTTTCTACAAATATATATTTTTCTTATACCTGTTATTGGTAATTTTATTTGATGTCGTTATAGTAACTCTTGGCAGGAAGAAATGTTATGCATAATACACGGTTGACAACTGGTTAATATACACCTTACCACACGATTTTAGTTAAAAATCAAAGTTTATAAACACCTGTTAAAGTATTGTTATTACGAGGTACAAGATGTCTTAACAGCATATATCTTAATAAATATAAAAAAACAGATAATTTAAAGTCACTTTTGGTTTAGCCTGGATCTGTACAACATTGTGTGTAATTTAATTAATAATTTTTACAGACAGCCATCAGTACATTAGAACCCATTCTTGTTTCTTTTTGGTTCGTTCTCAGCTTAAACTAGTCTTTTTTCTCTCTCCTTGTAATTTATTTAACATGTAGACCTATTTCATTCGTAGTTGTGTGCGAATTTATGCATAGAGGATGTGATATACCAGCTTGTTCTTTTTGGTTAGTTCTTAACCTAGTAAACTCAAGGTGTTTGTATTCTTGTAATTTAGTTGCTTAATTTTGATACTGCTTAAAGGCTACTGCTTAATTTACAGGATCAATAAACCATTTTGTGTGTGTGTTTGGTGTAATTTATATTATTTTTACAGAGAGTATGTGATATTCCAATCTTGCTTCTTTATGGTTAGCTCTCAATTTAATTTACACAGTACATGAGAACCCATTCTTGTTTCTTTTTAGTTCGTTCTCAATTTAACCTAGCCTTCTTTCTCTCTCCTTGTAATTTATTTAACATGTAGACCTATTCCATTGGTAGTTGTGTGCGAATTTATGCATAGAGGATGTGATATACCAGCTTGTTATTTTTGGTTAGTTCTTATCCTAGTAAACTCAAGGTGTTTGTATTCTTGTAATTTAGTTGCTTAATTTTGCTACTGCTTAAAGGTTACTACTTAATTTAGTATTTACGGGGTCAATAAACCATTTTGTGTGTGTTGGTGTAATTTTTATTATTTTTACAGAGAGTATGTGATATTCCAATCTTACTTCTCTTTTGGTTAGCTCTCAATTTAATTTATTCAGCTTGAAGTTAGGTTTAGTCTGGGTTTATACACCGTTGTGTGTTTGTGTAATTTATTAAATAATTTTTACAAAGAGTTATTTCAACCTTGCTTCTTTCTTTGGTTAGCTCTCAATTTAATCTAGTCAACTCAAGGTGTTTGTATTCTAATTATTTAGTTTACTGTTTAATTTTATTACTGTTTAAAGGTTACTACATAATTTAGTATTTACGGGGGTCAATAAACCATGTTGTGTGTGTTTGTGTAATATTTATTATTTTTACAGAGAGTATGCGATATTCCAATCTTGCTTCTTTATGGATAGCTCTCAATTTAATTTATTCAGCTCGAAGTTCGTTTAGGCTGTGTTTATACACCGTTGTGTGTTTGTGTAATTTATTAAATAATTTTTACAAAGAGTACATGATATTCCAACCTTGCTTCTTTTTTTTTGGTAAGCAGTCAATTTAATCTAGTGAACTCATGGTGTTGTCCATGTTTTCGGATCTATACAACATTGTGTATTTTTTATTATTTTTTACAGAGAGTACTGATATTCCATGTTGTATCCTTTTGGTTAGCGCACAATTTAATCTAGTTAGCTCAAAGTTCTTTTGATTTTGGTTTAGTCTGGATATGTACAAAGTTGACTAATTTAATTATAAATTTTACAGGGAGTATGTGATATTCCAATATTGTTTTTTTTCAGAAACAAGATGTTTGCACAAACATGG
The DNA here is from genome assembly GCA_951217055.1 of Gerris lacustris. Classification (NCBI taxonomy): domain Eukaryota; kingdom Metazoa; phylum Arthropoda; class Insecta; order Hemiptera; family Gerridae; genus Gerris; species Gerris lacustris. The sequence continues at coordinate 14,966,618 of OX578285.1, forward strand.
TGTATGCACAATATATTTGTAGGTATTTAGAATAAAATATGTAAAAAAAAATATATAAAAATACCCACTATGTTGTTAAAGTGGGGGTCACATAGGTAGAGTTCGATGTGAGATTTATAGTAAAAGGTTTAATTTTTGGATATTATTTCATTGGATAATAACATTGCAACACTGTTAAAAATTATGGGGTTGGTACCTCTGAATTTACATAACATTATTTTTCTAATGTTGGTACCTCTGATACCGTTTTTAGTTAACTGTCAGTGTTGTGTGAGTTTCCTTGTCAGATTTAAGCATAATACTATATTATTTATTGTAAAAGGTTTCAATGTTGGTTATTATTTTACAGGATAATAACATTGCATCTCTGTTAAAATTATGGGGTTGGTACCTCTGAATTTACATTACATTATTTTTTCTAACGTTGGTACTTCCGATACCGTTTTTAGGTATAGCTGTCAGCGTTGTGTTTGTTTCCTTGTAAGATTTAAGTATAATATTATATTATTTATTGTAAAAGGTTTAATTTTTGGTTATTATTTTATTTGCTAGTAACATTACTGTTAAAAATTATTGGTGGTTGGTACCTCTGAATTTACATTACATTATTTTTCTAATGTTGGTACCTCTGAATTTACATTACATTATTTTTCTAATGTTGGTACCTCCGCCACCATTTTAGTTGTCTGTGTTGTGTGAGCTGTCTTAGTACGTATCGAGCAAGACAATAGTAGAAAATGTATTCTTGTAATTACCAGGTACATGATATCTTAACTGTATATCTTAATAAATATAGTAAAACAGATAATTTAAAGTCGCTGTCTCTAACCAGCTCAAGGTGCCGCATTCTTAAAATTGGTTTAGTCAGTTTTGAATCTTTACACCGTTGTGTGTTTGTGTAATTTATTTATTAATTTTTACAAAAGAGTAGTGGTAATGGTACGTTGTTCTTTTTAGTTAGTTCTTAATTTGATCTGGTTTAGTCGGTAAACTTAGTCAATGGTCGGTTGCACATAATTGATTTATTATTTTTACAGAGAGTACGAGACATGTCATCTTATTCTTTTTGGTTAGCTCTCAATTTAATTTAGACTGGTCAAGATGTTGTCTTTTTTGCAAAATTGTAGTCGGTAAACTTAGTCCATGGTCAGTTGATTGTAATTGATTTATTAATATTTCAGAGAGAACGTGACATACCATCTTGCTTCTTTTAGGTTAGCTCTCAATTTAATCTGGTTTAGCCAGTAAACTTAGTCCATGGTCAGTTGCGCTTAATTGATTTATTATTTTTACAGAGAGAGAGTGACATGTCATCTTATTCTTTTTGGTTAGCTCTCAATTTAATTTAGACTGGTCAAGATGTTGTCTTTTTTGCAAAATTGTTGTAGTCGGTAAACTTAGTCCATGGTCAGTTGATTGTAATTGATTTATTAATATTTCAGAGAGAACGTGGTATACCGTCTTGCTTCTTTTAGGTTAGCTCTCAATTTAATTTAGCCCGGTCAAGATGTCTTTTTTGTAAAATTGTTGTAGTCGGTAAACTTAGTCCATGGTCAGTTGAGTGTAACTGATTTATTAATATTACAGAGAGAACATGGTATACCGTCTTGTTTCTTTTAGGTTAGCTCTCAATTTAATTTATTCAGTTCGAAGTTGGTTTAGGCTGTGTTTTATACACCGTTGTGTGTTTGTGTAATTTATTAAATAATTTTACAAAGAGTACATGATATTCCAACCTTACTTCTTTTAGGTTAGCCCTCAGTTTAACCTTGTCAATGTGTATGTGTTTGTGTAATATTTTTTCAGAGAGCACGTGACGTACCATCTTGTACTTTGTTTTAGGTACTTCTCAATTTAATCTAGTCAGCTCAAGGTAATTTTTTTGGTTAGCTGTCAATTTAATCTAGCCATCTCAAGGTGTTGCATTCTTAAAAATTGGTTTGGAATCTGTACACCATTGTGCGTTTGTGTAATTTATTAAATAATTTTTACAAAGAGTACATGATATACCATATTGCAGCCTTTTGGTTAGTTTTCAATTTAACACAGTTAGCTCAAAGTGCTAACTCCCTGTAATTTGATTAGGCTATGTTGGAACAATAAAACCATTTTGTGCGTTTGTGTATTTTTTTATTATTTTTACAGAGCATGTGATATCCCATCTTATTATTTTTGGTTAGCTCTCAATTTAATCTAGGCAGGTCAAGGTATTTTTTTTTTTTGTAAAATTGGTTTAGTCATTTTTTTGAATCAATAAACTATTTTGTGTGTGTGTGTATGTGTAATATTTTATTATTTTTACAGAGAGAACATGTTATTGCATCTTCTGTTTTTATTTATTTATTTTTTTTTTTTATTAGATTTTTAATTTAATGTAGTCAGCTCAAGGTTGGTTTAGTTTGATCTGTACACCGTTTTATGTTTTATTTTTTGTAATTTAATTATTAATTCCTACAAAGCATACGTGTTATCCCAATTCTGTTTTTTTTTTGGTTCGTTTTCAATTTAATCTAGTCAGCTCAAGTTGTTGTCCATTTTTTTGGGTATATACAACATTGTTTATATGTAGTTTATTTATTACTGTTTACAGAGAGTACTGATATTCTATCTTGTTCTTTTTGGTTTGCTCTCAATTTAATCCAGTTAGCTTAAAGCGATGTCTTCTTTTAATTAGTTTTAGTCAATTTTAAAATCAAATCCATGTACATTTGTGCAGAGTGTGCAACCAATTTGGTAGAGCACCTGTTATTTTTGTACACATTTTATCGAATGTTTTTAACTTTTATCACAGCAGTTGTAAATTACTTCTTTAATCGTTTTTGTAAACATATAAGGTTTGACAGCAGCTAAAAACAATAATGTTGTTAACACCCTAAGCTCATCATGTTACACAACAAGTTGTTATAAATATTCTAACTCTCTAGAGTAATTTTTCCGTGTTATTGCTAATGGAAATTGCTTATTGGCTAGTTACTCCATTAGACTGTGTAAATTCTATGTTGTGACAACTATTAGACAGTTTTAATTCTTTGTTATGTCAACTATTAGACTACGTTTATTCATTAGTATTGATTGTGTTCATTGGCCATTGCTATGGTAAGTATTCATTGTACATTCATTAGTATAGATTTTGTTTCAATCGTGTTCATTTAATCGTGTTGATTCAATCGTGTTCATTCAAACGTGTTCATTGTACATTCAATAGTATATATCGTGTTCATTGTACATTCATTAGTATATATCGTGTTCATTCAAACGTGTTTATTCAATCGTGTTCATTCAAACGTGTTCATTCAAACGTGTTCGTTCAAACGTGTTTATTGTTCATTCATTAGAATATATCGTGTTCATTGTACATTCATTAGTATAGATCGTGTTCATTGTTCATTCAATCGTGTTCATAATCGTGTTCATTCATTCAAACGTGTTCGTTCAAACGTGTTTATTGTTCATTCATTAGAATATATCGTGTTCATTGTGCATTCATTAGTATATATCGTGTTCATTCAATCGTGTTCATTCAATCGTGTTCATTCAAACGTGTTCATTCAAACGTGTTCATTTAATCGTGATCATTCAAACGTGTTCATTTAATCGTGTTTATTCAAACTTGTTTATTGTTCATTCATTAGTATATTTCGTGTTCATTCAATAGTGTTCATTCAATCGTGTTCATTCAAACGTGTTCATTCAATCGTGTTCATTCAAACGTGTTCATAATCGTGTTCATTCAATCGTGTTTATTGTTCATTCATTAGTATATATGTTCATTGTTATTAGAGGGGTACCACCACCACTAGGCTTGTACGTGTTGGAGATGTACCATCATTGGGTCTGTATGTGTGTTAAAGGTGTACCATCATTGGGTCTGTTTGTGTTGGAGATGTACCATCATTGGGTCTGTATGTGTGTTAAAGTTGTACCATCATTGGGTCTGCATGTATTAGAGATGTACCATCGCTAGGCCTGTATGTGTTAAAGGTGTACCGTCACAGGGTCTGCATGCGTTGGAGATGGACCATCATTGGGTCTGTTTGTGTTCGAGGTGTACCATCATTGGGTCTGTTTGTGTGTTGGAGATGCACCATCATTGGGTCTGTATGGGTTAAAGGTGTACCGTTACTGGTCTGTACGTGTTAGAGGTGTACCTTTACTAGGTCTGTTTGTGTAAGATGTGTACAATGGTAGGGTCTGTATGGTAGAGGTGTACCATTGGTGGGGTCTGTTTGTGTTCGAGGTGTACCTTTACTAGGTCTGTTTGTGTAAGATGTGTACAATGGTAGGGTCTGTATGGTAGGTGTATCTTTACTGGGTCTGTATGGTAGAGGTGTACCGTCACTGGACCTGTATGCGTTGGAGATGTACCATCATTGGATATGTATGTGTTAAAGGTGTGCCGTGTACCATCACAGGACTTGTATATGTTAGAGGTGTTCCATCTCTGGATCTGTGTGATCATGGCATAAATTGCACAGAACTATTGCAAGCACTAGACTCTAAACCCTGTGTATAGAGTTATGCATTTACACAGGTTTCTAAATTTGTATTATAGGTTATGGTTAAAACAGTATTTTGCATCACTGTTTTAATTATTAAGAATTTTGTGTATTTGTATTTCGCTTTTCTCCTTATGTGGCAAAGTCGGGTAAAAAAACAAAGTGTGTTGTTAACTATAAAGGATAGTAGCGCACTTAATACATTTGTATGTTTCTACACAAGTTATATACCACCAACATCCAAGCTGAGTTAGATATACTGTTATAATATTAATTAGCTAAACCACACTGGATTTAAGTTATGTACAAATAAATCGAGGGTTAGGTACAATGTACACACACATACAATTACCAATTTTTAGGTACATTATATGCATGCAATGTACTTGTTGTCAACACCGGATAAAATAGATTATAACATATTATAGGTGAATAATACTAATAATTTACCATGTGGCTATTTTTTAATAAGAATACAAGGATCAAATGGTATGTGTACACGTGGTGGCTGGTGGATTTATAGTGCACATGGTGGATTGTGGATTTATATTACACATGGTAGCTGGTGGGTTTATATTACACGCATACATTTAATTACAGACAAAACTTTTAGTGGTGTATTATAAAATATAGGCACGGCTTAAAGGTGTATGCAAAATATATGTATATTATAAACCTGTTGTGCGATAACTAACAAATAACATATTATAAGTATATATTATAAGATCGGTCATCTGTATAATATTAATATACAGTATAATATTTAATATAATATTATCCAAAACGGTAATATTAACTTAAAATTTTAATAATAATGTTTAGGGTCGGACTAGGGAAATTTTTGGTAGATAATCGTAATTATTTATAAAATAATTAATGTGGTTAAAGTAATTAGTTAATAAAACTAATTAATACAATTAATTAATATAATTAATAATTGTCGAGTAATGCGGGTTTGGTATCAGAGGGTGGAGGTCTAGAGTTTGCTCGCTAGTGCTACTAATTCGACTCGTATGCAAAGTGTATTGCGGGTTTTGCATCCGTCCCAAGTGACCCAATACCTACTGACACGTCCACACATTCTGAGGTAATGTGGACAAGTCAAAAAGTCGACCGTGTCGATCGACATAGTGTGGACACGGCTTAAGCTTGCGTAAAGGTAGGGTGACGGCAGGGGTGCTGGGAAGGCGAAGCGGCTCCGTCTACTTCAAGGCCTTGTCTCGACCTCGGCTGCGTGGTTAGTTTGACTCGCTGGTGCTTTGCTTCGTCCCGTTCTCGTTCGGCCTCGGTAGGGTGGCGGGCGGCGGGTTCCTTGTTGAGTCTTGGTGAGGTAGAGAGAGAGTTCTGGTTCTAGGCAAGTCTATGGGTGAAGATAGATAGATAGATCTCCTCAGAAAACGTCGCTCTTATTCAATGCTGGTGCGTACAAAACCCCGCACGCCTCGACCAATGAGAGACCTCCATAGGCCCATACTATAGATTCTATAGTCCGTTCCAACCACGTCGGTTTTGTGTCACATGCTTAGTATCACAGTCCAGCTAGTGGTATCAAGATTTATGTGCCAATCATAGTAAAAAAAGCCCAAGTAGAAATGGATAAATGGAAATTTAGTCAAGTAATAAATGCATACTTGTGAAATAATTTATAAATTTAGGAAATGAATATAATAGAATTAAGTTAACAGCAGAAAAAAACAAAGTAAAAATAGATGAAAATTCATTTAAATCTTCTGATATATTACATGAAAAAATAAGGAAATAACACAAATAATACCGACCTATAACTTACAATAAAACACAAATTTTCGATTTAAACGAGGCCTTTTTGATTGCCTAGGCAATCAAAAAGGATCATGCAGATGCAATTAAAATTGATGAATTAATATCGAGTCTTAAAACAAACCAAAATACATATAATACAGTATTGCATTCTCACATAACTTTATTTCAAAATACTACTTTAGAAATTGAAAAGAACATAAAAATACTTAGTAACAATCAAAAGAAAATTGAACTAACATTGAATAGTATAATTTATCTTAGTAACTTAAACTTAAAAATAAATACACAATTTTATATCCAAGTTATATTACAGCAAATAAAATACACTTTTCAATTACTTTACGATTCATTAGAAGACATAAATACGTCTATTACTTTTGCGAAATCAAATATATTTCAAAATTCAATTGTAGAATCAGCCGACCTTTTAGATGCTTTATACACAATGCTATACCCAGTTTAAAAGATTGCAGATTTCCTTTAGAACCAACTCTTAATGATTTATTAAATTTAGAAAGTCATATGACAATTAAAAGTTATATTAAGGAAAATAATCTTGTATTTATTTTGGAATTGCCATTAACATGTAAGAATGATTTTGTCTATTTTAAATATATACCTATACCAGTTATAATAAAGTAATCAAAGATTTTGTAACCATCAATCCTCACAAGAATTTAATGTTAATAAATGATAAAACATTCTCATTTGTAACTTAGAAATGTGAAAAGATTAAGAATAAATTGTTTTTATGTTTGGATGTATTTATTCATCCATTAAATAACCGCTGTTAAGAGACGAATTTAATATTTAATAAAAATTTAAACGACTCTTGTCAATTAACTAAATTTCAATTTATAGTCATATACATTAACAAATAAATGTAAATAAATGGGTAATCGCAGCTCCAGAGCTATTGATTACTGAAACATTTAATAACAATAAATATATACATATATCTAAGGTATACATAACTTAGATGGAACAAATTTAATTAATTTAGATAAAATAGGTGTACTTTGAAAATTAATAATCATGTAATGAAAGCTATCTCTAATGAACACAGGTATTACAAGAATATAACATTACCTACACTAGCATTATCTAGTAAACTACCATTTGATAATCATCCTAAACAATTTCATTTAAATCCAGTAGATCTTAAAATCAGAAATATTGACCAAGAAGTAAATATCCAAAAAGACTAATTATCCCAATTATCAAACCCAATTGATTTAAACAAAATATATATATATCTATAGTCATTCCCTGACAGACCTTTTGATAATTAGCTATGTAATCTATATTGTCTATAGATATATAATAGATCCAAACGAAATATAGTTCCCATGCAGGATTTTGGCCATACTGTTCCAAATCCTTACGTCGGAAGGAGATATTCAAGTAAACTGCAAAAGTGAAAAACACTTTGATACACCAACAAACACAGTATAATAATGACCTCAGCACTATTTTATATATATAAGCCAGTCACACCAAGAGTTGAGCGCATTTAATTTTTATATCTTCGTATTTCATTTTTTTCCAGTCGCTTGCGTGCAAGCGGAGAGTAAGCACGTCGATTTCCGTGAACCTCTGTTAAGAAGTGGCGTCACGATGCGAGAAGAGAGAAATTTTTCTTCCGGATATTATCTCTTCTTAGATCGTGACGACACTTCTTAACAGAGGTTCTCGGAAATCGACGTGCTTACTCTCCGCTTACTCGAAGCTACTGGAAAAATATCGGTCTCTTCGGAAGGCTCCCCACTACCACGTCCAGGTGGTCCTACCACCCTCCACCGCTCTTCTCGCGCTACAGAAATTCACTCCTACTACTTTTTGATATATCTATATATATATATATATATATATATATATATATATATATATATATATATATATATATTACTATAAATCGAGGGAGAAGAGAAGGTTCTCCCCGAAATTCTGGGACCATTTCCAGATATTCTTTTTTTAAAGTTTCAGACTTTATAAAATTTGAATTTAATAAAACTTTTTAATTAATTTTTTTAATGTTATTTTATTTTAGTTATATTTTTAAATTATTTTCTTTTGATAATAATAAAAATTAAGTTTATTATAATAAAAATGAGAATAACAAGAATTCTAAATTTCTGAGGGCAATGTGAGTCTCCCAAAAAACAAAAAAATGTGTATTTACAGGAGTAATACCAGAAGCATCGATGAATGCGGGTGCTGCACCAAAGTACTAGAGTATTCAGTGATATTCCTTCACCGTCAAATTAAGCCTGTCCGTAGGGAACGCTTAAATGTTTGTCGGTTAGTAAATCGTCAAAACGAAGGGCTGTGATATTCTCTCAAAGCTCCTAACCGGACTGCCGACTGCGCCAATTAACTTACAAAGTTGGAAAGTTGGGTTTTTAAAAAACAATATTTTATTTTAACAATTTAACTTCATTTTTTACAATTACAATTAAATGTTAATTACTTACAAGTTTACTTCATTAGGAAGGAGCCGCGTAACAATAACTGTGTTTCAATTAATTTTAATTGTAAGTTACGGGAGAGATTTATAAAATTTGGACTAATGTCGCTTAACTCAATTGACTCAAGTTGCAATATTATATTGATAATTATATATTGATATCTATCTGTATCGTCAACTCTCCACATCTAATGTCCTTATTCTAATATTTATTCCTCAGCTAAAGCATCTCTGAAATATTTGAGATATAACTTAATATATTAGTATATAGATACTAATGAGTAACAATTAATATTGGTAGTTAGTTTGTGTTAATGACTGGTATTGAGTTACTAACTAAGATAGATATTGTTTCTTGAAGGGTAAATACCAGTGAGATAAGCTCGACTAAGGGATTGGTGGACTCCTACTCCATTTACTCGCGGTAAATTACGCTCCAAGATCCATGTAAAGAACTATAGTTATTAATCAACCCTTATAACAACCTTATTATCTAATTAAAACATAAATAATAGTAATATTGATAAAGACCATGCGAAAATAACATTATTAATTACATTATCAACTTGATCATTATAACTAGAGCGTAGTAGGCTTGATTTTCAATATTTTGACCCCTTTATAGGTAATTTTTTAGATGACTACTTACTTAAATTTTTGTAAAGATCTATATTATTTACATTTTTTATTAAACTGATTCTTCATTCCAATCAACATAAAATTAAGAAAAAGTCATTTAAACACATCTCAAAAAATAAAAAATAAATAAATAAATGTATTATCCCTTTATAACATGGTAATATAATAATAGAACGTTTATTTATTTATTTATTTTTTTTTTTGTTACAATTGCTTTTTAAAAGGCCATGTTTGTGTTGAAATAAACATATATTATATTTTTTACATAATTTAATGACCTCATAAATTTGATATCCATCTAAATTATACTAATTTGAAACATAAACAGAAAATATGAAGGTAGATAGCTAAAAATAGAGTGATGACTTCAAAAAAAAAAGTTAAAGAGAAAAGAAACAATTATAAACGGAGAAGTGTTTGCTTCTCACACAAAGTGAATTCTTAGTCTCATGTCCTCATTCAATTTGTTCTAAAGAAAAAAAAAGCAATTGTCGCTATTTACCTAAGCCAAATCGAAATTTACGGCCAAGAAATGAAGTAGAGAGGGTAAATAGAAGAACCTTAATATATTTTCTAAGATCAGTAAGAGAAAAAATTGCCTTTTTTTTAATTTTCTTTCCAGAAATAGATAGTTATTAAATAAGATAAACCGATGCAAACGACCCATGTGTTAATTCTTAATATTCAATGGAGATCAGTGGATATCTTTTAATATTATGGATATTGTTGCATAGCTGCCAATAACAAAAATTGATAATTACCATGTGGGTTCACAAACATTTAGTTTCGGATGTATGAAAGTGGAATCAACCCCGTGTTTACATGCCAAGTCCGGAACATGATCCGCCTCCCTTTTCATCCATTGGAACCTCTCCGTGTAAGCAAGAGTTGAGGCGGCGGCGGCGCGGCGTAGTGCTAGACAAAGATATTGTCAATTTATGTATTGCCAGTGCCCACATTTGAGTGGTTTCCCACCGTCAAATATTTGGGAGTCACTATCGACAGCTGCTTAAATTGGAAGGTACATATTAACAATTTTAAAAAAAATTACGAACATTAATTTTTGTTTTTTTACACAATTAAGAACGTATCTAAATATCTCACAGCTGAGAGTCTTATATTTCGGTATTGTCGACTCAATAATACAATATGGACTAATCTCGTGGGGGTCAGCTTGTGACTCTATGAAAGAAACAATATTTATCAAACAAAATGCTTTTGTAAGAATTATATTACATATGGATTAATTCGATTTTATTTCACATCTTATTCTCCCTCTACCCAAGAAAATAATAAATATTTACTTGGGTAGATGGATAAGAATTATAAATTTTATAATTCTTTTAATGCGGACAGGGAGAGGCCGGGTTCTATTCCCCACCGGGAATGAGTTATTTTTATGCTAAATTTTGATACCGACCGTCGATTCATGGCAACTACACACCAAAACCAAACGTACTGACATCACACGACGATTTAAGTTACTGCTCGGTCTTCTGGAGTGCAAGTATAAGATTTATTTACGTAGTTTTAAAGCCAACTTGGGTCTTGGTTTGGAAGTGTGGGGCAGCACCAAGCCCTGCAATTCTCGTCGTCCCAAATTCTATTGTCAAAATCCTTAGAAAAAATTGCTTGCATACGAGTCTGCAAGACAGTGAGACATTTTTATGTAACGCTTTTTGATGTCGTTTTTTGGTAATGCTTGTGTAACGCTTTTTCGTGTCGTTTTTTGGTAAAGCTAGCTTATCGAGTTTATTTGCAAAGTATAGACATGAAAATGTAAAAAAAAAATTGACCGTGCAGATTTTTGCGTTTGTAAATTAGGAATTTAATATAACATATGTTGCAAGAAAGTACATACTTTTCTTCTTTTCTAGTTTATTAAGGAGTAATCTTTTAGCTTTGTCACCCATATTTTTATAATAAATGCAAACAATTATAGTATCTATAACAAAAATAAAATATAATACTACCAAAAAATAAATTTTATTAATAAATTTTAAAAAATTAATTAGTTTATTAGGAATAATTCTAAGAGTTACGGCGTTTGTCCGATGCAAATCAGAGCAGTTGAACAGAAGTTGTAGTTGAGGGGGGGGGGGGGGGGGGGAGGGGGCTGTAATAGTAGAGTATTGAGTATTATCAAGAGTATTAAAGGCTAAGGGCCAGACGGAATGATGGACGGAGTCAAGATGTGTAGAATATACTACACTGCAGTATAAGTATATTCTACACATCTTGGGACGGAGTGTGATAGGGATGGAGGAGAGGGTGTCCTTGAACGAACCAATCATTCATAATCATAAGTCAGCCGACCTCTAAGCGGCGATGTAAACGAGTGCAGTTAGCTCCTACTTTTTCTATTCTCCTAGTACAGTGTACAGCGTTTTAGACTTGCTTGGGGAGGGGACGCCCTAGCGACAGCGGTACCAAGCGCGGTAGTGGGAGAAACTATCCCTACCAAGAGTGGGCAGACTCAACACCTCCTATACCTTCCTGAAACCTTGATCCTATATTTTCCCCATTCGTGTAACATAACGCTTTTCGAGGTATGTATCACAGCCAAAACATAAAAATGTCAAAAATAAAAGACGTGTGGAACACTCAGAACTACTATTTAAGCAGCTTTCGATACTAACTCTCAAACAATTATATCACTATACATGTCTAACCCACCTGCAGGAAGGAAAACACGACTTAGAGAAAATAGACCATGCCATAATAACTAGAGGTTTAACCCAAGGTCATTACGTAGTACCAGCTCTTACAAATGTTTGCAAACAACTGCAAACACGGCGTCCACACAAGACGCGCATTCTAGACAAACAGGTGTTTGCAAACGTTTGTCCTTGTTCCCAGTTATTTTTCATTATTTTCTTATACATTACATCATCAAGTACTAAATAAAACTATATTGCTCTTGCATTAACTTTGTAATATGGTGCTATCAAAACGCGGTATAAGCGCCGGCTTTTATATTATCATTGGTGAGTCAGTAAAAAATGGCAATAGTAAAAGAAGACGAAGAGTCTGGATGTCAAAAAAAATGTTCTCCTCGATCATCCCCGATTTTAGATTAGTATTTCTACAAAAATACAACGGCAAAACATATAGAAAATTTATACAAATAGAAATATGTTCTTTTGGTGGAAAAAATATAAATATCAATGTAATATTTCGTCTTATGAGGGCCCATAGGAGGCTCGGGCCCATAGGCCTGTGCCTTAAGCAATAACCTTGGAAGCAATGTAATTATTTTAAAAAATAGTATGACGCATTTTTGGACTTTTATGTCATATATATATTTATCTATTTAATACGGTTATTTTTAATCTTGGATTTACATAAACTCATCTCTAGGTTCAGTCACTATTTATTAATTAGTATATATTATTAATTATAATATGGTTAGTTGATGCTATAGTCATAAACAATAATACGAATAAAAAAAAAATATATTTCCAAGGTTTTTAAGTCAAACCACAGACTGTTTGCGAATGCTCAAGGAGTTTGCTCAAAAAGCGTCCACACCAAACGCGCACAAACAGCAAACATCCTTTGACGTACCGACTCCACCCGGAGCACCCGCAAACACAAACAAGCAACCGTTCGTGCGCGCGGTGCCGTCCACACTGGACGCGCATCCCTGTTTGCAAACACGATGCGCGTCCGGTGTGGACGCGGCTTAAGTTGACAGTGTTAGGTCAGGAGAAAGTTGATTTCACAACTTTTTTGGACCACAGACTTGGCGGGGTGTTTTTTTTTTACCACACAAATGGTTGTTGGTAAGATATATATTATTTAAAAAAAAAAAAAAAAACAATACCGAACTCGAGCTATATGCTAGCACAGCCTCGGTTGATTAGGAAATTATTTGTGTGTTAGGATATTTTTATTTGTAAAACATGTAAAGATACAAATGTTTCCAATAAATGGTTATACATACACACACACACACACACACACACACACACAAACACACACATATATATATATATATATATATATATATATATATATATATATATATATATATATATATATATATATATATATATATATATATATATGTGTGTGTGTGTGAGTGTGTTCCTAGAGTAAAGCGGTGCAGGGAAAATCTCTTAAAATATTAAGAATATCTATTAAAAAGAGGCCTCATATTGGAATAAAGAAAATAATTGAGAGAGAGAAGGACTGTTAGAAGAAAAGTCCATATGAAGAGTGACATGTCATTGCTTAGACAAAGAAGTGAATGTCATGAGAATAAAACAGGCAACGAGTGTAAGCAGCACGAAGCAACTTGGACTCTTTTCTTTTGCCTTTATTGAATTGATGTAATAAAATCCCTTTTTCTGTAACAGACGTAAAGAAAAGAGGAAGGACTCGAGGCTTGCTAACTTATCCGCATTGTTCTGCTTCCATCTCTCCCACTAGCTTCACATGCTCTCTTTTATTTTCTTTTTGGTATCATTCTTGAAATAGTTGCGCTTTTATTTTCTCATCTCTATTGGTTGTCGAGCGTCTCTTTTCTAACACCATCTTTATTTCATTCTTCTCTTAAATTGCACATTGTTCAAGTTTTAGTTTTTAATTCTTCTTCTTTAACTTTTATTTATTCGTTGTAAAAACATACTTTAACGATTCCTCAGTTAAAATGATTTCCTGCTTATAATGCTTTAATTTTTTATTTAAATTACTTCCTTGGTAACTTAAATTTTGTATGCTAAACTTTAAAAATTGTTTTAATTAATACATTGGACTCATAATAACATATTTTTTGTCGATTGTAAATCCTTTTAATAAATGCATTTTAACCAGACCTTACTATACACTACCCGCATCTTTTCCCATTCTAATCTATTCAATGCTACTTTAACTACTTTTACATCACAACATTTCTTCATATCATTGTTCCATTTCATAGGTCTTCCTTTTCTTCCCTCTGGTATCAGTCCAGTATTGTCCGACTCCATCTTTCATCTTTGACTCTGATAAGGTGGCCAGCCCATTTCCATTTTCTCTCTAGAGCTGTATTTTCTTTGTCTCCTGTTTTACTCCTTATCCACTGGTTCGATTTTCTTTGTCTTCTATTTATTTTAAGCATAATACGTTCTATGCGTCGTGTAGCAACTCTTAATTTCTCTAGGTGTTTATATTTATTTGTTAGACTCCACGTTTCACATATAACAGGGCAGGTATGACAACAGTCTGCAACAGTTTTATTTTCTTATAGATTTCTACGTTCGAGCGAAACTAGTCTTCTGAATTGATTGTAAGCCCTCCATGCTATTCCAATCCTAAAACAATTAAATGGTAATAAAGACAAAGTGCAATTAAAAAAAAGATACGTAACTAGACCTGCTGAGGCCCGTGTGCTAGATTTATTTTGAGGCCCCCCTCTAAGGTGACAAAATATTTTTGTCCACTCATTTTTTAGGACACACATGTGGTTTGCAAGAAATTTCAACACAAACATTATACTATCATATAACATTATTTGAAATCATATAATCCTTCTCCATGAAAAAATACATATATATGTGCCAACTTTCATGGTCATCGGTCAAGCGGTGTCTAAGTCTATAAATCACAGTGAAACAGACCGACATATATATATATATATATATATATATATATATATATATATATATATATATATATATATATATATATATATATATATTATGTACATACACACACTTATATTTATTTAAAAGCTATTTATTTCTTCACTCACTTTGTGAAAAATACATTTGTGAAGTTCACATTTCTCTTTTCTTGGACGATTTTCCCCCAGTGAAGTTTCCCTTTTTATTTTTTTGTTCAAGGAAATATCGAATGTCCCTTTGACTTTAATATGAACTAAGTCCCTCTCCATCTATAAATCTATAGGTTAACACCTACTAAATCGATCCCTTTTTCTTTATTGCATTTATCACTCGAAAGACATGATATATAATATTCTGATTTTTCGCTATATATGATATATTATAAGATATTCATAAAGTATTGCTATTCACTTGCATCCATTATATATTACATTATTACCTTTAGAAAAATGTTAGCTTAAAAAAGTACAAGATTATTTGTGTTTGATAAATGTGAATCAGCTGTGCCAATAGAATTACAAATAGTAAATTGTTTTATCATTCAGAAACGTAGATTACATATAGTAAATTTTATTATCATTCAAAAACATAGATTCTATATGCATATGCAAATGCAAGTGTCATTGAATAAAGGCACAGCGTACTACATTATAGCGTTTAGAAAATTCCATAACGAATATAAAAGCCCAAAAAATACAAAAGCATATCTATCCCTTAGTGCATTGTCCAAATTATGATTAACTATAAAATAATATTTACTTATCCACCTTAAAATAAAATACAACAGCCAGTGGAAAGCAACCCTGCTAGAGAACTATCAAAATTATTAGCATAAATAATTCTAGCAGGATTCTACCCTCTCCTTATTTGTACACTCCCTTCATATGAATCAAATGCAATTTTAAATTACAAAAATTGCTCTTTATGATTTGATTCCGAACTGGAGGACCATTTTTAAATGTTAATTTTCCAGGAATAGCAGAGGTATTTTCATAGTGCATCGTCCCCTCCCGGTATAATTTGGAATAATCTTTAATAAATAATATAAGCTTACACCCTAAAGGGAAGCCATTTCCCATGTATAAACTTCTGAATTTCGGAAGGTTCGTCTGGGCTCCATTCCACATCTTTTTATTTATTTATTTATTTTTTTTTACATTACCCTTATTTCCCCCCTTAGGAATAATAGTTTAGAAAATCCTTATTGGCAGACATCAATATTAATTATGCTAAACAGATTTTATTATAGCGTTTCAAAGAAGTGGCGATAATTATGTTAATGAGGAGCCATGATATAAATCAGGAAATAACCTCTATCTTGAAAAAAATTGCCCGATTTGAAAACCCTTTTACAAAAATTCATAAATGAAAGTTCATTTTTAAATTTCAAGGTTCTAGTGTGATTGGTTCCGGAGATATTGTAATGTTCAAATTTTGGTAATCATAGCCGCCATTTTCATTTAAAATCTTGGGTTGAAAAAATATTTATACCTAATAAATGCATAGAAACAAAGTGGTACCATAAAAAATTGCGATGTTCTAGTTAAACTGTTTTCAGATATATCCCTGACAAATTATGCATATAAATAGCCAATTGGCAAATCCTTTAGGAAGCTAACTTCCGAATTTTAAGGGTTTAGTCCAATTGGTTGTGGAGATAAATTTGAATTCCGCATATTATTGACCACCGTCGTGAATTAAGGAGGCGGAACATTTTTTTTTAAGCAAGCACCAAGAGGGTAAGAGGAATCGACTTTCAAAATGTCTGCTCTCTAGCTCTAGAGATACAGTGATGGATGAGTCAGTAAGAGAGTGGTATATGGTTTTTATGTATGTATTGTATATAGATAATGGATGACATAGAGTTCGTCTATTTGTTTATACAGCTTTATTAGCAGAATAAACCGTTTAACTGGCACTCGCATAACGGATAGATGCCTCATCACTTAATTGGCTACGAATTTATATCACTGGTGAACATCGAGCGTGGGGTCTTAGCTGAAGTTGGGAATCGTATCCAGATACGAACTCTTACATATCCATATTAATGTATAACTATATGTAAATAAAGATGTTATCCTACAAAAGATAATGAAACACCGTTTCTCAAGGATCATTGTTTCAAATGGCTTGAGGTGGTCTTCCTTGAAATATCCCTAAGAACTAACCATAATCTTAGTTAGATTTCGTAACATGTAACGTAATTAATACCCTCAAACATGTAACCTAATGATGACGGCAAAACGTCAGAAAGAAAGATAATAATGTTCTGCTTTTACAGTGGCACATAGTTCCTTGCAGCCATTATTGCATGAATGGTCAATATAATATGATTTCATTTGGAACGGTTATGATTCGCAGTGGGATCATATTTATTGTTATTTAATATTGAATGAATGCAGACGGTTAAACTTAATAAGGATTCATTTGTGGGCCTATTATGATTTTGTGAATTTTATTGAAATTAAACAAAACAATGCCTTTCTTTGAGTTTTATTAACTATGATTAACATAGAATTTAAACCATACATATTGTTCTATTTTCATGGTTTTCTTACGATTTTACCTGCTATATATTAGCTGTAGATTTTCTTATTCTAAACATTCCAAATCTTAAACACTTAAAACGACTGTTCATTAGAATCTGTATTTTCAAGGGAATGATTTGAAGAAAAAATGTAGTCGAAATGGCATAAAATCAACTGCACAATTTGTGCTACATAGAAGAAATTAACTTATTGCATTAGGTGTTGGTAGATGTAATTTTATATTATAAATGAAATACCTCAAAGAGTAAGAGCATTAAATATAAAAACTTTAATGAATGGTCGTTTGAAATATATTAACTAGTTGGCATAGTTTGGATAATAAATCCTGCAGTTTATTACCCTCCTCTTGTATATTGTAAGAGAACTTTGCTATTAAGTACCAAGTTGAAACGTTCAAATGATTTTATTTCAGCATTGTAGCTCACACTGTATGTGGAGGATGGTATCTTACTCGAAGTCGATTCAAGGAGGATTTCCCTGGGTTATCTGATACACCCGTGACAAGGGTAAGGGGCTTAGCTTTCAAGTCTTCATGGAATTTAGATTCTCACCAGGGATGAACTAACTCCTCTGAATAAATTTGTAATCATGTCAACAGAAATAGTTCTAAAGCAAAGTTTAAAAGGCCTCGAAGTGAACTAATGCAAGAAGCATTGATAAGCAATTCGACCGCGTGTAAATGGGTTTTACCTTATCCCGCCAGACCTAAAGCTACGGTCCCTTTATTTTAACTGATTAAATATTAATTGGAAATTCATTTACTCTCGAAGACGCGAGTTAGAAATACCTACCCAGACCTAAGCTCGGCCAGATTGAAAACAATAAAATTTAGGTCGATGACGGCATTTCATTGCTCCTGTCCAGTGGATTCTCCACAGCCTAATGCACTTGGTAACTTAATAGGGTTTGTATTGGTGACGAGGCATAAAGGTGAACGAAGTGTTGTTCTTATGTGAGAGTAGTACAATAACGATAGAGTAGATGTTTAAATTCAGGCCACTGGCCGTAAAACACTATTTATTCTTTAAAATAATATTAACTGTCTTTGAAATATGAACAGGTTGAGCCTTTAAAGGAGGTTATAAGCTCGGAGGATATTACAGTGAGGAAAGAAAAGCTATTTTTCTAAATCTGTATCACCGCCGTCTTAAAATATCGCTATGGTTTTAATTTTGAAATATCTATCATGTAAGATAGATGAAATTGCTACTAATACCGAACTTTAGCTAGAAAGATCAACAGCACGATAAAATAAATTATAGACGAAAAAACTATCCTTGTTCCGACATATTAAGAACTACAATAGAAAGTAAATAACAAATATTAACTCAACCAAATACTTACATTGTTCCACAACGTCATCAGTCAAGTAATTAAGAATGTGGAGTGTATATAGCATATTATATACATGCACAATTACATATTATTTTATGAACATCTAGACATTGTTATATAACTATACTTACTATAGTTATCAAACAATATTTATTAGAATTAAAGGTATGCTGATAAAATATAGATTGATTGCTATTATAACTTGGTTGTTTAATGTTAAAAAATTAAACAATATTTTATAATAAGAAACGTTTGGATGATCTTAGCAGGAAGTGAGTTAATTGAAGTAAATATTTCAGTTGTAATGTAAAATAATATTGGGAAAGTTTTAAAAGATGAAAATATTGCCATAAAGAAAGTAAACGAAACAAATTGGAATTGAAACGAAAGTAAAGTTTCGTCTTATGACCCACATAGTATTCCAGGTTTACATTTTTTTTTTCTCTGTCCTCACTTTTCTTCCACTAGATATTTTCGTTTAACTTAGTCGGAGAGTCAAGTTGCTTTGTCAAGAGTTAATTATGTCAAAGAAACATTTCCTCTCACAATAAAAAAAAAAAATAAACTTTAGAATTACATAAAAGTTAGTACACTTTAA
This sequence comes from Gerris lacustris, assembly GCA_951217055.1. Classification (NCBI taxonomy): domain Eukaryota; kingdom Metazoa; phylum Arthropoda; class Insecta; order Hemiptera; family Gerridae; genus Gerris; species Gerris lacustris. The sequence continues at coordinate 14,986,093 of OX578285.1, forward strand.
AAAAAAAAAAAAAAAAAAAAAAAAAAAAAATTCTATCCACAAAAAACATTATGACAGTAAAATACTATAATAAAGCATTATATAATTTCATAACATTTATCGTGGGTGTAATTTAAAAATTTGAATTTCTAATTAATTGTACTAGGTACAGGTTCTAATTGAGTATATTATAATTATAAGCGTTAATTTTCGGTCTAGTTCTATTGCCGTGAATATTTGGCTGGCTAGACTTGTAGATGAGATTAAAGCTTGGATTCCGGAATTTGTATCGGTAACGAGAGAAAAAAATCATTCTTCAGTATAGCTCAGTTGGTAAGAGCGCCTATAACGGAATATAGGAGGCCCGTGGTTCAAGTCCCAGTGCTATGGTCTAGTTTTCTCTGTATGTCTCCCGTAGTTAATGATAATTATAATTTGATTTAAAGTAAAATTTAATCTTTCCGTAGTATGAATACTACCGAATAAAATTGAATTTGTAATTTAAAAGATAATTTGAAATATAGATAGCGGTAATAAGGAAATAGTCAAAGTTATAAGTGTTTATCTTATAAGTTAGCCTAGGTTATACATTAGCCATGCTTACATTGGCTACTGAAGGGCTATCTTTGGATCACCGGTGGTTGATGTTATAATATTAATTGTTTTTATAAACTGAATATACAAATAATAATAAACGAACATAAAAATAAACCCGAATTGCGGTAAACTAAAAGTAGCGGAAAAACTATAAAAAATGCATGTAAGTATGGCGGCATTTTCCTCAACACTGGGAAGGGAAGTGGAGGGGAGAGTAACTAGTTGTAGGCTAGTTCTTGCATTCTCTCCAAGGGTGCAGCACTTGATTAGTAGCGTTTTTTTTATCGACTAAAAGTATAAATATGTTTTTAAATATTATATAAAATAGTAAATAAGTTATATGTTAGATAGGTAAAGTATATAAAAATAAGAAAATATTGTCCATACCCGCCTCCTTGTATGTCTGCAGGATATCAACGAAAAGAAAAACAAAAATAAGAAAACGAACTTAACAAAGTATAAACAACTTAGGAAGAAAACATAAGAGGCAGGGAAGAGAGCAGCGGGTGCTGATCAAGTAAAAGATCTTCTTAACAAATTAGTCAGCGGGAACCAAAAAAACAAAAAAAACCGAAACTTCTGAAAGAAGAAGAGAAAAAAAAATCTAAAAATAAATAAATAAAAAGAGTCAAAGAAAGAAATAAAAGCTTAAATTAATTAATAGGTAGCGGCGCAATTTTGCGGGAGGGTCGTCGGTCGGTTCATAGAACCATCACTGAAACCAAGCAAGTTTCAGCTGATAGGATCAAAGCAAAATAAACATCTAGGAACTTGAACTTTACACAGAAGCGGTAACTTAACTAGACACTGATTCCATTGTTTAGATAGAGTTGGGGGAATAGGATCGTCCCAACCGACTCTTGACAACCAAATTTCTTTTAGTAAACATTTGAATAAAAAGCTTTAACTACTTACTAACTTACTTTTACTACTTTAATAGAGGTATCATCGGCGTTTCTGATAACTAATGAGCTAGACGAGTCTGACTCTTTCAATTAATTTAAAAATGCGGGACTATTAGAAAGTCATTTATTTAGCTGAAAGCCACCAGTGGCTAACAGTGAAGATAACTTGGATTTAATTTCAAGTAGCTTGTCAATAGACTTTGCACCTGCGAATAAATCATCTACGACCAAGTTGTTTAAAATAACGGGTACAGCCAGCGGGTATTCATTCCCATCATCTTTAGTCAGTTTTTATTAAACATCGTTGAGAACGAATTGCGGATAGAGATAAACCATACGTAATTGTTCGTAACTCGTACTCTTCTAGGGGTTTACTTGTACTCGGATTATGACGGAATAAAATGTGCTGGAAAATACATTGATCGTCGTGCACATTTATTTGTCTATACATTTTACAAATATGGCAACAAAAAACTAGCGGTTCACTCCTAAAATTTAACAAGATTTCCGGAAATTCGTGTTGTAACTTAGGTCCGGCGTATAATATTTCATTTAGTGAAATATGCAATTTCTTTGCAGAGCCATCGAATACAACGCGCGTAGGGGTGATGTAGGGCCGTTCTAGGCGGCCGCACGGCAAAATTGTAGGGGCGGCAAATGGAAGGGAAAAAATCATGTTTAATCAAACAGCGAAAAAATTAGCAAATAAATAGAGAAAAAATCGATCCGAGACAACTTAGACATTTAAATGGACTACATTTTAGAATTTTTTAACCAAAATCGTCGGAACCGTTTTCGAGAAATAATTTTTTTCACGTTTTTTCATAGATTTTGTGGGGGGAAGGGGGGGGGGGGGGGGGGTGTAGCGCCCCTAAATTTGGAGATAAAATTCATTTCTCGATTTCACCTCGGGGTATGATTTTTCCGAACATGTATCCCAAATTTCGTCAAAATCGGCCCAGTAGTTTAGGCGCCAGGTGTCTGCACAGATGACAGACGACAGAAAGACATTTTTTGAAAACCACATTTTTGGACTCAGGGGACCTCAAAACAAGTAAATCCATAAAAATATCAAAATCGAATTTTCGTGCCCATCACAATACTTTCTCTTTATATGAGAAAGTAAAAATCGGTCAGAGACAACTCAGGCAAACTTTCTCATATACGAGTTCTTAATTACATAACCCAGTGTTTTCAATTTAATAGTTTTTCTAGGTACATTTAATTATTATTGAATATTTTATCAAAATGTACCTATCATAAAACTTCTCCTCAGCGGGGAATCGAACCCGGCCTCTCTCCGTCCGCATTTAAAGTTTTTTTTCTCGGGAACTAGATATTTCCCGGGAAAACGGCTTATATCGTAAGCATTTTTTAAATCAAAATCGTCGGAACCGTTTTCGAGAACTAATTTTTTCAGAGTTTTTGGGGGTAGTGCCCCCAAATTTGGAGCTAAAATTAATATCTCGATGTATGCAAAATTTTGTCAAGATAGTTTAGGCTCGAGGCGTCTGCACAGACAGACATTGTTTAAAAGCCACTTTTTTTGGACTCAGGGGACCTCAAAACGTGTAAACCCATCATCAAAGTCGAATTTTAGCGCCATCACAATACTTTCTCTTTACATGGGAAAGTAAAAATTGAGAGAGCTTTAGTTGATTCTCGAGAGCTAGCCGAAGACATAAATATTGAAAGCCAAAATAAAGAAGAAGAAAAAGGAAATTGTTCGCTTACGAATTTGCAGATGAACCCATCGCTGACCTCAATTTTTCTGAGTGAGATACTATTTTGCAATATTTGATGTTGCAATTAGCTCTGTACAAGAACGATGATTACAGTTTAATGAAATTATTTAATTTTATATACAGTGTAGGTGACCTCAAGATGAAAACTTCCAGAACACATAAATTTGTTTATCAAACTGGATACTTTCCTAAATGACAATGCCATGACAGCTTTCTGTTTTGAACTTACAGGAATAAGTAATCAAATACAAAAATATGTAAGAGCATTAAATATAAAAACTTTAATGATTGGTCGTTTAAAATATATTAACTAGTTGGCATAGTTTGGATAATAAATCCTGCAGTTTATTACCCTCCTCTTGTATATTGTAAGAGAACTTTGCTATTAGGTACCAAGTTGAAACGTTCAAATGCTTTTATTTCAGCGTTGTAGCTAACACAGTGTGTGGAGGATGGTATCATACTCTAAGTCGATTCAAAAAGGATTTCCCTGGCTTATCTGATACGCCCGTGACAAGGGTAAGGGGGCTTTGCTTTCAAGTCTTTTTGGAATTTAGATTCTCACTAGGGATGAACTAACTCCTCTGCATAAATTAGTAATCATGTCAACAGAAATAGTTCTAAAGTAAAGCTTAAAAGGCCTCGAAGTGAACTAATGCAAGAAGCATTGATAAGCAATTCGACCAAGTGTAAATGGCTAATACCTTATCCCGCCAGACCTAAAGCTACGGTCCCTTTATTTTAACTGATTAAATATTAATTGGAAATTCATTTACTCTCGAAGACGCGAGTTAGAAATACCTACCCAGACCTAAGCTCGGCCAGATTGAAAACAATAAAATTTAGGTCGATGACGGCATTTCATTGCTCCTGTCCAGTGGATTCTCCACAGCCTAATGCACTTGGTAACTTAATAGGGTTTGTATTGGTGACGAGGCATAAAGGTGAAAGAAGTGTTCTTATTTGAGAGTAGTACAATAACGATGGAGTAGATGTTTAAATTCAGGCCACTGGCCATAAAACACTATTTATTCTTTAAAATAATATTAACTGTCTTTGAAATATGAACAGGTTGAGCCTTTAAAGGAGGTTATAAGCTCGGAGGATATTACAATGAGGAAAGAAAAGCTATTTTTCTAAATCTTTACCGCCGCCGCCGTTTTGAAATATCGCTATGGTTTTTATTTTGAAATATCTATCATGTAAGATAGATGAAATTGCTACTAATACCGAACTTTAGCTAGAAAGATCAACAGCACGATAAATAATAATAATATGTTTATTTTATTTATCGCATTTACAGTATAAAAAACCTTTACATTTTCAAAACAAAAACATTAAGCAATGACCTTGTATGGCCGTCTGCTGTGAGTAGTGATCCAACACCTATTCCTCAATCTCAATACATTTTAAACATCTAACAAACATTTTATTTACAATTATTTAGTTTTAAATTTATTTTAAATAAACAAATAATTTAAAAACATTTAAAAAAGATAAACATACAAATAAAAATAAACAATAATAATTATTTAAACAGTTTAAATTAAACAAAGTACATATTGTTCTCAATGATAATTTAGATACATGCATTTATTCGTTCACATACACAAACACACATACACATAAAAAACACACACACATACGCTTTTACAAATCAATATTATGTTAATTTTTTATTCATTCATAAGATTTTTAAACATGCATTTTGGTATATTTCTTGTAAACTTACAGTATTAATTATTGACTATTATTTATTTATTCTAATTATTATTTTATCTATCAATTTATTTTATTTGTTAATTTATTCATTTTTATTTTAATCTTTGGTTGTAAGCCTCCGTAATATATTTGTAAAGAGCTAAGAAGTTTTTTCCATTTAGTATCGCGTATACTTCTTGAGTCTCTAGGATATCTGTGTTAAAATATCTTTGTCTTATAGGGAGGTAAGCAGGACAAATGCTAATAAAGTGAATCATATCTTCAGGTTCCCCTGATCTGCACATTTTACAGCATCTCTCTTCCTCATTGATCCACGGCTTATTACTGAGGTTTAGCAACTGCCCTCTGGCTTTAAGTATCGTACTTATATAATTAATGCTGGCACCATCCTGAATGTAAGCTTTATCGGCCAGATTGTAAGTAAGGTACTTGTACATTTGCCTAGAGGAGTTTCGGGCTTGTTCAGTGCAGCATTCTATATGTGTCTCTGATAATCTCTTAATGAGGCTTGATAAATATTGTTGCCAGATATTAGGTTGTATCTCATCCCAGTTGCTCTCTATTCTATGAAGTTCACTCAGTCGTTTCCATTCTTCGAACCACTCGATCCTATATTGTATCACCTTTTTAGCCAAGATATTTGGCAATCTATTATTGGGCATTTCTAGGCACTTGTAGATATAGCTTGAATGTAGTTTGAAGGAGTACAAATGTATCGGTAGCAAGCCTGTCTCTAATGCTAAAATATAACTTGGGGTGTATTGCGGCAATCGTAGAATCCTTTTAAAAAATATTCTTTGTACACGCTCTATTTCTTCAAAATGTCGGTAGCCCCAAATTTGGGCACCATAACAAAGGATTGAACGCGTCACTGCATTAAAGACAGCGACTTTCTTGGAATAAGGGATGTCATAATTATTTAACACCTGTTTCCAGGCAACGTTGTAACTGAGTTTTGCTTGTGAAATTCTTTCTCTGAAATGGTGATTGAGAGACAGCTTGGGAGTAAAAATAATCCCAAGATATTTGTAGGAGTTAAAAATATCCAGTTTATTCGACCCGTAATCAAATGTTTCGTACTTTCTTAGCTTTCCACCGTTTCTGAATACCATGACTTTGGACTTACTTAAGTTAACCCTCAGGTTCCACGATTTGCAATATCGTTCAAACGAATCTATCATTTTCTGCATGATTAGTCTGTTCTCTCACAATATTACTAGATCGTCCGCGTAAGCCAAGGCACTGATAACGGTTTCCCCGAATCTGACTCCTCCGTCAAAGCACTCAAAGACATCGTTAAGGAAGAGAGAAAAGATCACAGCACTTAAATTACACCCCTGCTTTACACCCATATCTGTATCAAAAGACTCTGTAACTCCATCACGGCACCATACACTGGACTTAGTGCCTTTATACAGGTTTTTTAAGACATTGATCAATTTTGTTGAGATTCCTATATTAGAAAGCTTATAAAACAACACTTTCCTGTCTAATGAGTCGAACGCCGCTTGTAGATCCACAAAGAAACCATATATTCTTCCTTTTTCTTTTGTAACTTTCAGTTCGATCAGAGACGTCAAGGTAAATATATTGTCTAAAGTAGAGTATCCCTTACGAAATCCCGCTTGAAATTCGCTTAAGATATTATTGCTATCCAACCAGGTAAGTAAACGCTGCAAAATTATTCCTGTAAAACCTTTGGCCAAAGTATCTATTAAAGAAATCCCTCTGTAATTTGTTACATCATTTCGATCGCCCTTTTTATGTATCGGAAATATGAGGGATTTCTTAAAAGATTCCGGTACATTGCCTGACTGATAAATTGTTGCATAATGCTTATGTAATTTTTTAACAAAGGACGGGGGATCGTACTTATAGTACTCACTAGGGATTCCATCAAGTCCGGGGGCTTTATTGTTTTACATTCCTGCGAGGCTCTGCATCACCTCATCAAGTTCAATTTCTTTATCCAAAAGAAAATTACTTATCAGAGGTTCGGCGTAACTAATGCATTCTACTGTTAATGAGGGATTCAGAAGCCTGTAAAAATGATCTACCCAGTCATCAGCGCTAATATTTTTCCCATTGCTGTATTTCTTAGTCCGCAATTCTTTAGTTTTTTCCCAAAGTTCTTCATTAGTTTTATTACGACTAAGGGAGTAACTCAGTTTATTATAATAACACTTCACGGCCTGTTTACGAATTTTATTGTACTCTTTCTTTGCGTTAAGTAATAATTTTTTGACGAAACCAGAGTTAGTGGAGCGAAAAAAGTCCAATAATTTAAATACTTTGTTTCGGGCTTTGACACAATTATAGTTAAACCAGGGTTTTTTGAACGGACACTTAGAGGTAACTTCTTTCTCTTTTTTTGATACTGAGTAAATCAATTCCGTAATTGCAATGACCCCTTCATTTATACTTTCAGCGTCAAAATCCCTTACTAAATTTACTTTCAGATTTAATTTATCGTAGTAGTTTTTCATCGCTTCTTGAATTCAATTTCAACCATTGAATTCAATAAAATTTCAACCATTTTAGTTTAGGCATACAATTGACCGTGATCCTGCTTTCAGCTGAATGAACTCCTGGACTTTCCAATAGTAAACGAACAGGAAAGTGATCCGAGTATATTTCTTTATCTGGATAAAACATTAATATATTTGGCAAGAAACTGAATGAGACAAAGCAGAGGTCAATGACCGATGATCCGTTTCTATTAATAAATGTATAATCACCTTCTAAATCACCGTTAATACTACCATTCAATAAAATCATACCGTAATCTTCACATTTCTCTAATAGTTTTCTACCTCGACTGTCAGTTACCGAATCCTTAGACTTACGCTTACCTCTTAAACCGAATTCTTCTAATATATTATCTGGTAAGTCCGGACAGTTACCAACTCTAGCATTCTTATCACCTATTATTATTAAATTACCAAATTTAGCTTTTATCAGAAAATCACAGAGGTGGTTAAAATCCGTCTCCCAGTTATTTGGATTGGGGTAGGTGGGTACTATACAAATATTTGTCCCGCTTATATTTATTTCAATAAAAACAGTATTACCGTCAAGTTTAATACAGCTATCAGTAGAGTTTTGTGCTAGGGCCTTAGTCACAGCAATTAGCATTCCTCCACTGGGTCTTCCTTTCCTATGATTTTTTACTGCCGGTGTCCAAAGCTTCTCGTAGTCCTCCAGATATGTAGCGTAGTTTATTATTTTTTCTTTTGTAACGTATGTCTCACTCAGTATAATGATTTCATTTTTTCTCAGATAATTCCAAAACTCTTGATCCTGTTTCTTTTTATTGAGTCCTGCGACGTTGAAAGCTAATAAGTTTGTGGTTTTTCTTAAATCGGATTTTGGGTTTTTACTAATACTTAAATGTTTCTTTGCGTTTGTTTTCTCCCTAGTATGATAACAGGTTTGGGAGTCTAGTCATATTTTGTCATTTCTTCGTTGCTGAATCTGCCTTGTTTCTAGGTAATTTTGCTCCTGTTGGTTTATACCGTTTGTTTTCAGTTTATTGATGACGTTCTCCCAATCATATGGAAGGATACTATTTAGCTTAGATGCACCACCTTGCTTCTCATGAATGAGGCCTTTCTCCTAACACCAATTAAATTTAGTTCCATTCACATATAAACAGTCCTTAAATATTCTTGTTCTAATTGTTGAATCATTTTCGTTTATTTCGTTTTTTAGTTGAAATAGGTGTCTACGTTTATCTCCTATGCCTCTGGAAAAGTCCATCTGTATTATGTATTGCGTACCTTTCAATTTTTTTGCATTATTTAATACGAATGTTTTGTCTGCTTCCTTGTGAAATACAGCGAGAATCGGACGCTTTATTTGATTTTTGTCACCGATAAAATATGCTTTTTCTACGAGAATGTCTGTAGGGGCTCCTAGCATTTCCACACAAAATGTTTTCACTATTTCACCTAAGCTGCTCTCAGTCGTATCGTAATCAAGATTTTAAAAGATGAGATTTTTCGAATTATTTCTATCGACCAAGTTATCTATCAGTGCTTCGTATTTAAAACACTTCTCTTTGTGTTGTTGTATTCCTACTTTCATTTCTTTACTATTTTCTTCAAGAAAGTTCATTCGAGTTGACATGGCCTGGATATCGTCTTTTGTAGCCAGTTTTTTCTCGTCAATAGCATTACTGATACAGTGGCTTATAATTTTTGTTAGGTCCCTTATATTAATTGGCCCGATTAGCGCTTCATTTTGGTTTGATAACTCTTCTGAGTTATCATCCAATGATTTATTTCCAGCAGTCGTATTCGGTTTTTCGTTTTCCCTTAATCTTTTGGTTCTTGGCGAGAAGAAGTTTTCTATAGGTTGAGAAGACATGGCCATATCGTTTATAACCAAATACTTAAATATATATTTTAAGCCTTGATAATTAATTTGAATTATGGTTAATTATTAAGGGTGACTTTTGTTAGCAAATTCGAGTTCCACAAGATCTTAATATAAGAATTACATGCACAATTTAACAACCATAACAGGGGGTTTGGTATTATATGTTTATCACTTGTTTATTTTGTTGTATTATTTTTGTAGTAGATTAAACCAGGTTGGAAGTTAACTTCTTCCTGAAATAAACAATCTCTTCTGTCAACAAAACAGTTTTGCCAATCCCCCTTCTTAGATCACTTTGACCAATAAGAATCGTCCGTTGTAATCACCTCCTACTTCTACGTATCGTCCAACACATGTTATTAACTACACTGATAAAACCTTATTCTTTTTTCTTAAATATCTTAGAGCCTAATGCACTTATAGAATCCAAACTTTCACAAAACTTTTAAGTTTCATTAAAATTTTAAGTTAATACGATTATTTTAACTATTTAAAAAAAACAACATTAAATGCGGAGCACGATGTGAACCGTGTCGGATCTCGCCGACTACTCACAGCACTATAAAATAAATTATAGACGAAAAAACTATCCTTGTTCCGACATATTAAGAACTAAAATAGAAAGTAAATAACAAATATTAACTCAACCAAATACTTACATTGTTCCACAACGTCATCAGTCAAGTAATTAAGAATGTGGAGTGTATATAGCATATTATATACATGCACAATTACATATTATTTTATGAATATCTAGACATTGTTATATAACTATACTTACCATAGTTATCAAACAATATTTATTAGAATTAAAGGTATGCTGATAAAATATAGATTGATTGCTATTATAACTTGGTTGTTTAATGTTAAAAAATTAAACAATATTTTATAATAAGAAACGTTTGGATGATCTTAACAGGAAGTGAGTTAATTCAAGTAAATATTTCAGTTGAAATGTAAAATAATATTGGGGAAGTTTTAAAAGATGAAAAGATTGCCATAAAGAAAGTAAACGAAACAAATTGGAATTGAAACGAAGGTAAAGTTTCGTCTTATGACCCACTTAGTATTCCAGGTTTACATTTTTTTTCTCTGTCCTCACTTTTCTTCCACAAGATATTTTCGTTTAAATTAGTCGGAGAGTCAAGTTGCTTTGTCAAGAGTTAATTATGTCAAAGAAACATTTCCTCTCACAATAAAAATAAAAATTAAACTTTAGCATTACATAAAAGTTAGTACACTTTAAAAAAAATAAAAAATACTATTGACAAAAAAAAAAACGTTATGACAGTAAAATACTATAATAAAGCATTATATAATTTCATAACATTTCTCTTGAGTGCAATTTAAAAAGTTAATTTTAAAATGTGGAAAAAAAAACATTATTTTTAAAATTCTTTCTAATGTAACAACGACACATAACAAACAGAATTAATGCAATCAACTTATATTTATTTAACATAAATTAAATAATATGTACTTTAAAATTTAATTAGTTTTATTATTATATTTATAAACTAGATTACGGTTGGTGGATTCTTTCCTTATAATAAGGGAGCAGAATCTTGACCACAGAGCGCTGGTTTGAAGGGGGGGGGGGGGGGGGAATGGACCGTAGTAGAAAGATAATTTGAAATAAAGATAGCGTTAATAAGGAAATAGTCAAAGTTATAAGTGTTTACCTTATAAGTTAGCCCACCTTTTACAGTAGATAGGCTTACCTTGGCTACTGAAGAGCTATCTTTGGATCACCGGTGCAAAGCAAACAAATAAATCGAAATATGATTTATATGCTTTGGCATTACGGCGCAAACACTTCTTTAATTCATCGGGACCTGCAAGATTAATTGTGCTTTTAGAAAAAAGACGACTGGGTGTAACTCGGGCGGCTGATAAGTCTCGTTAAATAGCTCTTATTATGAAGTTATATTTGATATTTAGATGTATACACAGAGAACTTTTTTTCAAACGACCTCCGAATTTATCAGTCCGTCCTTGTCAATAAAGGGAGACAGTTTTTGAACTTTCATTGAACAAGGAAGATTCGAAGATAAGCGGCGAATATCATCACTGAAATAAAATTTTTGATCCAATTTAATACATAAGTTTAAACCTAGGTTTAACTCTAAAACGGTTTAGTGATTACAGCTGTGACTATTCGGAATACGGATATTATGAAAAAAGCATAAAGAGTCACTATCCCAAGAAGTTAACCTCACTTGAGCCTAGACTTAACTAACCCAAACCATCCTTCTGAGCATCCTTAGAAAGTTTCTTGATACAGTTATAAAATGATGTTTCTATTATTTATCTGATATCTATTATTGATTCATCAATCAAGGATAGGGGTGTACTACTTACAAGTAATATGCTGTAGTTAGTACATTTGTCAATGTACCATGCTCTAATGAAAGTGCTATAAATGGCAAATTCTTGTCAATCAAGTCATTTAATTACATAGTAATGGAGTTCTAGAATTCTGTGTTTGATGTCATAATGGTAATTTAAGTCTTCTAATGGTGAACGCGTCTCAGTGGATCAGTGGATAAGTTCCGATGTCTCGTCTCCTACGCTAAAGGAATCTTTAGGAGAGTCAGAAGAAACGTGGGCTAACTATTATCACCCTTATTGGTGTATAATGTACCCCTGGAGATACATTTAGCATAGGAGGTGAAATTATGGAAGCTATATCCAAGGAGGTGAGGTCACAACGTAAACACCTAAAATATCATTATGTCATCAACAGTGGAAGCCTACACACAACCACAATATGAAATAGGATAGTATGAAGATGAGAGTGAGATGGTGTGAGTAAAACAGTATTAATAACTAAGGTCTCTAATTATACCATATGATATATTGTAAATATTTGATTGCAGAAGATACCGTGGTAAATATAATATGTAACATATATTCTGTCTGCGTTTAATTATTATTTTTACACCTTATTGGGAGTATTAAGCAGAATGAAATTAAGTATTATAAGAGTAATGTAAATCAGTTCTCTTCATTGATGAGACGTGGAGTATTACAACCGTACAAGATGGAACAAAAAGTTAACGAGTTGGAACTAACACAGTTATAGTGCTAGCGTTGACTAATACTAATAGACGGTCGAGTAGGACATGGTAGGAAAGGAAACTCGGGTAGTATGTGAGGAAACTAAATAACTTGGTCCATACTTAAAATTTACAAAATATCATAACAAATATGGCTGAAACAACGCGTACAGCGTTACATATTAATGAATATCGCTTCCAATTATTTTCAAAGTATGATTGAGAAGCAACTGACGGACTCAGGAATTCTCCTACGTGTAACTTAACAATCAAATTGATTAATACAATAAATAACCAGCAGTACTTATTGGGGTGTGAACAATGTGTAACAAGCGTAGAAATAAATAAAGTTGGCTAGCATGTGCTTTCAGTACACACAAAGGCTTTTTAACAAATCGGGAGTTCGTTATAGAGGGGTACATATAAATTCAATCTACATGGCGTAAAAATAAATTGGCCAGATAGAGAAAAGGGAAAAGAGTCTCTAGTTTTCTCTACGCAAAACTAGAGTCAAATCGCAAAATACAAAAGTAAAATATATATAAGTATAAAATAAATAAGTGGAGAGAAATTGTAGCATAGTTCAAAGTGATCATATTAAAAATCTATCCAATACGAAAAAAAACTATCTATGTATCTACTTTTATAGGTAGATTCGTAATTAAATTGATTAAATTTTGATTCTTTTGAATTTTCAATCAAAACCGTCGGAACCGTTTTTAAAATTTTATTTTTTATAATTTTTGGGAATGGGTTCATGAAGTTCTCCCGGCACTAATGGATCATCATGTTCTTTATGGTATTTCTACTAAAAAAGTTTATGTGAACATGGGTCCGATTCAATTTATTAATAGAGCTATACCAATTTGATATTTAAATTTAAAAAGATTGGGCAAGTGTGCTGTGGCAAGTGTATTATTTACGGATGAGTCACACTTAACTCGAGACTGCATCAACAACCCACATAACATGCATCAATGTTCGGAATCAGCCCTCATGCCACCATAGAAAGTCATTTTCAATTTTTAGATTTAGGCTGCTCCCTGACTTGTCGGTGCGGTATCGGTAAGCTAGTATGCCGATGCGGTAAGATTCTTTACCGAGCGCCTATATCTTACCGATTCGGTACAGATTCTTTACCGTTCTTTACAGATTCTTTACCGGTACAGATTCTTTAAAGGAAAAATGTATTTACATTTTTTTTTTTAACCCTGCTACGCTAATAAGACAACCGTGCGAAGATAAGGAATGCAACAGACAAATTAATTGAAGTAGGAAGTGAAATTTTCGAAAAATCCTTTGAATTAATAATGTACTAATATTACAGATGTTCTAAAAATAAAAATTAATTGCAATTTTTAATTTTATATTGGTATTTCTCAGTAAATAAAGTGAATGGGACAAAAGTATATAACTTTTTTACTAGAAATACTTTAGGTTATTTCTAATAAAAAAGTAACATGCTCCATTAGTTCCGGGAGAACTTCTTGAAACACTCTTTATATACTACGAATATGAGAAAGTACAAAATGCCAAAAGGAAATGTGAAAATCAACAGTTATATTAGATCGAGTAATTGTCGAATAAAATTTAAAAAAGATAATCTACATACATAATACAGGAATTATATCCCCTGAAAGATTATGCGCGTTCTCTACATTATAATATAAAATAAATAAAGTTCAAAGGACTGATTTATATTGAGCAAAGTTCTGATTCGTTTGTCCTATAATAATTTCCAATATGTGTGGTTTTTGCTGTGCTTTGGGATGATAAAGATCATCGTAAAAATAATTAATTCAAGAGAGAACATATAATAAAATACATGTTTACAAGGTATCCTGGATGTGTAAGTATAAATTTGTTTTTTCATTATTTCTTGGTGGAATGATATTTTTATAGCGTATCAATACTTGTTTACAGTTAAATTCAATAAATTTATAAAATAATGTTACTACATCATCTGACTGCTGTTATTTCACGAGTGTATTGTCTTTCTCTTACAGGTTGTCACAAAATAGGAATATTGCATAAAATAAGGTATTACATTACAGAAAATTTAATCTTATTCTGTACTGAATAAAACCATTTACAATTTCACATAATCTAAATACTTTTTTATATTTATTGTTTGAACAGTAGTAAACTCAATTATCTACTTTTATTAATAGGTAAGCTGTAACATTCGAGATTGGGGCCTGGGAGACTCGGAGGCTAGAGCGCTCACTTTGCGATAAGGCAAGTTAAGCAGCCTCGAGCAGGGTCAGAAGATGGATGCGGATGACTACTTCTGACCACAGCTCTGGGTTTGATTCCCGGACCAGGCCCCCCCGCTCAATGTCCACCCAGCATTGTTTAAACAAATAGGAAGCTCCTCGAAAGAGTGGCACCACCAGGTTTCGGCCTGCAAACCATGATGAGAACACTCTTGGTTGTATTACAACTAGGAGGTCATGGTTAACGACCATATCGTCACACGAGTATGTGAAGATTTCGGTCCCTAACCCGGGTTTGTTCAATGGACCCACCTAAAAAGCCTGCGTTTTCGGGTGTAAAAGCCCCCTTCAGAAATTAAAAAAAAAAAAAATAAATAAATAAGAAATTGGATTCACATTTATTATGTACTGTTTGCACAGTGGAAGTGGTTTTAATAAAATAATGAGTATCTAGTAATTCATAGAAGCCTACTTAATTGGTATTTATTATTTAATTGCCTAGTAATAATAATGATAATTATAGAGCATCAGGTCGAGGTATCATTGCTGGAGCTATACATTAAGAAATTGTAATATGCCAATATGCTCCAGCAACGATAGCTCGACCGGGTACGGTCGTGCCCAAGGGGTTCTTAACTGAGAGGTAAGACATGTTTTATACTTATGATCATATCGAAATTATGTGAAAACTGGCCCTTCTGTAATGACCTAATGTTGATCAAGAGGTAAGAAATTACCATAATAATAAAATAAATAGTAATCAATCAAATGTTACTTTCATTATTAGTATAATCAGTGATTTCATTTTTTTATTTACTGTTTTTTTCTTTTAGTTTAATCTTTAAAGTATCAAGTATGGTATAAGTATTGTAACAAGTTTCTTTATAGTCTACATGATATTTGAAATTTATATTGTTTCCATACACGAAAACGATAGAAGAAGAAGTTGCAAACTACTACTGCGGCTGGAGGATTGCCGTTTCGACTTGACATTGACAAGCCAACTCCTAATCTCCAACTCCACGCCTGAAATCGTCCCAGACCTTCTTAAACTTTAGAAATGCGAGGCTGCTCTGAGATTCCCGACTCCCATAAACACTAGACAGCAAAAATGCACCCTCTATCCATTTAAGTTTCACTTCGATTTCCCAGCTTCTTTATTCCGTGAGCTAACTAAAACCCGTTACACCTAATTCCGTGAATCTGTTATCCCACACCCTATCCGTTTAATCTCAAACAATTTGCAAGCTCTCCTCGAACAATTTGAAAGCCTTCTTAAAACGTCCGCTTTAAAGAAAGATTATCAACCATCTGGTTGTGTCTAACAAAATATAATAGGGTATGAAGAGATTGAACCTTTGCATCATTAGCCCGATCTTAAAAGCTAATGGCTTTTGAAAGTCTTATTTTATTAGAACAAGAGATTAGACCAGCTAATAACTCAAAATTGGAAATGGCCACTTTGTTTTATTATATCAAACTCGTCGGACGTTTTATTCTATTTATACTTTTGAATGCTTCCCTTCAAACCATTAGAACATGAAAAACAATTTTTAAAAGAAAGTAATAACAAAAATTAAATCACACTAATTATCATTATATCTATAATTATATGCTAAGCCATTGATGTTTATGCTGAAAGAAAGTTCATTATATTATGCTGTGGTAGCTTTCCTCTCATTAATGCGTTTTATAGAGGATTTATTTCAAAATAATTAATACGTTTATTATTCTAGATGTAATTTTATATACCTACTTCTTATCTCGAATATTTAAGATATTAAATAATTCAAATAATTCAAAATCAATAAATCAGGATAATGCGATTAAAAATGAAATAACCAAAATTAAAGTATTTAATTGTAATTGATTTTAAAAAGAAAGAAAACTGATAGCGATTTCAAGCAATTAAGTATTATCAACTTTTATTTTATTATTTTTACACGCGATATGATTCTGCTAATATCGTCCATCTTCAAGTATATACAGGTGATAATCATACAACCTACTAACTCGTGTACAAGTTCTGTTTTTCTCCCTCAAGAGGCCGTGTAGAGGCGATCCCATAGTATAAAGTTTACAGCTTTTCACGGGTTTCGAGGGTTACTCTGGTAGGTAGTGGTTGGGCGGCACCAGACATTATCGTAAAAAAGACCGCGAGACAGTAGCGGCATGAGAAGCTGGTACGCTGGGAGCATGCACGATCGTGACATCGTCTCCTTGGCCTTACCCTCATCTTATCTCATACTCACTATCCTATATCTAACATCTTACCCCCGCACCTGCAATATCCTACCACCAATAATAACCCATCAAATTCTTACCCCGTATAAAATTTTAACCATACTAAACATCATTCTTTCATAAGTTGCATTCAACAATTTCTCATTGTACGAGTGTATATATATATATATATATATATATATATATATATATATATATATATATATATATATATATATATATATATATATATATATATATATATATATATATATATATATATATATATATATATATATATATATATATATATATATATATATATATATATATATATATATATATATATATATATATATATATACATTTATTCTTGGAAAAAAACGCCTTTATTATCCACAAAGACCTAAAAGTTCTCTTCGATCGCATCTTTATATCCACTCTTCTCCTCTCTATAAATACTTTTATTCTAATCTTACAAAACCATTTCACTACATATAACTCTTAGCTATAGACTTTGCTTTAAGAAGCTATCACTGAATCATTGAACATCAATCTTTTTGAACAGAATCTTTGTCCATTCTTATCTGATCATGTAGCAAGTAATAACTTAAATTTATTTTTTTCCCTCGTCTGGAAATCAAGTAATGGTTCTTATTGTAGAATAATAGTCATTTGAATAGGCGGTCTAAGAAATTACAAATAGAAAAAAATCTTTTATTATGGCCTATACATGTAGAGATATGGTTCCCTAAAAAATTAATATAAGTAATTTCTCTAGAATACACTAAATTTCTCTTTCTTCTTTTTTCTATGTCCTTAAGATTTTATAAGAATGTAACGTACACACTGCTATACATAACCTCTCTATGCTGATAATAGTTTATCATACTTAACAAAAGCTAGTCATTGATATTTTCTTAGTTGTATCTTATTTATGATTAATAGTTTTTAAGTACAAATTGAGACGTCTAAAATGGTAAGTAGGAAAAAATATCCACATCAAAAACCTATTGAGAGACAATAGACTAATTTATCTGTTAACAGTTGGCCTCACTTCCAAAAAACCAAACCATATACCTCGATTTAATGACTTCAAGCTACGTCCATGCCAATTAAAAAAAAAACCATATACGTACATAGATTTGAATGACTTATAAAAAATAATTTTCTTTGTTAAATTTAAGAAAATAAAAAATCTCCTTAATTGCATGAAACACACATCTTGAAATGTGTTATGTTTATGTCAAGCTTAAATGTTACGAACAGAAGTAGCACTTTGTATAAGAAAATTTAACTATATATATATATATATATATATATATATATATATATATATATATATATATATATATATATATATATATATATATATATATATATATATATATATATATATATAGATGCTCTGATGATGGTGGCATGTTTCTAGTCACCGAAACGTTAGCTTTATGAGAATAAAAAATTTTTTTTATTGATTATATTGACCGCTTCCCGACTTTGTGTTGTTGGAGTGATCATTATATATATATATATATATATATATATATATATATATATATATATATATATATATATATATATATATATATATACATATACTCGTATATAGGTAAATGTGTTTAAATTGAGATATAGAAATTTATTCGTATTACTTTTATAGTATTGTATTTTATGAGTGTGTGCATCTATATATATTGTATTTTATATATAGATGCTCTGATGATGGTGGCATGTTTCTAGTCACCGAAACGTTAGCTTTATGAGAATAAAATTTTTTTTTTATTGATTATATTGACCGCTTCCCGACTTTGTGTTGTTGGAGTGATCATTATATATATATATATATATATATATATATATATATATATATATATATATATATATATATATATATATATATATATATATATATATATATATATATATATACACATATACTCGTATATAGGTAAATGTGTTTAAATTGAGATATAGAAATTTATTCGTATTACTTTTATAGTATTGTATTTTATGAGTGTCAAAATCAGGAAGTCATATTATAATTTTGTTTCTTCCAATACATACATTTGATTTTAACACCAGTAGTTATAATAGTGACAAAACATTTATTTCTAATTAAAGCAACCCATTCATTCTCAGTGGATTTTTAATAGCGATAACTTAACAAGCAGTGAATACTAATAATATAATTGTGTTTAATCGATTAGAATATTTACAATATGTATAATACATCTGATGAGTAATTACAAAGGTTTAAGTCATACTAGTTTTTAGGATAACAAGGTTTCAACGTAGCCTCAACTTATAAAAATATTAAAATTTAAATGTTGTTTTACTGGGACTAGACAACCCTAGTAAATTATAATAATAAATATAACGCATATCCAGGATAATGAAACCATACATCAGTAGCAGTGTTTCAAATTTTATAGCCAATCGAAGCATACTGTAACCAGCTGGCCTCGGGCTCCCACATTACCCCGGGGCTCTAAAAAAATCCACTACGTTAGCGTAACAGCACTTTAAGCCACCCGCAACAGCGACAAGTGGTGCACGTGCGATGCAGCTTTATATTAGAACACGATCATGGCGGCAACGCATCCCAACACTCACGCAACCAGTACGTAACGATGTCCCAACCCTAAGTATAATGCTTTTATAACAGCTTCTTACAGGTCATGAGGGGCAAATAAGGGCCGGACTTCGGAGAGAAGTTGTAGTTTGTACCCGACAGTGACTGTGTGTGCCTTCCGTAAGTATAGTAGTTAGTACCTGACAGAGAGAGCTAAATGTGCTTGTTGTATTGTGTATCGATGTTGTTAACTGTGTGCCTTAGAACTTAAGTGTCGCTTGGGTGCCTTTTGGAATTGCAGCAGGTGTGTGCCAGTTGGATTAGTAGCGGCCGTGCCCAGGAGCTGAAAAACCGTAAGTCCTTTTAGAATCAATGTTTCGCTTCTATTACTAGAAGCATCTTCAGGGATGTTATTGGTGTCCGTAGTTTTTACAGTTGGTTGAGGTAACTTTGATTTTATACCATTGTGGCCTTGGATCATATCTGATGGTGGTTGCGAGTGTGAAGAAACCATTACCAATTTCTTTTGTTTTATTGAGTTAAACATGCTTGGCTAGGGACGTTCCTGTAAATTTATAATATGTGCCTTTCTATTTAAGTATCAACTCGAACTTGCCGAGTTCGGACTCTGAGTTGTTATTAAATTTTATATAATTGTTTATTTACATTTCTAATATATTTATCTAATTAACGACGTTCACTCGTCGTAACTTTATAAGTTATAGATTCATTAGAAAAATCCTCTTCTCCCGGCTCGTATCTTTGTATAAGCCTCACAGGCGATTGTACCGTGAAACAGTATAACAATACTATAATGTGTTATATAAATATAGCTGTACAGTAGAAAAACGTCTTTATATTACAAACATAATACCTATACTGTTGTTAAGCTATTTTAGCTCTTAGACATCATTGAAAAAACTTCAACCGAGAAAAAACACGCATGTTTTATGGTCGAATAGACCGAATATCAATACTAATTTTTGAATCCAGATCAGTAGAAGAGATATATTGGGATAAATAAGAACTAATTGGAAAGAAAATATTAATAGTATTTCCTAAAATACCAGATAATTCATGGACCAGCTAAGCTTGAACATTGATTTGTTAATCTTTTACATCAACAGCTAGAAGGCGAGATTATGTAACTCTATTTTTAAGATCTGTAAAAGAGTTTCTTTATACGTTTCAGTTTTATTTACGTTAAAATATGATAATACTTTGTTTTGAGCCCTTTTAAAGATAGTTAGTTATAGTTTATCCCTTTTAGATAACAGCAATTCCGTAAAAACAATCTGAAAATATCCGATCTTAAAACAGACTAATAATTTTATTACCGAAAAATGAAATAGAGGAAAAACAACGACAATGTATTTTAACAAAACATCAAACAGTCGCCAGATAACTTCTAAATTGATATATAAAGAACGAAAATGAATAATATAGAATCTATTAGTATACTGCTAAATGTATCCACTATGATACCTATCATTATAATTGTCACACTTACACGAAAGAAAAAAAAGTCAAATTAAAAATAGGCAAAAGATTTTCTATATTGAAAAGACTGGGCTTGGTTTTGAGAGGGGGTTTGAGGAAAAAATAACATTGCCTCAGTAGATGGTTGAAGAAAAGAGAGGACTGCCTCAGTAAACCGTGTTAAGGCTTGGCTAAAGTATCAAACTGCCTTTTCCTCTCTTACCTTTATTCCTCTGCAATTTCTACACAGGCTTTTTGCCAAAGATAAAAACATCACAGTCAGCTGCTCTACTACATAAAATTAATAAGTATTCGAACCACCACTCTCAAAATAGGGTATATACGTATATAAACAAACTTACACAAATTTAAATACATGTATATAAAAAAAACTCGTAGCTACCATCACCTTCAAAATCCTTAGCCTCGCCATTATTGTGATCTGTGTTCAAGTATTCATCTACGGAAATCTTCATCATACAATATCTTATTCATCTGTCATTCATCATCCTACTAATTTTTCATCATCCTACTAATTTTTCATCATCCTACCAGTTTTTCATCATCTGTCATCACATATCATCACCCTTTAACCTCACCTCACGAGAGATCAAGTAAGAATCACCGGACATTACTTGTGGAAATTCCATCACCATCACCGCCAAGGTACCGATTTCAGCTAGCTACATACACACCGACCATTGCTATATCATCACCAGTTCACCCAATTTCCTATCCTCTCCAATATTACTAATAACTCATCCCATCAAACCTTTAACCTTACTAACCAACTAATTTCACTAACCATCTTACCCACTTTCATCTTATTCTTAACTTATGTAGATTTATTATTTTTTACTTTTTCATTTCATTATACTTATTATTATTTAATTACTTTATAATCTTTATTGTTTTAATTAAAGTCACAGTTATAATTTATTCTATTTGCAATATCTAATTGCTATTTCTTCTGTAAGAGATAAGGTATTTGCAAATTACTTTAAGTGAGACAAGCTGCTTGATATAAATAAGTTTTATAGTTGTGGCAAAATTGTAAACGAAAAAAAAAAAAAAAAAAAAAAAAAAAAAAAAATATCGCAGCACTGAAAGTGGCTCTGAAAACAGAAATGAAAAACAATTCCATTTGAAATTTAATCTCTAAACCACATTCGAGTTTTACACCTTGTATTGTCTTTCTAAGTCATTTTTTTTAACTTCATTGCCTGCTCGTAAACTTCAGTCCGTGCACAACCTCCGGTACATACTGGATAGTACTAATACAGGTGGCACCGTAAATACTATAGCTCATAACTCAACAATCCTCAACAATAATATTTGTCATTAAGTTGTGTTTTTGAAACGTCTCGCTATAATCTTTAACACTGGAGTGCTTCATAAAAAAAACAAGTCGGCCTTGACCTCACCTTGTACCTTCTACTTGAGGTCAAACTAATATGATAATTTAATAGAACTTTTAAAACTCTACAACTTTGGTTCGCATACATTTTTCTCAGAAGCGTTTGGTTTTCCAGATATTTGACAGTTTTCAGACTTTCTTAACACCCTATATATGCCTAATGCAAATCAGTAAAGCTGCTAAAAACCTCTGTGTGTATCGATGTCAAAAAGTTGCCTGATTGCAATTTTCCTCTATTTTTACTCAACAAACGTTTCCAGGTAGCTTCAATCGCAGATTTCTAGAATTTATATTACAAAATGTAAAATGTGAGCTAATATTAAAATTCTTTGGTATATATTTCTGAGATAAATAGAAAAAGCTACGTTAAATATCCTGGGCACACATTATAGCCTACATTTTGGGCCCGGATACTTTGATAGAAGGAAAGCTATACTTCTTGTAAATACGAATAATTGCAATATGACGGAAAATTTTTTAAATGAGGAATAGTGTATCTTAATTTTATGTTATGTTATAAGAGTTATATGTTACTAATAACTGTTATAATATCAGTTACTTTTTAGTTAAAAATATATTACACATCTATGTGGGAAATAAAGATGTTTAGCGCTTTATCGACTAATACTAATACTTATTTGATAAAACTTATGACTGATTATTGTACTGTCATCAGAAATACATAATGTGTGCAACTTTAGGTGTGGTTTCTAGGTAGTCGACAAGTGGGTTCAATTTAGCTTACAAGATTTTCACACAAAAATTGACTTGTACTCGTGAAGTCAATCAAAGTAACCTCAAGATTATCTGAAGCTGGCTGCTTTAGAACAGCCGAAACCGGTCAATTGTTCAAATTACAATTTTTGTGTGAAAACGTTGTTTGGTTATTGAACTACACCTCTTTCATGATGAGTCGCTATGACACATTGGAGAAAAAACACAGTCGAGAATCTTACAAGATTTGTTCCGGACAGGCATGTCAAGTTAATTAAATGTGTGAGAAACAAAATCGGGATTGATTCGAAGTGTGTGTGATTTTAAGCATTTATTTATTAATAAAAATATGAAGGCAACCGGATCTTAAACTATTTTATGGTTGATATATTCAAGAAAACATTGCGGTGTTATTTGTATCCGGGTTTGAATATATTAAAGATTCTATTAAAAACAGTTCCACCGGAAAACCAAATTTCCATAATCAAGGGTGGATATTATAAAACAATTAAATTAAAATAGAATTTGGACAAAGGATTTGGGGCAAAAGGAGGCAGCGGTAGTCCGACGCCTACTTTCCAGACCTATCTTAATTGCATTTAAATGGACCAGATCATATTACAATTTTCCCAAATAAGAATACAAGCTTTTGAATCTTAGTAACAGGGTTAAATTGGACTAAATCTTCGATAAGGAAAAAATTAAAATATTTAATAGATTACTAAATACTAGAGCATTACAACACTCACACCTATATTACTGCATTAATTTTTTTATCTTATGTCTACTTTGAATAAATAATTATAAAATAATACGTTTAAGCTAAATATCATATAAAAATAATATTCGTAGTAAAATATAATAAAAATACATACGATCATAATTTAAAAAAAATAGTGAAATAGTTTAAAAATTTAAATACTTCTTGCATACGAGTCCGCAAGACAGTGAGACATTTTCATGTTTTCGCTCTGCGTAAACTACCGACATAAAATGAAATAAAATCGGTAATTTATTCAAGTAATTGATAAAAGTAGATGGAAGATAATTTTTATTCTTATCTCCAAACCGGCACTGCCGCGGCTTGATAACATTATAATGAATTCAAAGGCGCCGGCCCGCCTTCTACGAATTGTTAATATGCCTTCATACTAGGTAGGCCGAGAGGGCTGAGAGTTGATGGCAACCTCCTGTACTTTCCTAACTCCCTGTCACACGTATAAATATTTTCGACTCTCTTCGGCCCTATGACGTGCCGTGGAGAGAGGCCCAACAGCTGGAGACTGGATTACACACCTCTTATAGCTTTTAAACTCCCGGTTATACTTTTCTGAGTTTTTAAGCTGAAAGTAACGTAACGTTTTTGACTTATGTTCCATAGCCTAAACATAAAAATGTCAAAATAATAATATGGGTGAGACTCACGCGTTAGAAGTGAGACTGCTTAGGTTCTAAAAACACTTGCTCTCTTTGCATTTGTTAACATTTTTTTCTAGCGACTGGAGTGGTAGCGGGCCAATAGCCTAATACCGGAGCATGACAATGGTCAAGTCTCTATATAGGATGTAATTTTCCAAAAAGGGCTACTACTTATTTGCCTTACTCTTTTTTTTACTACTCAATTGCCTTAACTAAAGAAGTTTCACTTGAATAACTATCTTGAATCAAAGAAATCGATCTATTATTCATGCAAGTGGAATACTGCTCCTATTCAAATATATCAAAACATTTTATTATTCAAAATTATTTTTGAATGCTTATATATTTTTTATTACAAATGCTTGTTTATTGTTATGCTGTGCAGATGCGAAAGTTTTAGTTTGAGAGAAAATGCTAATTGGTGCCCAATTAATGATTAGAATCATTTTACTCCCAACTCCGTTGGATCGTTTTACTGATCTTATTTGCCATAACTTTGCGTTACTACATTATTAAATTCCTTACGAAACAGGATTGGAATATAACGTAGTAAATGGATCTTATTAAATATGTATCGAGTTGTTATACCCCCAACAAATCTTTTTGCTACAAAGAAATTAATAAATAAAATAATAAAAGGGATACAGTCGAATGAAAATGTAGGTCTCTAAAAATCAGAGGAAGGACTCCTAAAATTACCAACAATCATCTCTTGCCAATTGTCTATTTCGGAGACATTAATTTTTATCCATCTGAATCTCGCATGTTTTAGTTATAACAAGTTGACTTTGCAGTATTTTGATAAAATGAAAAAGTTCAAAAATGATTTTGGAAATACAGTATAATTTCTAACTTGGAAATAATTGCTCTATATTGGTTGCATAATTTAAGGTAATATCTATCAGTTCGATTAATACTAAACATGTCGTATAGATTTTCCGGGGAAATCCGCGTCAAGAAGGGTTTCATGTCCGACGTTTAGCTTCTACTACTGGAAGCAGTTTCGGGGCTAATGATCATCGTGTTGTTACTTTGAAGTAGCATCAAGAAAATCTTCATATTTATACTGATTTACTAAGATATAACCAGCGAATGCCTCAGCACCGAGTAGAACGATTTAAGCCAATTTTGGACACTTATCATAAATATATAATAAGTTATTTCTGCTGTAACAAATAATCATCTTTCTCCATTTTCTTTTAGTACACTTGACTTTCCCAACGGTTAAAACCCTTTAAGCCCTATGGGCGTAAATTTACGTTTTTAATTTCCTTCGCAAAAGGCCCATGGGCGTAAATTTACGTTTTCAAGTTTCTTTGCAAAAGCCTATGGTGTTGGGACAAAACAATATCCGATAGAAATGTTTCGCGTCATTTATCATCAAGTTTATTTATTTCATTGAGTCAGTTTGGGAGGATTATTCTTTGTCTAGAGATTTAATTAATCTTATCTAGGGTCCAAGTCCGAGGTGCATTCGCCACACAATCTCGTCTAGGAGGATGGAGCCCCCCTCCCCCCTAGCCAGTGTACTACGAGCAGCTGAACGGTCAGTGTCGCACTCACCTTATTCAATTAGTGGCTAGTCCATGCATCTAGCCACCTTCGCACTCAACGTGCACTTATCTGGGATTGATGCAGTAACCAGCCGAACAGGCAGATTTAATTATACATCTCTTCTGTACGAGATACACCTATTTTACGCCATACAACCTAGCTTTGCCATACAACCCACCTGTGCCATACAACCCAGCTTAGCCATACAACACACCACATCACGTCGATTCATCACCGACTACCTCTAGATAAGATTATTTTCATTTATTGATTTTTATTATTCCAAGATTTTTATTTAAAAATACACGGTCCTTTGGTTTTCTTTTAAATTTATTCTTTTTATTTTGAACCCTATTTAGCAAACAATTATTTTCCATGTTTGAACCAGCGCAATTTATTCTTACAACCTATGGATAAATATGGTCCCCCCCTGCACCATTGAGTTATCTAACATATGGGCATAAATTTACGTTTTTAGGTTTTTCTTTTTTGGAGGCACGGTACTGTAAGTGTAACTAAAATTTGTCGAGATCGATGGGAGCGCTATCTAGTATAGACGGAAGGAATACTATCAATTATATCTCTACAGATATAATTGATAACTATAATTTTAAGGTATTCTTATAATAATCATGTCCATAGATAATAAAATTGAGATTAGTAATAAGTGGATAAACTGAAAGTGGGTAAAATTAAGGCATTTTATTAATTCACATATTAGTACTCCTTCCCTCCTTTTATATTATAGAAGGAATTTCTTAATAATTCCTGTAGATACATTAAGTAGTTTCTCAAATTGTAATTAAAAGGTAAATTATAATAATCAGTGTAAAACAGACGTTTATTTTAGGAATATATTGAATTGAATGTTCTCGCTGATAAATTGTAAGGTAATTTTATTTACTCTCTTAATTCAATTTTAGCTCTATGTAGTAAAAAGTCTGGCTTTCATTTCGATTTAGATTTTTAATACTGTCGGACTAATTTTAAGTGTTAATTGTTATCTTTTGTATGTTTAAATTTTAAATTATTTTAGTCATGTGTGTAATGTTTTGTGAGCATAAAAATTTTAGTTTTTCAAATTTAAATCTGATACAAAAATTTAAATTCTTAACCTAATTGTTATTTACACAATTTTAAATGATGACTTTCTCCTACTGAGAGGAATAATTATAATAGAATTACACAGTACAAAACAGTTTAATGTAAGTAAAACAGCGTAATTTAATTTTGTATTGTTATGAATTTTGTTTTTTAATCTCTTTAATTCCATGTTTTAGGATACTACTAATTAGGACGTTATTGTGTATTAATTGACAATTGTGATTATTTCAGAAATAAACTATGACTGAGGATGACCTTAAAATGAAGGGTCGAAACGTCTTATTGAAAATGATGTAATTGTATATTTTTTTACACCTAAAGTGGTACATCACACATCCCTACAAATATATAAATATTATATAATGAATAAAAAGGAGAGGGTCAAGAGAGGAACGTATTATACATTTTGGACTCAGTTCATGTATGTATGTAAGCGCTTTACGGCAATACAAACAAATATATATTCTTATCACTATATAGGCATTTTTTCTACATTACTGTAGATTAACATATAATAATTGTACTTACAATTACCTCATTTACCTATCCTAGACAGTAATTATTATATATATACTCGTGTAGCAACTATAATTTTAAACAAATTCCATTTTTATAAACGTAATACTAAAAAATTAGGTTTATATATTGTCGTGTAAAAATATATTAATAATAAGCTTAATTATAGGCAGGGAAATAAGATAACGGGTTAAAAAAGTGTGATAAATTTAGTCTGTAAGGTAGAAAAATCCTCAGGCCAGGGTGAAACTAACCTGTTTTGGACTCCAGGCCTGGGCAACAACCTTGCAATATATACCTCAGTCCTTAAAGGGAATATATTAGAAGAATGCCTTCTTCTGAAATTTTATTAGCCATTCATTTTCAATCTGTGGCCTTTAGGGTACTGATTAATAAAATTTATAACATCTTATTTTTCAATGCGATTTATCAATCAGTAACATAAAAACCGGAGATTGAAAATCGATAACTAGTATGACCATAGAAATGGTATTCTACCACGATATTGAAACGTTGGGAAAGTCAAGTGTACCCAAACAAGATGAATAATGATTACTTGTGCAAAAAGAAAATACGGAAATAGAACAACAACTTAAATACTAAACAACTTCAATACTAACAATAAAAAATCGGTCCGAGACAACTCAGACAAACTTTCTTTTATACGAGTTCATAATTACTTAGCCCAGTGTATTCCATTTATTAGTTTTCGTGTTTTCGTAGATACATTTTATTATTATTGAATATTTCATCAAAATTGATCATAAAAATAACATCTCCTCTACGGGAAATTGAGCGTCTCAATGCCCATAAGATCTCCATTGATAGAAGGCTACTAAATGTCACTGCGCGGATAATCATTATAAAACCAGAATAAAACCGGAAGAGGTTCATATTATTAGCACCGAAAAGAACACCCAATAGAGGCGAGTTTTAGAGATGCTTCTTGTTCATAAGAACACGGACTCGGACTCGATGAACTACAGATCTCGTGTTGGAGGGATAAGTGATCTATACTAACATCTCTTGGCCCCGGATACCTGAGAACTATCATTGACTTCTTTTCCTCCTACTTCCCTCTTCCTCCTCTCTGTTTCACTCCACTTTCTTCCTTGTTTTCCCTGGCTTCCTTTATACTTATCTATTCTGCTAGTTGCTTCTCTCGGCAGCTAGGTTGCACTGCTGGGAGAGCCGAGCTAGTGGAGACTGGGTTTCAGTTCTCGTTCTGCCGCCGCCTGCGTTCTCAGCAGCTGTCACTCATAACTTTATTTACATTTTGTGAGCCTGTTAATTGTCTTTTATATCCCTTCATTCTATACCGTTCCCTTTTTTCTATTAGTCCAGTCACGAAAGGTTCAAAAAGATGGTCCACCTTGCGTTTGGCATGATTAGGAGATGTCCAATCCAAGTTTGCGACAGGGACAATTTTTGGTGGGCCTAAAACCACGATGTTTTCGCACTTTTTTCGGTTTCCCACTTATAACTTAGCAACGGCTGCTCCAGTCAAAAAAATCATTCTATTCAAAATTAAAGAGCATAAAATTTCCTTTCAAATGCACTAATCGAAAATATTTCTTCTCCAATTTCAACGAAGTGTCGTTGAAAAAAAATGATCTGTTGTCTGCCTCTTCATAGCAATTACTATCAGAAGAAAAAACAATCTCAACAAACACTACAATAAACACAACTGCAACTTTAGTTACGTGTACACACTACAATAAAAGACTGTAAATTACTTCAAGATCACACAATAACATTTACAATACAACAACCTCGCATGAGAGCTATATCAGGAGTGAACACAGATTCGAGCTTTATATTATTATTTTATTAGGAGATAAAAATTAAGGGAAGGGTAGAAAAGATAACAGCTAAAGTGGGGTAAAAATAGCAAGACATGAAAAGAGTTAGAAACTAAATAAAAAGAAGGTGTGATAGGGAAAAAGAAGAAAGTGGGATAAAGAAAGAGAAATGAGAATTATAGCAAATACAATCGATAGAGTTGCAAGTAGGACTCGACTTCAGTATGCGTATATAAAGTTTTGACTTTTGACACTCAGATTGGCCAACCTAAATCATGAAAAAAATAAAGTCACTAGGCCTGTAGGAGGGGTGGGGCCGGTGACATTTTTGTTTGCGTAGTTGCCCCGACCTTATAGAATTCAAAATCCTCACTTATCGTTGGCTCCCCACCCCAATTTTTCGGATTTTTCCGCGCTGTCAAAAGTCAAAACATTAGATAATCTTACTGTAGTTAAGTTTGCAACATCCTTATCTCATCTAGTATAACTATAGCAAAAACCAGATTAGATAAGATAACTTTTTGTTGTAATATAATCCACGATCGTCTTCGATTTTAATTTGTTATTTCTACACAAATAAAAAGCAAACAAATAGTGTTCAACTGCATTTTGTAAATGCAGTTGCATAAATCGAAATGAATTAGTAAATGCACGTATAAAAGAAGTAAAAGTATAAAATGTATTACGATATATAGAGGTTCAATTCATTTGATTTCAGGGGGGGGGGGGGTCCGAATCCCCCGGACCTCCCCCCTGGCTACGCCATAGTTTTACGGGTTTTACAGAACTTTGAAAATTGCTAAAAAATACCCTCATATTTCTAAGCTGTTAAATATCGTAATGACGGCCCAAGGCTTTTTAAACTTTTCTAAAAGCACCAAATCACTTTAGAATATAGTGTTTCAGGGAAGGGGGGGAGGTTGAGAGGGGGTGAAGTAAGTAACGGAATGAATTTTCAATTATTGTAGTGTAAAACGCAGTTCATGCATGACTTTACTGTTTCATATTTATATTTGAATGCGGGAGGGGTCCACCGAGGGGGGGGGGGGGTGTAGGAGGTTGAAGCTAATACTGGCCCAACATTTAAAAAGACCAGAGAGAAAATATATGATTGGCAAAACATTATGTGCGCCGGCCTGGCTGACTTAAATTCTAAACCTTTTTGCGTGTGATTCCTTATTTATTCAATGTAGCTTTCGGTCTGTAGTTGTGCAGCAATTAAAAGTAAATTATTTGGAAAGCCCAGAATTATTAAAATTGACCTTGAAACCAGTTAAAGGGCATCCCCTGTAATGCGTGCATTACATACCAATATGTTATACTTCTAAAGCTGATTTGCTTCTTTTGCAGGTAATGCTGTTGTTAGTGGATTGTTTATATATATTTCCTGAAGAAGAGGAATCGTAAGTGCATTTGTGACCGCGATCTCAGCGAAGGAGCAGTAACAATTGTTAAAGAAAGAGGTGTAAAAACCTTATTAGAGAGCAGCAAGCAACAAAAATCCCATTACGAGCAGTTTTTTAAATCATCAACTAAGGCTGTGACGTTAGACTCGTTTAAAAGTTGATGCTTTCAATTTTGAAGAGAGATGTTTTTTATGTGGGAAATTGCTCTCAGAAGAATTTTAACTACGACTATTAAGGTAGCCAGATAATGAAATGTTCGACATTCACAAGGTAACGAAGCGAAGCTCGAGGTGAAAGAGAGAATTATGACATCAGATGTTGTATGCAGTATCAGCGTTGGCATTAAGAGGTGATGAATGGGCTCAGTTTGAGTAGGGGACAACCGGATTTGGCCGCACTTGAAGCTTGGTACCATCGTACAAGTCATAAAATGCTTCCGGCTGGTATCACTAATTGTACATCAGATAGAAGTTATCATCTGATGAATATTGTTCTTTATTGTAAACAACAGAGCAGATATCCTGTAGGAATATTTCTCTTTTGCTTCTTCAATCGCTTCGTCTGCTTTCATAATTCTTTAAGGTTCTTATTGAATTTTTGATAAACTGATATCGTAGAAGGTATCATTTAGGATTATACCACCAATATGTGTGAAGCAAATCACCGCATCCAGGTTTATTTGATTTCTAAACAATTGTCAAATCATTTTTGTTGTATCAGCGTATTTGTTTAACGTCGATTTTTAGCTCTTTTCGTCTAAGGGTGATTTTTCTTCTTAAGCAGATGCAATAACTCCGGGAGCAAACATATGCACTCATCACAGTTCTCTTCGAGGTACGAGGAGCTATATTTCCATCACCTTGTCAGTATTGCTTGAAAAAGGACCCGCTCTATCTGTCCTAACCAAGTGACTAAGCATTTTATCACATGTACGATGGTACCAAGCATCAAGTGCGACATAATCCGGTTTTGCCCTTCATAAACGGTAAACTATCTGTTGAGCCCATTCATCACCTCTTAATGCCCACGCTGATGCAGATGTCATAATTCTCTTTTTCACCTCCAGCTTCGCTTCGTTACCTTGTGAATATTGAACATTTCATTATCTGGCTTCCTGTAAAGTCGTAGGTAAAATTCTTCTGAGATCAATTTCCCACATAAAAAGAATATCTCCTTAAAATTGAAAGCATCAACATTTGAACGAGTCGAACGTCACAGGCACATTTGATGATTTAAAGAACTGCTAGTGATGGGATTTCCTTTGATGCTTGCTGCTCTCTATCAAGGTTTTTATACCTCTTTCTTTAACAATTGTCACTTCTCCTTCACTGAGATCGTGGTCACAAATGCACTAACGATTGAACTAATTTTTAGACGTTCTTCAGCAAATATATATGAAAAATCCACTAACAACAGCATTTCCTGTAAAAGAAGCAAAGCAACTTTAGAAGTATAACATATTGGTATGTATTACAGGGGATGCCCTTTAACTGGTGTCTAGGTCAATTTTAAATATCCTGCGCTTTCCAAATAATTTACTTCAAATAGCTGCACAACTATAGATCGAAAGCTACATCGAATAAATAAGGAATCGCACACAAATAGGTTTAAAATTTAAGTGAGCCCACACAATATTTTGTCTAATACACAAAAATCATTCGTGTAAACAACTCGCACATACACAGATATATTTTATTTACGGATTTGTTTTTAAAGGAAATTTTATGCTCTTAAATTTTGAATAAAATCATTTTACTGACAGGAACAGCCGTTTTTAAGCAATAAGTGAGAAACCGAAAAAAGTGCAAAAACATCGTAGTTTTTAGCCCACCAAAAATTGTCGCTCGGTTTTAGAGGTTGCAAACTTGGATTTGACATCTCCTAATCATGCCTGAGGACACAAAAAAATAAAATACTTTTCTGCACCAAACGCAAGGTGGACTTCTCCTCGTGACTGTACTATATGCTTCCTTTCTCTGTTTCTATAATAGTGTGTATTAGTTTCTTCATCTTCATGTATGTTATGCTTTGGTTCCGTTCTTATAATTTTTGTCATGGCTTTTTCCTGTGGTTTCTAGTCTTTTAATTTACCTTGCTCTTAGCCTTACTTGTTTGTGGTTATATATTTTTTGTATTTACAGTTGCCCTGATGAAGGCAACATTAAATAGTTGCCTAAACGTTGGCTCAATGTGATAGTTAGTGGATGTTTCTTGCAACTGACCGTTGTAATATATATATATATATATATATATATATATATATTTTAGCAATAAGTTAGCAATTAACTCACACAAATTGTATATATTTATATATATATATATATATATATATATATATATATATTATATTTAAACATATGTTCGATATTGTGTAATTCATTGAATTGACGAATGTCTACACTATCGTTAATTTATCATCCCACACACAATTAACACTATCCTTATTTATAATAGTAAGATTCCAGCGTTGGGTAATTACTTCCTAGAGTTAATATTTACTCTTCCGTTTAGCCAATGTGAAAAATGTAAATTAAAAAAAAAATGGAAAAGTCGTAATTTACGGGGAAGCTTCAAACTTTGCTCTTTTCAAAAAGAGCCAAGTGGAAGAGATAAATCAAAAGAGCGTTTTTCTCCTTTTTTCGAGTATTGATGTATGTGTAAAAGTATATGTCTATGAAAAGAGAGTTTGCATGATAAGACTTGCAGAGGGAACTGGATTTTCTTTAAGAACAAAAAACAAAAAAAAAAATCTTAACTGTAATCTTAATTTGAAACTGAATTAAGTTGTATTGTCGCACAATAACTAGTCTCATAATAATTTGTCTATCAAAGATATGCTTAAGGGATATTCATTAGATTATAATGAAAGGTTATAAATAATAATAATAATTATAATAACAATCCGTAACACAACACTCCGT
This sequence comes from Gerris lacustris, assembly GCA_951217055.1. Lineage (NCBI taxonomy): Eukaryota > Metazoa > Arthropoda > Insecta > Hemiptera > Gerridae > Gerris > Gerris lacustris. Next base: position 15,019,826 of record OX578285.1, read on the forward strand.
GGGGCCAAGGTCTTATACAACTATATAGGCTTGTTCTGACAAAGCAGTGTACCGTGTGGGGGATCAAGCCAATTTTGAAGGGAGGGGGGCTGGACTCTCTTTCCGGGGGTCAGGGGAAATTTTTTTTTTTGTAATTTACATTACTTAAAAACATCTTTTTACACTATTCCAAGAGAAGTATTTTTTTTATGAAAGTGACATGAAGACCTTGGTATTTTAATCAAACAAAATTATATTTTAACAATATTATATTATTACAAGTTGTACATTGTATAAAAGATTAATGTTTTATTTTAGTACCCAGTAAAATAAATTGGTACATTTTAAAAATATTATGAATTAACAAAAAAAATTAATTACGCCAAATGTTTAGAGTTCAACAGAAATTAGCTGATAATATTAGGTTAAAAATAAAAATAATAGGGTATCTAACAGTCCATTCAATAAGTACAAAAAAGTAGATTTCCTTGCAAAAGGTCGGGTATCTACAATTTTTGGATATGTTGTTAGGACCAATGCCACAAGTAAAATTCCAAGTTCGCAGAAAAGTAAACCTTGTACAAACAGAGTTTTATCGAAAAAACGTATACATTTTTGTTCATTTTTCGGTTTAGCTTAATACCTCTGTGCCTATGCATCGGAGAGCAAAAGTAGTTATTATCAATATTGAAGAGGATAAACTTTTCTACAACTTCTTTATTTATAATTTTTTTCTACTTTATTTTATCTTTTTAAAACGTTTTGTAATTAAATAGATTTGGTGATCTTTAACACTTCATAGCTGTGGCTCTGTTGGTTTTACTAAAAAAAGTAATTGATAAAAAATGTTTGTCTTGAAGAATAGATAAATATAGAATCTTTCCTGACCTAAAATTCCAATTTTAAATTTTAAAATTACGTTTGCGAGAGGGTTGTACGTGATCGCTGTGGCGGATAATATTCCCCAATATACTTAGTCTGACCACTAATGAAAGGAACAGGTATACCAAATTTCAATGTTGCCCTCTTCAATATTGATAATAACTACTTTTACTCATCGATACATTGGAACAGCTGAGGTCACAGGCCTCACATTTGCAATATTTCGATCCCTCCTTGGATTATTCTCAAGCTGACTGACTAGCTGATTACATTGTCAAGTTATTGTTTTCTATAAACATTTTTTGAAAGAACTTATTTAAATCAGATTCTCCTGAAATCAGGTACTGTCAATTACACTATTATTTAACAATATCGCTAACATCGAAATATATTTTTAAAAAAACCTCCAAGGACCACACATTTCTGCTACATACTTCAACTTAACTTCCATTTATTGTGACCTTAACTGCTTCCTAATGTTTATAGAAAACAATAACTTGACATTGTAATCAGCTAGTCATTCAGCTTGAGAATGATCCAAGGAGAGATCGAAATATCGCAAATGTGAGGCGATTGAATTTACCTTAAAAGCCACAACTAATCAAGAATAAAAAGTCTTGAAAAAGGAAAAAGTTTTTGAAAAAAAAAAACTTTTCTGATACAGGGTTTTTTTTTCTGCAAACTTGTTTTTTTTTTTACCAAACTCTTGGCGAACTCCGAATGAAAGCTTATTTAATCTTTACGCATATATTCTCCTATATTTATAACACTTGCATTTATTGGCCTATAATTTAATATTTTACTAATACATAATTTCTTCATTTTGCGTCAATAGGTGTAATCCCAACTGACACAAAATGAAGAAATTATGTATTAACCCCCCCCCCCCCCCCCCGTGGTGTTTTTTCTGGATCCGCCTCTGCAAAAACGCAACACTAGGCATAAATGAAATGGGTTAACGGGATCGTCACGGGCAAGCGCAATGGATAAAAGCCGTTCTCACCCGACTTGACAGTGTTTCGTACCGTCCTTCAAACGGATCCAATCCGCGCAGGGATCGTTTGCGAACCGTTTAATGTACGTAAAACGATCTTCTGACAATTGCAAGTACTGGTTTGTATGACATGTGCAGTTATGTCAATCGTCACACATGTCAACAGGAAGGTTCCCTAACTCTTAGGTTCCCTTGAATGTTTTTAAAACGATGCGAAACCCGTTCCAACCTGACATGATTATAGTATAGTATAATTGTTAGCGCATGCATATAAAATCTGTCCTAAACGATTCCCGAATAATCCGTGTGACGATACAAATAGTGGGGTTGGAACAAATATCCAATACAACACAAACTAGCCGCTTACGATCTTGATACACCGACTCAATACCACACCTCTGACTCCTGACAACTACCAAACAGAACTGAACACAATACACGACACTATTATTATTATCGACTCACAAACTTTTTCAACAAATACGAAATTAAGACAGCTTTCAGAACAACAAACAACATAGGCAACCGACTAACAATAACATATATGGCATTACGCAATTTACAAACTAGATACAAAAAACACTTACCATCTTACATATACAATAGAACAGACTCTAACATCGCTAACCACCTACGCAAACACGGACACAAACCGACTACAATTGACCAATCAATGACATTATGGCACAAAGAACAGAAAGGACCAAGACTCGACATAATTAAAAAACTTGAAATTTACAAATATAGAACGACCAAAAAGATCTTAATAAACGAACAATTTCTAACAAACTCCGACGTAACATTTTCAGCACTTAAACCACCAACAAACATGCGTAAACGAGACGACGCGTCTCTTCAACGCACACGCAAAGTAAAAGACCTAGACTAGACTAAACTTTCCGATCAACCCTTTTTCATCAATCTCTCAACTTTTTTTCTCTTATTCTTCTTCACGCATTCTTCCCTCCTAAAAATCACATTTTTCCTTTCTTTTATTTCTTCTTTCTTTTCATTTCATTCTTTTTCTTCTTCTTTTCTTTTCTATTCTTTACGTGAGGGTATCCTCATATCCTCATATCCTCATTCGATAACTTACGAACTTGCGGTAGTAACTTACAATTTTTGGAAATGTTAAATTAAACCAATCCAATTAAAATTCATTTTACTCATATAAAGTTATTGATCTTATTTTTAAAATATTTAAAATAAAATAAATGAGATTGTTTCGAAGAAGTGGTGTCTAAAAGTACAGTCGATTAAGTTATTACCATCATTATTTATTTTAATAATAATTAGAAAAATTGCATACTGATAAGATATCATAACATTTGCTTTTAACCTTCCACATAAATTTTTGAAAACTAATTAATTAAATATAAAAGTGTTGAAATTTGTTTATGCATCAATCTAAGTCGAAGCACAACTAAAATTTCTAGGGGTACATCTTAAATGCTAATTAATACGAGAGAGAGGTTAAAGGAGACGGATTGTACTGTTATAAGAGCGTTTGATAGTAGGTGAGTGCTGGCTCGAGTACTTTACCTAGTCGTGGAAGCTGCTTTGTCAACTAATTACTAAATGTAGGCCTGTATTTGCACGAGTCAAGTGGACCAGGCAATTTAGTAATCAAAGCATGAACCTCTGTTTCATCCAATCTCTTTGCTCTTTTAGTACTCTTCTAGTATCGTTTGTTTACACAAGACAAGTATCTAGCTTACTGTGCTTATTCTGTTAAGTAGTTTGTTTCGTATAATTTTCCTCGAAGAAGAATAACTCGTTGGTATTTCGTTTAAAAATTATTCTATGAGGTATAGTTGATGTATATATAGTTCAACTTGATTGAAACAATAATTCCTATCTTAACAAACAGGGATATCTCCCCAAAAATCTACCTCGATATTGTAAACTATCCATCGGTTAAAAAACCCTATCTGTAACAACAGTTTTTAATTTACAAGAGTTCCATTATTACTATACTATGCTCATGGCAACGGGCTTAACTTTATATTTAGGGAAAAAATCAAAATTAAGTTAATTAATTTAGATATCTATTTAGAAAAGTTATTATATCTATTTGAAGATCAACAAAATCATAACAAACAATTATTTTAATAATAATAATTTGAAAAATCTAAATTTGGTTGCCTTAGCATAGCAATAACAAATAATTTCAAACTGAGTCGTCACCGTTGTCGGGATACTACTCGATTATATAAATGATCATTATTGTTGTTTCTCTTTTATATTTTGATTTCCAAGTCCAAGTGTATCAAAATGGAAAACAATAAACACTTATTGTTCATTAGTGTAGTAGTTTTTGTTTAATATTGAATAAGAAGTAGAATAGAAGAAGTGAAAAAGACATCACAAGATTTGCTATGTAACAGGGGTGTAGGGCATATATATATATATATATATATATATATATATATATATATATATATATATATATATATATATATATTATATATATAGATATATATATATTTATATATATATATATATATATTTCTGTGTGTGTTATTGTACACTAGTATTTCCCATCCCTTAACTAAACAAGGGGGGTTTTGTACAGGAAATTCATTTAATGTAAAGAAATAGGGTCAACTTTTCACTCCAGCATCCAAGTCGCAAAACTTTTTTGTGAGAGGCCAAGTCTTTTCTTGGAATTGTTCAAAAAGAGATATTTTATATATATATATATATATATATATATATATATATATATATATATATATATATATATATATATATATATATATATATATATATATATATATATATATATATATTAGAGAAGCAATTAATGATAATAAAAGAGGGTAAAAGCAAGATAAAGAAAGCGAAGGCAAATAAATGAACAATTGGAAAAAATTTTTATAAGGTACCTACCCAATTAATGGTTTTTGATAACTATCCTTATTCATTTCATTACACTTGAAAGTAAAAACTGATTAAAACTATTTAACAGATGATGTTCTAGGGTTTTTTTTTTTGTTCCTTCTAAAAGACTAGGGAGATATTAAGTGGTGGGTCAACAAGTGGTTGCGAAGGGGGAGGGTGAGGAAAAAAAAAAAGAATAAATTATAAACTTTGATTAAAGAAAAGATAAGAAAGTAACACTTAATAATAATAAATAATTAATAAAAAAATATCTTTTTTTATGTATTCACCCAATAATTGCTACCATTTATCTATCAATCCTTTCCGATTTTCTTTATAACACACTAAACTGTGTCATAGATATTCCGGTTATATTAGCAGGAACCTATAGCTGGAAGCTGGAATAATAGTTGGAGTTTCTCAAGATATGAGTCGTTATATGGTACGAAACGTGGATATTTGTTACAATCATATTCGGTTTAACTTAAGTAGTTAGTTGATCTGTTTGGTAAAGTTCTGTTTCTGTCCCTTCAGTTATAATGCAATGTATTCATCGGGACTAAAGGAGTGAGCTACATAAACATATTATTCGTAGATATTAAACGAATTCATTTGACCAAATGGGTCTGCATTATTTTTTTTTTTATTGTGACTGTTAACTGTCGTTAAGCAGACTATGTTCATTGGTTTTACTACCCAATGAACATAGTCTGCGTTGAACATTTAAATATTATTGGAAATATGTTCCATACATATCCAGTGAAACCAATTTAAATCGTAATGAATTCAAAAAGGTATTGATGGAACCTAATTTAGTTAGGAAAGTGATTTAATTTAGTCGCTCCATTACAAGGTTATGAGAGTTCCTTTCTTTAATCATGAGTAAACGATATATCTTATCTGTTTGTTCACATAAAATTGATAATAAGTTTACAGTGAGTAGTCTAAAAACACAAGTTTGACAGTTCAAATCAAATAATATAATAAGTTACATTGGAAGGTCATACTTCTTAGAAAATAATTTACTGGCCTGTTCACGTTCACATAATCAGACAAATTTAATTATTGAATGGTTTTTAAAAACACCAAAAATAAAACTATACTTATAATTAAATATATGAACTAAGGTGATCTTTAGAAGCTGAAATCCACTAACAATAGTTTGGTTTCCATTTCCAAAATGTGTGATTTTTATCCAACCTAAGTTTTCCACTTATATATTGAAAATAAATGTTCTTTTCACCAAGAAAAGAACTGACTACAACACCCTAGAGAACTCTAAAACTTTAAATCATCTGCTCACTGCTCTATTACATTACATGCTTTATTTTATAAATTGAATTCCTTCTTGTATTTTATTATTAGTAGTATTTTATTCTGTTTTACCTCTAATAATAAATCAACGGTTGAGTTTTTTTAATAATTGTTCTCGATTCTAAATGAAGGTTTCATAGTTTCATAGCTTTCATAGTTTTCACCTTGCTCGATTTCTAACCTGGCTAGGTACCTAAACTATAATTACCTAGTCTAGGTGTTCAAATATCCGTTAAATAGAAGATAATAATAAATAAAGGTAGTTAAAGACACACACACACATATATATATATATATACATATATATATACTTCCTCATACTTTCCTCTGCGCGAAACGTTAGATAATCCCAGTATTTAGCGTGAAATGTATTCTCAAACCACATATATATATATATATATATATATATATATATATATATATATATATGTGGTTTGAGAATACATTTCACGCTAAATACTGGGATTATCTAACGTTTCGCGCAGAGGAAAGTTTATATCTGGCTTAGCTTAACTGGAAGAGCGTTATACTGGAAATATGAAGGTCCGTGGTTCAAATCCCGGAGCCAGTGCAAATTTTTCTCTGTTTCTGTCTCCCGTAGTTTAAATTGTTTGAATTATATATATATATATATATATATATATATATATATATATATATATATATATATATATATATATATATATATATATAAGGGTGGTTTAAATTTGGGTCATGTTCTCAGATCGCTCTTCTCCTATAATTGGGTTCTTGATACTGAACCCTGGGACCTGAACTACCCGACTACTTTGTGTTAGTGAGAGACACATAGGGACTGTTCGAACATCACGTCCAACGTTAAGTCACAAAGATGTTGGCTCGGCATTACGCCATGTCCTGCATCGTTTCGTCGAGTCCGACTCTTCAGGGGCCTGACGATGCCCACCCAATTCTGGACCTATACCAAATCAAGTGAACTTCTCGATTTGGTTAGAGGTGGTCTGATGTTGGAACAGTTCCTATGTGTCACGCTTGCGCAGTACATTTCTGATATATATATATATATATATATATATATATATATATATATATATATATATATATATATATATATATATATATATATATATATATATATATATATATATATATATATATATATATATAGTAGTTAATAAAGGGGGGTTGAAGACATATCTGGAGTGGAGTCCAGCGGTAGTCGGGTAGTTCAGGTCCCAAATTTAGAAGGTTCTGTCGTCCTCCAATCTTCATCCGGTTTCCGACGGTCTATATCCTCACCAATCCACCTATCCGGTCACACCTACAGCCGTAAGTATCCCCAGTTTTCGGTAGCCGCTATACCAAATTTGTCCCACGGGCCTACCGAACGTGGAAGGACTGGCAAATGTCTTTTTACGAACCGAACTCGCTCGTACACTGTACACTTCACCCACATAAAATCAGGTCAACGTACTACGAGCTCACGGAGCATGGACACGCCGAAGCGTTACTGGATATGCAATGTCCCACGGTTCGTTCGGTTCCGAGTTTTCTGACGCACGGTCGAACTTGAATAGATCGGAGATGTTGCTTGGGCGACTAGAACCTCACTGAGTTGAACCAGTAGCCGACGGATGAGACCTATTGTTTATTAAAAAGGAGCAAAGGGCGATACAATTTACCTCAGATTTCGCTCCAGCTTCGATTGGACTAACAACAGATAAAAAGAAAATTTTACTTTTAGCTAAAACTATTATTTTTTTGTATAATTAAAATAATACAAAAAACTAAATGATAATTCGCGTAATAATTTATGTATAATCTTGTTTCCTTAATTAAAATTACTTCTAAGCTATAAATTAATTTCACCCAAATTAAATTACTTTATTAATAAATAATGCTTTCTACTTGATATTTTTTATTACAAGAAATTTCTTTTTATTAATTAATTCTCATTTTTAGAATGCAAATCATTACAAATAATTCCTTGAATTCAAACATTTCGTGTTTCATAATTTGTTTGTTTAATAATGTAAACATAATTTGACCTTTTATGTTTTAAAAAAGGATTAATTAAAATCTTATTAATTTAAAATTTAACATTTATTGAGAAAAAACAATAAGGTCAAAATATTGAATAAATAAAACCTCGTTTAGAGACAAAATTTAAAAGCATCGATAATACTTACGGTTTTGTAAAGGACAGTGCTTTTTAGGGTTTCGAGGTCATCCTAGAAATCTTGGTTCATATTCCCTGACCAATTGTAGCTAAAGATTTTAAATTTTGTAAACCAGTACAACTTTTTTAACCAAAACCGGAAAAATGTTGCGAACTTGGTACTCTTTTAGTTTGGTTCCCCCAATAGAGGAGTACCCGTTTATTTTTATTTAAATCCATGTTGAAATGGTATTTTATATAAATAAAAAAAATGAACAATCTTAATAGGGAAGCAGTGGGGTTTTTGTGTGGGGTTGAGAGAGGGGGGAAAAAAGAAAAGAAAAAATGTACCTAACTAAAAGAGGCGTATAGGGGCTAGGGGTGTCCTTACGAAAAAGGAATAGTCTAGTAGGGAGGTGCCAATATAATTTATTTAATTAAATTAATTTAGGACAGGAATTATGATGGGAAAGTGTGAAGCACCTCTCTAATGTTATAGACAAAGGAAGTTTTTTTTTTCTTAATTGAATGACCTGTTATATGTCAAAAGAGTTAATTTCAATTACATTTAATTTCGATAACAGAAAAATATGATTGGTCTAAAGTGAAATTTAATAAGTCGAGTTTTAGAGGAATTGAAAGGTATAAATTTCCGAAGAGTAATTCTGTGTAATGGACATTTAGATGAGAGGAAGTTTTTCCAAGGGTTGTAAGGCAAGTTACTTAAAATGTGAATTTTTATTATTAAAAAATGTTGTATGAGATATTTTATTCTTTAAAATTTGAACATAATAAAATGAATGAAAATAACCAAGTGTCGCTCACTCTTTTCTTCCAACATCGCAGATTTGCTGTGGAAGAGAGTTAGTTTACCCAAGAAGGCTTTATTATTTATGACAAGGAATCACCGCAAGGAATAGAAATGATAATTAGAAACAATGTTTTGTAAAAGTATGTAAAATCCACTCATTATATATATATTATTAATTACTGACCCATTTCATTAAAAATTTGAGATGACCTGGGTGTTTAAATTAGTTGGACATAGTAACTGTACAACTAGGCATTCAGTACTTTCCCACTCAGGTCTTCTTAAATTTGCAACGAAATAGGGGGGTACCAAACTAAAAGAGGGCCAGTTAACTTTACCTCTCAACAAATGTGCGATCAGCTAGCAACGGCGAACTAATCACGAAAATGTTATAATTTTATTTAACAAATTATAAACTTTATTTTGTTATTTTTTATGGGGTATCATTTTAAAGGTAATTAAAAGTAGATCACAAATTTATAACGTGTTTTCAAAGTAACGACCATTATACTCTTAAAATAGGACCTAGGACCCAAAAAATCCCCTCCCCCACACCACTAATCGAATTTGTTTCAAATTATATAAAATTAGGGTGCAATTAAATATTGTGACCCAATTTTTTTTTTTTTTTTTTTTTTTTGTGTATCAAGTTTTAAGGACCCAAGGAAGATATATAAAGAGTTTTAAGGATATTGTAACATTCCTAATTCGGGAAACAATTGGATACCCTAGCCGGTTTGATAATATCCCCCGTTCTAGCTTAGTGGAGACGGGCGTGGGCCAAAAAAAAAAAAAAAATGGTCCGCTCAGAAAAAAATTGCATAGAGGGCGCCACGTTATTTTTTCTAGAATTAAAAATGATAATAATAAAGGATTGGGTGAAGCTTAGGGACCTGATAGAACTTATGTTGGGGAGAAGAACGACTAACATAAAAAATAACGAAAAAATGAGTGGTATTAAAAATTTGACTCAAGAAAAAGTTCTCTTGGTTTCTTATCTTGTAGACTAAAATAATAATTTCAAAAAGGTCATGTCAAGTATTTTACATTAGTAGGAATGACAAAATATTTTATTTCCATTAACAAACTTGGCTACGAAAATACAAAATACCTCTAATTTGGATTAATCCGATACAAAAAAAAAAAAAAAAAAAAAAAAAAAAAAAAAATATATATATATATATATATATATATATATATATATATATATATATATATATATATATATATATATATATATAATGGTCGTTATAAGTGCTGTCTGAATTAGCAAGTCTGGGGTACGTTGACGACTGGAACCACCATCCGTCTTCGGAGGCTTATTCCGCCGGAGCGTGTAATAGTAATAACTGCATAAATTGGTTAAATTCAGTTGCAAGCCACACGACTAACGGCTACCAGACCCTCACACACTCAGCTCGTCACACTCCACTCGACTCGTTGCTCACTCACGACTGCCGTCTCATTTCTCTAAGATTCTAACACATTTTTGGAACGAAGTTCCTTATGGCACGTTACACCGTGTGGAGCCTGGGAGGGAATCCGGAAAAAACTACCGTTACAAAACCGATCGTCACGAAATCGACCGATGACGATAACTTGAGTAAAAGATGACTGAGTGAGTTGAAATTTTGTACACATGTTCATTTTACTTCATAGACATCGTCTAAAGTACAATTGAAACAGGCATGTACAATTTTAACCTGACATAAGCAGACGTTTTTCAGAAAGGCCGGGTAGGTTGAGAACTGTCCTATTTCCTACCTACTACAACCATACTCTTTAACTATAAACTCATCATGATTAACTTTTTTCTTAATATTCAATACATATTTTTTTCCAATAATGGTTTTTTTTTCTTAATTTTGCCTTAACTCCGCTAAGTACAAACAGTTTTGTCTTTTGTAACTCCGCCATGTATAAGTAGTTAGCAACATATACATAGCAGTGTGATTTTATAATTTATATGTAATATACAGCTGAAGGAACTTCGTTCCCACCGGGTGTCTCACGACACCACACGTATTTTTTAAATTTTTGTTTCATTATAGTTTCAAGCGTGGTTTGCCTGGTAAGTTTCTTTTTTAGTAATACATAGAGCCTATCTTAAGGCATTAAGAAAATTTACTTGAATTTTAAACGAACCTCATAATTGAAACATTGGTGTTCCCAACCGATATTTATGTAATACATATAATATTTATCTTAGAGCAAAGGTAACTCGATATTTATCTTGGTATTGAAACATTAGTATTTTTTGTCAAGCCAATGTGTAAAGTACCTACGTACAAGTGCTTAAAGAAAATGCGATTAGATTATGAAGTATAGCTCTGAAACTTTTAATATCTCAAGGTTTGACAAAGCACTGGAATTCAAATTTAGTATTTACCTCGTACTAAGTTTAATAAAGTTTTATTTGCGTGAGATCTAGATACGTATAATTTGGAGAAACTGTCGTATATCATAAACTTATGATGTATAAGTCAAATACTGGTTTGATATATAGTTCGGAGATTAATTTGGGTAATGCGGAGGCATTACTAACACCTGACGCCCCTTAGTTAAAACATATTTAGTCTCTAACCTCTAACAAGAGCCTTTATCCAATAATTATTACGATTAAGATTAAAGTCAAACAACAAGAGCGATTAAGTGCGTCGAGGAACGGAAACAGAGTTGAGATGAAACGAGCTGTTCAAACAAACTAATAGCAATGCACAAATCTCGTGTTGCTTAATTAATCTAAGGGGCTAAATACCCGCTTCAATGCTCAATATCAAAGTGATTCCGACTTGGAAATCAAGCCTGTACCTTTGACGCAACGAGCGAGCTTGGGGTCGAACTAGAGAATTTACCGCAATATAATCCTAACTATAACTATGAATAATATTAAAACATAATTCCAACAAGTAGGACATTTTGTCCTTTTCTTCGAGCTAATTATACGAAACTAACTACTTAACAGAGTAAGTGAAGTAAGCTAAATACTTGATAACAATACTACCAGAGGACTAAAATAGTGAAGAGATTAGATGAACAGAGGTTCCATGCTTTGATTACTACCTTCCAGGTCCACTTGACCTACATAAACACATACTTACATTTAGTAATTAGTTGACAAAGCAGCTTCCAAGAATAAGTGAAGTACTCGAGCCGGCACTATGACACGCACTTCAAAAAGCACAATCTTTCTCTCTATCTCGGCCACTTAATACTCTCATAATAGCGTAAAATACATCTACTAAAAATTTATAATCGAGGTATCACTCTAAAACTTATGTAAATAAAATTTAATTAAATATTTTTTAGAAAAAAATTATTTTAGTTTAAAAGGAATGGTTTAAGTATAGACTTTGCTTACTATGTTTCAAAGGTTATCGGATTCGTCCTGTTTCGACAGAGGTTCTACTTAAAAAGTTAATTAAAAAAATGATAATGTCTAACGTCTTAACACATTAGATATAATCCATATTATTATTTAGGGAATTTTATTATTAAAGGCATCGGCTCTGTTACTATGATGTATGTGCTGTAAATATTTAGTCATAACCTTTTTATAAACAGGTTTTTGTGGAAATACGGATAATATTTTATTCGGATGTGATCTCAAGACAAGAATTATGGATGAAAACAGAGGGAAATGCTGTTGACATGAAATTAGGCAAACGAAAGTGGAAATGGTTTGGCCATATTCTTAGCAAAGATGCTAGAGCTTTAAAGAAATAGGTCTAGATTGGCATCCACAGGTAAAACGAGTAAGAGGTCTGTCTAGGAAGACCTGGAGAAGGACAGAAGAGAAAACCAGAGTGGAAGGCAAATCGTCGGTTTAGCTGAAGGTGATGTCCTAAAATAGTGTCACATATTGCTGTGATGATAGTGCCCTACACACTGCCAGGAATAGCAGGAATCAAATCAAATCTGTTAGTAGGTGTATCATATCATAGGTTTAAACCACAATTAGACCACAAAGTTTTTATAATTTTGTTTGGTGAAAAGTTTCACCTTTTATTTCATCCATGAATGAAACTTAAGGTGGCAATAGAGACTTCAGTTGCTTTCGTTTGATACCTCCCTCGAAAATTAAAATAAATAAAAAATTTTGAGCTTACCACATTTGTGTGAATTGCGCATGCTCATATTAAATTTTTAACTTCTCTATCTCTATACATATTTTTTATATGTGTGGGTCAAAAAGTTGCGTCAGTGCTATTTCAACTCTCTAGCTTGAACGGTTCGGGAAAAATGAACTGAAGTGTGACGTTCATATAGACCACAAAAAATGGTTTCGAGGATGACCTACGAAACTCTAAATACAACAATCAGTAAGATTCATATAAAATTATTTAAAAAAAACAAAACATAAAATTGTAATTGTTTAGCAGAGGTTGAAATATGGCAAAATTTAGCCTTTTATTTCCTTAATAGACCCAACTACAAATGAATTGAATACGACAAGGAACAATTTTCTAATTTCATCGAATAAAATACATAAGAAATAGAAATGAAATAAAAAAATACTGATGTTAACCTATAGAATACATGCTCGGGTATATATCTATATCCCAACAATAAACTCAATCGTATTTAAATGTATTAGAAGAAAGGAACAAAATGCCTTTTTGTGATATTTTCAATACCATGTAACATTCCCGTAACCCCCTCCCACCCTCCCACCCCCGATTTTCCGGATGACTTGTTTCTTTTCAGACTAAAGGCGGAAAATATTTCATTTATCATTCTCCTTTCGGATTTCTTCTATAAGTATTTACGAATCAATTGATAGATAAATATGTATACAATAAAAAAATAAAACGTTACAATGAAATATAAATATAGTGAAGATTAAGAGTTTATTCCTGTATTTAGATTTATATGTATATACATATATATGAAGAGTGTGTCCCAATACGTGTAATGAAAAAAAAAAAAAAAAAAAAAAATACGTTTGGTGTCGTGGGACACCCGGTAGGACGAAGTTCCTTACGCTTTATATTAAATATAAATTATATAATTACAGTGCTAAGTATATGATACTGCTAACTACATATACATGGCGGAGTTAGAATAAGAGACAAAATTAAAAGTAACTATTTGTACTAGCGGAGTTAAGGCAAAATTAAAAGAAAAACTTTTCATTATCTTTAAAAGGAGTTTCTTACAATAAATGATGTATTGTAAATTGAGAAAAAAAAATAATTTTGATTAGTTTATAGTTAAAGCATATGGTTGTAGAGAAGAAAATAACCCCAGAAAATAAGTCCCATTAGACCTCTGTCGGCGAATCTCCAATTAAAATATTAAAATATAAAATATAAATCACCAACACTAAATACATTCTGCTTGTATCAGGTTGAAATTATACATGCCTGTTTCAATTGTACTTTAGACGATGTGTATGAGGTTTTATTGAAATCGTTACGTTAGAACGTAAGATATCGGTAAAAACGTTGTTTTCTTTATTTAAAACGTTTAGGTCCGCTTTAATAAATTTAGATATCTTTATCACTTTATAGCAGTGTCGGTGTTCGTTTTACTAAAAAAAAATATTAAAAAAAGTTGTTTGTCTCATTAAATAGATGATGTTAGAATTTTTTCCCGTCCAAAATATCCGAATTTTAAATTTGAAGCTTACGTTTACACGAGCGTTGCGCGTGAACGCTTGGGCGGATAACGTTGTCCAACGAACTCAGACTAGGTATTGGTAAAAAAATGAACATGTGTACGAAATTTCAACTAACTCGGTGATCTTTTTCTCAAGTTATTGTCATCGGTAGATTTCGTGACGGTGATTTTGTGACGGTGATTTTGGTCGTTTTTTTCGGATTTACTCCCGGGCTCCAGAACGTGCCATAAGGAACTTCGTTCCAAAAATAAAAAAAAATAATGGCACGAAAATTAAAATTTGAGATTGTGATGAATTTACACGTTTTGAGGTCCCGTAAGTCCAAAAAAGTGGTTTTAAAAAATGTCTTCGTGTCATCTGTCTGTCGTCAGTGCAGACGCCTGGAGTCTTAACTACTGGGCTGATTTTGACGATATCTTTGGCATACTTGTTAGATATCTTATTAATTTTCTTATTAATTTAGATAAGTTATTATTATATCTATTTTAAGACCAACCATTCAAAGCAAACATTTATTTTTATTGGAATAAATGTGATTCGTCGACGTCATCGGGACACTACTCGACATTTTTTATTTTATCTCAAAATATTTACCCTTATCTCTACTACTATAAAATTTATTTATTTAAATTGAAAATCAACAAAAGATATTTTAGTAAAAAGAGAAAACGTTAAATATTTGATATATTAATATTCAAATGAGAGATATGGATTGCTAGTATGCAAATTGCCAAATATATATATATGTATATATATATATATATATATATATATATATATATATATATATATATATATATATATATATATATATATATATATGCATATATCTTAAAATCATTATTTAATTCTGTTCAATTTGCTTTCTATGGCCACAGTGATTACATTTATTATATATGAATTTGTATTCCCTTCCTGAATTATACGTATATGTATTTGATCATCAATAAACCAATAGCACCGGTTCATAATCAATGTTTATGATATTCATTTGTGTATAAAAATATTTTTCATGTTTTTATATTTTTCTCACCACCGGTTTGAAAATTAATGTTTGATACCAATATATAGAAATTTGGAGAAGGATTGTCTAGAAATAACTTGGATAAATCCCTAGGGATCGACCCCTTTCGGCTGGAAACTTTTTGACCTTTTTTCTATCAAAAGGGACAATATTGGAAAAAGTCGAAGATGCTCTTGGTTCAAGATGGAGAAATAAAGGACGCAGGAGGGGAACATATTACTGAATAACTTTCTCTGTGTATAATGATCTAAGGGTGCTTTATGTTTACCCTAGAATGCCATCGGTGCCTCTTTACTTCATTATGATATAAAAAAAAAATAATAAGTAAATTTTCTTAAGAATAAAATAATAGTGAATATAGATGAAATGTGATATTTGAAGAAACAATATTGTCAACAGCCACATTTATAAAGGAATATAAAAAAATAATATTATATATATATATATATATATATATATATATATATATATATATATATATATATATATATATATATATATATATATATATATATATATATATATATATATATATATGTATATATTGTAGATTTGGGCGCTTCGGCTCTAAACTGATCGCGAAAATCCTCCAATTCGATGAAAATGGAAAAGGATTATGTCCAGCAGAGGTATAAAAATTAATAATTATAAAAGTAATAATAAAGAACACAAAGAGAGCCCCAAGTACCTTGGATTAAAAAAGGGGGATATATTAACAAATTAACGAGTAATAAATATAACATATAATATTGGCCTGGTGCGATGAAGAGTTCGAGTCTGCAAACTGGATGAGGCGTTCAGATGGATACAGACACTGGAGACGAATATAATATGTCCGGGCGGACATTCAAGGAAGAACTGGAAATATGCAGTGGCTTGCGAACTGGATTGGTATACAAGTGTCCGGGCGGACTAAGAAGGAAGGACTTTAACTGAGGTAGAAGAAAATAATTTATCCGGGTAGACCTATCACTTCCGCATACTCACTTTCAATACATGTGACTGACAAAAAGGATGTGAACTGCATTGGCCAGGTTATATATAAAATAAAAAACTAAACAAAGATTAGTTAGAAATAAGAAGGTTCTAAACAAAGATTAGCTTACAAAATGGGACACACTCAGCTGTGCCCCGAAACAAATAAAAATATTTAATATAAAATAAAAAAAAACACCTTTCTTTTAATATGTTAATAATATATACAATATTATATAATAATAATAAATAATATTTACATATAAATAAATAAAATAAACTGTGGCTTTAACGTGTATATATATATTTATATATATATATTTGGGTATATATATGGGTTTTTAAGAATGTTGTGAGAGGTGTGAGTTGGTTTTTGTTTTGTGACCAAACCCTGGGTTTTTTTCAGTGTTTTAATATATATATATATATATATATATATATATATATATATATATATATATATATATATATATATATATATATATATATATATATAAAACAAGACTCCTTCCTCAACTCAACTCAGGGAGACGGTCAGGTGCTATAAAAACTCCACATTCACATCAAGCCAACGTTTCGGCAACTGTTACCCGAACAGTTGCCGTTCGGTGCAGTTGAATAAGGTTTTATTACCTTGATCGTAGTCTGCTTGTTTATGCTCACATATTTTTTATGTATGTTACAGTTTGCCCTGATGAAGGCAACATTAAACAGTTGCCGAAACGTTGGTTTGATGTGAATGTGGAGTTTTTATTGCACCTTACTTAATTCTTTTTTATCAAGGATAAACCTGGCTCTGTGAGTTTTGAAACGTTAGGAAAAATTAAGTATTACTCATTATTTTATGCGAAAATTATGTTTTTATTTTAATGTAAAAATGAAAAAAAAAAAAAAAAAAAAAAAAAAGTAATAAAAAAAAATTATGAAATGTTTTTATTTAAATGTAAAAATGAACAAAAATATTAAAATTTGTAATAAAAAGAATTATGAAACGCGCATGCCATCTACGAAAAACATCACTTTCTACGAATCTAACCAGAGATAAATTATATACCTAACAATCGTAGATAGAAGTAATATTTGAAAATTCGTGAAACAAAGAAGCTATATTGTATGTTTTCGTTTTCCAACTGATACGAGATTACAAGATTGAGTTACGTTAACTGATAACATCACAGTGTTGACAACCTTACTACTTTAAACTTCTCAATAATAAAACTGAGTACTGATTTAATTTTGTTATTATTGAAAATTATAATGAACACACGATTTCAGTAATATTTATTCACTGTGATTCATTTGGCTTATGTTCGCATACAAGTTGGTTCTTTGCAGGTAAAAAAGAACTAAGTAGCGACACTTAGTGCATTTGGATCAAACCTTTAAATCCAAAGGGCGTTACATACAACCACATAGGCCCTTCTGATTTGCACGCACATTCTGGTAAAAAAGGCTTAAGTGTAATTGGAGTCACTTAGGCCTTTTATATCAATGTTGAACAGCAAATGTGAGTGGTGCCCTTCAGATCAGGTTGTTTTTATAGTTATAGACTCGTCTGAGACTTAAGCCGTTTGTACCAATGGAAAGAGCAGGATTTTTTGGTCAAGATGACGTAAAAACCTCATTGTCGTAAAAATGACGACTTAAGCCCTTTTTGCCAAACACCAGTGAATTATTGTAATAATACTAAGGTAATAATTATTGTTCTTATAAGATTTCTCAAACTCACACATATAGGTGAAAATAAAAGATTTTTAAACAAATGCTTCTCCGAATTTAAAAAGACAGCAAGTCCTGCAAATGCGTCTATGGATATAAGGCCATATTATCATATAGCAATTCAGGGTTTTCCTCAATTCAATAAGACGGTAAGGAGAACGAAGCATTGACCTGTAAAATCAATATGAAGACAGGACTTACTGCTCACAAGGGTATAGCAATTCGTTTTACACAGAGTGTGAGCCCATATCTCCGGCCCAGAAAATAAGTTTTGACGAGAGATGGCAACTGAAGTTTATATGCTATTTTTTTCTATAGGAGTTACGTACAAAGGGCCACACACTAACAACACTTATAACAATACTCTACCTTAAATAATAAATAAATAATAAATCAACTATTTTAATAACTGAAATCTTTCAATTTATTTTAAAATTAATTTTAAACATAAATAGTCGTTAATATAATACTTCAGGCCTGTGTAATAGAATTTTAATTATATGATTATCAAATTAATAATAATTACAAATATTAAACTAATCGCTGATGGTGTCGACGTCTCGGTGTCAACCGCAAGTCTTCTTCAGTGAATTCTCTTCAGATGACGTACTAACATTTCAACAGTTAATGAAAGTAAATACTTATTGTTTAATTTAATAATTAATATATTTCGTATTTTATGAAATACTGAGTGATACTCATTACACTACGACCAGCGTGTCTTCACTGGTTGTCTTGGGGACTAAGGAAGCGTCCCCTCTCCCACAACCTTCTTATCTTTATAATAATAACAACATTCTGTTACACACTATTAAGAATAACTTCTTAAAGAATAACTTCGGAAAGATGCATCTGAATATAAATTTAAAATTTTGGCATTTTCTTATCCTTATCAATAACAATATTCTGGGTGAGTCAAAAATTGGGGATACACCAATTACAAGCTCTGCAACACTGTTGACCTACGCTAGAGAAAACCCTTCTCTCAGCATTTTAGCTGACGCATAAAATACAGCAGTTGGTGTCATCCTCCAGCAAAAAGGAAATAAAGGATGGGATCCTTTAGGTTTTTTTAGCCGAAAATTAACGCCTACCGATAGCCCTTTCGATATCCAGCGTTCGATAACTTTAGCTTCTGGCAATCTATTAAGCCATCAAACATTTCAGATACATGGTTGAAGGTCGAGAATTCTTTATAATGACTGGTCATAAACCACTAACAACAGCACTCTATAATAAGACGGAAAGATTGCCCAGACAAGCTAGACAACTGGATTACATATCGCAGTTCACATCGGATATACGATACGACATTACTGGAAGTGAAAATGTGGTAGTGGATGCATTTTCCAAAATCGAAGCATTCGATTTTACTCCTGAATGGGAACTATTAATAAAACTTCAAGAAAAAGATGAAGAGCTGAAACGCAGAGGTTAGCCAACCGAAAAGAAAATTCTGCAATTAAGCTCGTAAAAGTAAAGATTCCTGCTATGGCTTATGAAATTTGGTGCGAGTTGACAGGAACAAACCTGCCTTACATACAAAAAGATAAGCGAAAAACGAGCCTGCCCCGGGCGCCGGGTTAGAGCCCGCGCCGAGCGAGCATATTTTGTTTTGTACTCCAAAAAATGAAGTGCAAGTGCTAAAATTGGCGCAAAACGCCCCCAGAATGGAAGCCAGACGAAATATTAAAAGTGTTCCCTATTTGATATCCATTTTTAATATTTTGAACGATTTGTCAAAGGGCGCCAGTTGAACAACAGAGATTTGCAAAGTGTGTAGCTTTTATTGCCGAAAATATGCTTGCCCCGGGCGCCGGAAAGCCTAGATCCGTCACTGAAAATGCCAGTGGCAGCCTCTGACAATAGGAATATGAATAAAAAAGAGATGGTAACAAAAATACTTTGAACTTTGTAATTTTGAAGAAATAAAAATTATATAAAGAGAAAATAGATTTTACAAAAAAAAATAAAGATTAAAATGTTGTTAATATTAAAAGTATGGTTAGTAAGAATAAAAAAATAAAAGGTTACGTAGAAAGTAATTAAAGGGGTGTGTAGAGTTGGTGGAAGTCCGTCAGCAGTGGATTGAGTCGTAGAGAAGATAAGATAAAACCCGACGCACTCGATAGTAGGAAGTGACAGGATAACAGGAAACTAGCCTACACTAAAACAGCAGTGGCGCACCAGGTCAGTCAGTAGGACTTTACTCCTGACTTTGACACTGAACCGCACGGAGAGACACAACTAAGGCACAGAGAGATGTTAATCCGTCTGTAGTCTGTGGGTCAAAAGAGACTGAATGTTGAATTCCCTTTAGCTGAAGGTATAGGAATAAAAAGAGGGTGGTGAATATAATTGAAAACGGAAGTGAACCAGTCGACAGTAGCAGAGAAGGTAGAGTTAATTGGATTATCAATACAAGGACTTTAAAAAATCAGGCTATAGATAATTAAATTATACATTTTAAGACAATAAACTAAAATGATTATACCAAAGAAAACTCAAATAAAAGTAAATAATTAAGTTAGTTCAAAGTAAAAAAATTAATAATGAAATACTAAGAAAATAAATTAAAAACTAAATGGCCGTAACAGAGTCAGAGAATGCTTCCAGGAACCTGGAGAATTATTCGTCCTCACATCCCCATCCGACCTATCCGAACAGACAAATTTTGTAGATAAATTACAACACTTTAGATCTCTCAAAATTCCCACCACAAGACCTGTTATAAATTAAAAAAAATACCAAATAACTTAAAATAGTGCACCCATGTTTTGTCTGAGTTGACAAATGCTAAGGTGGACTCCAACCACCTTATGAAGTTATTAAAAAATCTGAAAAGACATTTGTCACTAAACAAGCCGGCTTAAATAAAACTGTTTCCATAGACAGAGTTAAGCCTGCTAGTATTTTAAAACTTGACGAGATCGCTAGAACTCACAAGAGTGTTCGCTTCTCCAAGCTGGGGAGGGGGTCCTGTGGTGGCCTTGATCCACCAACTTAATTTTTTTTTATATTTAATATATTTTTAAGTAAATGGGTATTAAGAGTTTTAAGTCAAATGGGTATTGTTTGAATTTTCAAAAAAAAATCAAAAAAGTGTTTTTTTCAAATCTCAGAAATGAGCATAATTTTATATTCGCTATATTATATACATTATATTTAAGAACCGAGCCAACAGGGTGTTTTTGACTTACCCTGTATAGATAAAACCTTATTCGATTTAAACGCTTGGTTCACGATTTTTTAGAGACGGCTGCATCAATTGAAATTGAATTGATCATACTATTTCATCACCTTCTTTTAATGTCTCCACAAGAATTTCACAATTATCGACTAAAATTAAAATGTATTTTTAGACCCTATTTATAGGGTAATACTTATACTTAATAAGCGTGATTTTAAACCTTTTACAGACTAAAAGATTAAACATTGTTTGTTATTTATAGAGAGAAATATACACCTTTTGAAGCTTAAATCTCCGACAAACTTTCGTACAATGACATTAATTTTCCTATCTCTCAAAAGCTTATTCAATGATATGCTTTAGTGGAAAGCAACTAAATTCGTCTTTGCATAACAGAGAATCCTTTTAAACATATACGATGTCAATGAAATATTCATGATTTCGCTAATGGAGACTGCATTTTTTGCACGACTATATAAGACGTATTTGAATACGGCTTTTAAATCTAGTGGTTTAACAGTGTTAATATATTCATCATATAAATTACTGTTTTGAGTCTTATATATTATATGCTTAGAACCATAATAAATTACTTTCTAACAAAATAGCGTGCCACTAATATTCCTCTTAAAGAGTTAATCCTTACTTAAAATGTATGTCGGATACATTTCCAAGAATAAATTAGAAGCTATTAGATGCTTGTTTGTGACATTCAGATTGTAAAGTTTTCTTTCGTCGAGATAGCTATTTTACTTCATGTCAACATTCCAGACGTATATTTTGAACCATCATTAACTGTATATCTAGAGGCCAATCTTAAATTAATTCATAATTGGACTTTGGTTATATTGGCAGAACCAGATAGATATGTTTTTCAATAGTCCTTTCAGGACAAGAACATTCATCACAGATTCTCTGAAATCAGTATTTTTAGTACATTGTCTGTGACCTTATTTGTTGAGACCGGTTGTTTGTTGATTTCAAAATACATACTACTTGAAGTTTTCTTAAGCGTTACATCGATAAATATTATGTATGAAATGGTTATTTTTGTTACACTACTACAAAAATAACCACTACTACTTGGCTGCAAAATGGAATTTTGCTGACAAGTTTTTAAGTTTTAGATCCGAGCCGAAGGCGAGGATAGGCTGAACAAATTTACTGCATAGGCGAAGCCGAGGCAGGAAAATTTCATGATGACTGACGAGGCGAAGCCGAGGTACGAAAATGTTAATTACCTGCTAAGGTGTAACGAAGTTCGAGTCATCAAGAAAACAAAACAAAGGCAAAACGAATTCAGTGTTGCCACTTATTTGTATTAACAGCTGTACACTTTGATATTTTGCTGACACTTTATTATTTTGCTGCGTGATTTTTTGACATGTTACAAAAGAATCAAGAAAAATGACATTTTTGCAACAGTACAACAATGCTTAATTTTGCTGCCGAGAGTAGATAAAAGTAATTATTTATACTTAACTTCACTCAAGAGCGGGACATAGGGCATCAATTGAACGACGTTGACTCAAGTGCGATTTCATGTCATAACGGAACGGGGTTATAAACACTTAAAATAAAGATTCTACGTTTACTTTCTAAGATAAAGAGAAATTATTGTAATGGCGCAAAAATTCGATTATGAGGTTTTATAGGATTTAAAAGTTTTGAGCTCCCCTGAGTCTAAAAAAGTGGTTGGTGAAGACGAGCGAAGCCTAAACTACAGGGCCGATGTCGATTAAAGAATTCTATAATTTAGCCCATTTAAATACAAATCTAACGATATAAACCGTTTTCCTAGAAAAAATCTAGTTTCCGTGATTTTGATGAAAATAAATCTGATTTTGTTGCAAATCAAAAACGAAAAGTTTCTGGGATCTGGGACCGAGATTATATGAGAAAGTTAGTCTGAGTTGTCTCGGACCGATTTTTTCTAGTATGAAGAAGTTGGACTTATCCATTTAAATTAATTTCTTATCCTCAACGGTATAAAAATTCTTATAAAATTACAAGAAAATATCTAGGGTGAAATATAGAAAGGAAGGCAGTTGATAATAGGGACACATTTTCAAGTTGTTAGTAAAGATGTACCATAAACACAAAGAATTGAACAAAGTAAGAGACATAGGTAGTTCAATTTAAAGTTTATACCGCTGTTGAAATTAGTCTACCGAGTCAAGTTTTGGAAACTTATACACACAACAGTAGAAGGCTTCAGATGTGAATTAAAACATGAAACTTTGCTCAGACTTTGTACTAGAACAAGGTGAAATCTCGTTGTTAAAAAGTATGTTCCCGACACAACTCAAGTTTTAAATTGACAGACGAGTATGTTACTCTGGTATCTCATCAGAAATTCGGACATTGTTTCCTACCTATAACTCTAGAATGCTTGATTGAAAAATCCAATAAAATACTTTGAAAATTGTAGCAAGGGGTGTCCGTTTTTCAAAGAATCTAAATCGTATATAATCAAACTGAAGTAAGTTAGAAGGAAAGCGAGAACCGGTATAACTAAAGCCGGCCATATACCAGGTATATTGCGGTATACCTGGCAGGTAAACCTACACAGGTGAACCGGAGAGTGTGTGCTATCATAACTGTGCAGTAACTATCATAATTTGATAGCACTAACGTTTACCTGTACATATTACCTCTACAGGTTTATTTGTCAGGAATATAGCAACGTGTATGGTTAACGTACTTGAAACTCGACATAATCTAAGGTACAAAGACAGATATCAAGATGGTCCTAATACCAATGATGTGAGAAATATTTATAACATCAAGTTCAACAGCAGTTGCTTCAATTGACCCTCCTATATTACAATAGTTGAAACGAGCTCAAGCGAGCTTCTTACATTCAACAAAATATGCATCATGTCTGTCTGTTTGTCAGTAAAGTTTACCTGTCCGACGATAACTTGAGTAAAAGTTGACCGATTTAGTTAAAATTTTGTATACTATGTTCCTTTAACAAATGCTCAGGCTACGTTGGACAGCGTTATCCGTCAAAGAGATAATTTTTTTTTAGTATAGTATAAAGTGATAAACATCGTTAAAACTATTAAAACGGACCTAAACGTTTAACATAGAGAAAACAACGTTTTTACCGATATTTTACGTTCTAACGTAACGATTTTAATAAAATTTTATATAAATCGTCTAACGTACCATTGAAACAGGGATGTAACATTTCAACTTATATAATAGCAGATTTTTTTCACAATTAAATTTCGAATTTTTTTCATCGGAAAAAAATCCTACTTGATCTATTTAATGAGACAAACAATTTCTTAGTAATACAAGTCAGCGTGGACTGGTTGGGGCATTAGTCGCTTGTCCAGTCTGCTCGGCCACTAATGAATCGAGGGCAACCCAAGGTCGTGGGTGCGATCCCGCGCCACAGTGCTCATTTACATGTATTAAAAAACTCAAGTGTACCGCCTAAAGAGACTCCATGCTCTACCACGGGGTAAGTTCAAACAAGTGGTTTGTTGTCCCCGTCTAATACAACCATTACCGATCCCTGCTATTGTATCGGTATTGGAATAACTCACATTGTATTTACGGGGTAAAATAGAAAGTACCTGAATTATTTCAAGTGAAATCAAAATAAATTTCATTGAAGTCCAGCTTTTGGCTTAAGATTTCAATATTCAAGTGAATGATATCTACATCTACTATTAATTCTCATTTTAAGTTGCAAATGCAAAATTTTCAAAATCATTATTAAAAAAAAAAACTTACTACAAGTTTTTCTTCTTATTATTTAATGGTCAAAGTAGGTAATATTTGTGTGCGTGTTGTATTCATTAAACATCAACTTATTTTTTACAATACCATTTTTCCCCTCCATGGAAATAAAGAGGGACTGGAAAGTATTTGAATACAAGGCTCTTTTTTATTAAGTGTAGCTTTTTCTCTGCATTTTTTACTAACAAATAAAGGCACTGTCCCTTACAAACCAAAAACCAAAGACAAAGGACACATTGTCTCCTCGTATTGTTTAGTGAATCATTTTCCACGCTCTTTAATTTCGTCTTCAAGCAAGTTTTTTTTTCTCTCTCTCTCTCTCTCTTTCTTCCACTTTTTGTTTGACTCTTTTTGAAGCAAGGACATTTTTTAAAAGATTTATTAATTCCCCATTTTTAATATGCTATGTCAATTATTTTTTGCAATTCATCCCAAATAAAAAAAAAATAAAAAAATACAAATACGTGTGGTGTCGTGGGACACCCAGTAGGAACGAAGTTACTTACGCTTTAAACTAAATATAAATAATATAATTACAGTGCTAAGTATATGATACCTACTAACTACTTATACATGGTGAAGTTAGAATAAGAGACAAAATTAAAAGTAACTATTTGTACTAGCGGAGTTAAGGCAAAATTAAGAGACAAACCTTTTATTATCTTTGAAAAGAGCGTCTTACTATAAATGATGTATTGTAAACTGAGAAAAAAAATAATTTTGATTAGTTTATAGTTAAAGCAGATGGTTGTAGAGAAGAAAATAACTGTTCCATCAGACTCCGACAAATTACTCCAATTTTAATTTTCCAATTACACCATCACTAAAAAACTTCTGCTTGTATCAAGTTGAAATTTTACATGCCTGTTTCAATTGCACGTAAGGAGATGTGTAAGAAGTTTTATTGAAATCGTTACTTTAGAACGTAAGATATCGGTAAAAACGTTGTTTTTTTTATTTTAAACGGTTAGGTCCGCTTTAATAAATTTAGTGATCTTTATCACTTCATAGCAGTGTTTGCGTTTCTTTTACTAAAAAAATGTATTTATAAAAGTTTTTTGTCTCATTAAATAGATGAAGTAAACATTTTTTCCCGTCCTAAAATTCCATTGAAGCTTACGTTTACGCGAGCGTTGTTGCGCGTGAACGCTTAGGCGGACAACGTTGTCCAACAAACTCAGCCTAGGTATTGGTAAAATGAACATGTGTACCAAATTTCAACTAACTCGGTCATCATTTACTCACGTTATCGTCATCGGTAGATTTTGTGACGCTTGGTTGCGTGACGGTTATTTTGTGACGGTGATTTTGGTCGCTTTTTTCGGATTCACTCCCTAATCACTTAAATCACTTGTTTTCACTAAAAACTTGATATAAACAGTTATTTTAATTAAACAAACAGCAAATTAGTTTTGTTAAATGTAAACAAACTCGCTAATCGTGCGATTATGAAACGCTAATGCGCAATGAATACAGCTACGAAAAAAATCACTTTCCACGCATCTAAACAGAGATATAATGTTTATATTTCGTATCAATCTTAGATAATAGTACATTACACGTCTAGTGCGGAAAGTAGCAAGTTTTGCATGCGAGTGTGGAGCTTGCACCCAAGCGATAGCGAGGGTAGTAAAACCACGCGAGCAAAGCAAAATGCTGTTTTCGCACGAGTTTCGTACCGTACTTTATCTTCAATTGTTGAGTTTTAATAATAAATACAAAAAATCATTAAATATATACTAAAAACATGATAAAAACAGTTACTTTAATGAAACAAACAGCAAATTAGTTATGTTAAATGTAAACAAGCACGCAAATCGTGCGATAAGGTGAAGAATTCTTTTTTATCTCCGCCCTAGGGCAGAAATGAAGAAGAATTCTTCACCTTATCGCAAGATTGTGAAATGCGCATGCGCAATGAATATAACTACGAAAAGAATCACTTTACCAGAACAGAGATAAAATGTTTATATTTCATATCAACCTTAGATAAAATATTTCTGTTATCTACCCTGTAGGTGCTGGAGTACCTCTGGACAGCATCCTAGGACCTCTCCTTTATTCCCTATATACGTATGACATCCCCCAGCATCCCACAACAACCCTTGCCACCTTTGCAGACGACAAGGCCATTCTTTCTGTCCATGAAAACCACCTTCTTGCATCCGATAATACCCAAAGTCACTTGTTACTCCTGGAACCTTGGTTGAGGAAATGGAGGATCAAAAT